>QLTV01003124.1:57956-86545 GCA_003457575.1 Thermophis baileyi
TACACCGTGTTATGTTTTTTACTTTCATACCCTGGTGCTTGAACCATGTAAATTTCTTCCTCTAACTCAGCACTGAGGAATGCAGTGATTATGTCAAAATGCCAAATTTTATGGCCAGGCGCCGCTGCCAACGCTAGTGCAAACCTGATGCTTTCACTCTTTACAGTTGGCGCAAATGCCTCATCATAGTGCACATTTTTCATCTGTGAAAAACCTTATGCCACTAACCTTGCTTTATATTGTATCTCATTATTGGGCAGTACTTTCTTCTTGTATACCCACTTACATCCTTCAGCTTTGCTACCCTGTGGCAAAGTCATTGACGTTAACACTTCATGTTCTCCCATGTATTTCATTTCCTTGTCCATGGCTTCTTTCCACTTTACTTGTTCTATTTTAGGTAATGCCAAAACTTCCTTATAGTTCCTTGGCTCATACCATATATTACACACTTTAACTTTACTGGCAGAATACCTGTCAGGTGGAATTCCCTTGTTCCATCGCTCTGACCTGCGTGGCATTGACTGCTCCTGTGCTTCAACCTTCTCTTGCTTCATATCTTGTTCAGCTTCTCCTCCCTGAATGCTGACACCATCACTAAGTGAGTTACCATCACTAAGTGAGTTACCATCACTAAGTGGATCACTGTCACTAAGTGGATGATTCCATAAATTTGCATCAATTCTGTTCCAATTTTGCTCTGCAAAGCTAGCAGACCTGGAAATCACTATTCTTTTGCTCCCATTGCTAAAACGATAGCTCTTTGAGCCTGGCTCATAGCCCATAAATCTGAGCCTTTGGTTGTCCTTTTCTTCTAATTGTCTTTGGAATATGCACCCATGCATTGCTTCCAAAAACTCTTAAATGTGCCAGAGATGGCTTCTTCCCATATAGCACTGCATATGGAGTATCATTAATTGAGTAACTCCACAGCCTATTAATTAAATAATTAGCAGTCAACATGGCTTCACCCCAATATGACCTGCTCAGACCAGAATCCTCCAGCAGTGAGTCCTTCATTGTTTGTAAGACTCCATTCCGTCTCTCAACTACACCATTCTCAGCTGCTGTGTATGGATTTGTGCGTCTGTGTTTTATTCCCAACTGTCCCAACCATTGTTGAAAACTTGTTGACATGAATTCTGAACCTCTGTCAGTCTGCAGCTGACATACCTGTTATTTATATCACCTTTCTACGAAGCTTACCCAATGCTTAAATTTCTGTAGCACCTCTATTTTATTCTTTAGTAAATAGCAGAACCCAAACCTGCTGTAGTCATCTACAATGACCAGCGCATACTTTGCTCCTCCCAAACTGGCTTGCATTGGACCAATCAAATCTGCATGTACCAGCTCTAGAGCTCTTGTTGTCTGCCTTGTGTTACTTTTGCTTACTGGGAATGCCTTGGACTTTGATGCTTTGCATACTGCACAATCCAAATATGCCTTACATCCCTTTAAATTTAACCCTTCTGCAAACTGTTGCATTCTTTGCAAAACTCTGAAGTTTTGCAAAGCTTGCATGGCCACGCTTTCTGTGCAAGAGATGAACACATGAATTGTGTGGTGCCTCATTTCCAAATGTTTGTGCACATTGAACCTTTTGTCCCTGCAACACATAAAGATTATCCTCTTTTATGCCCTGTACACATACATCCCCATTTTGCTTTATGAGACACCTCCCATTTACAAATGTGGTCTCAAATCCTTGCTTGTCTAAACTAGAGACACTTAGCAAATTATGCTCCATTTCAGGCACACATAATATATCATTAAACCTCATTTCCAGATATGGAATTTTCACACTGCCTCTTCCAATGACTTTAGCCTTCTGGCCATTTGGCAAGGCTACTTTTACAAATGTTGTCTCAAATCCTTGCTTGTCTAAACTAGAGACACTCAATAAATTATGCTCCATTTCAGGCACACATAATATATCATTAAACCTCGTTTCCAGATATGGAATTTGCACACTGCCTCTTCCAATGACTTTAGCCTTCTGGCCATTTGCCAAGGTTACTGCATCTCCAGCAGCTGGATCCAATCTGCAAAACAATTTAGAATTATTAACAATTGTTTGACTTGCCCCACTGTCTATCAACCATTTGTCTCTGCTATTGCAATAGCTAACTTTTGCAACAGCAATTTGTCCATCAGTGGATTGTCCTCCTTGCAAATAATTTCTTCTTTGCAAACAGCTTTTTCTTTGCAAACAGTCTTTCTTTAAATGTGTTCTTTCACCACAAAGGAAACACCTCCTCTGTTGCTGGATTGTAATCTGGTATCTTCTGCTGCTACACTTCTCTTTGGAGACAGCCAGTCTGTGGAATTTTGCGCTCTTCTTCTCTCTCTGCTCCTTGGGCCCCCACCTCAGGAATTTTTCCTCGTGACTTCTTCTATAATGGCGCTTGTTCTCCTCAGCAATCAAACAAGCCTTTAAGGCCTCCAAACGCAATTCCTGCTCTGGTTCGCATTCAAATACTGCAGAAACAATGTCCCATGTTTCATCCAGACTGTTTAACACTAACAGCACTTTCTGGGACTCAGGAAACTGCAACCCAGTCACGGTGCAATTAAAATTGCCCCGACACTTTTGAAGTTTTGGTGCTAGATAAGACTCCTGAAAATATTATGAATATCCAATAAGCAAATGGATCACTGAACAAATCAACCCAGAGTTCTCACTTATGGCACAAATGTCTAGGTTCAAATTATCCTACTTCAGACACATTGTATGAAGACCTAATTCTCTGGACAAGATTCTAATGCTGGGTAAGATGGAAGAAAAAGAAGAAAAAGTGGAATGAAAGTGACTAAATCAGTGGATAAAGGAAATGTTGTGGATATACTTTACTTGGACATCAGTAAAACATTTGACAAAGTAGACCACAGCCTACTTCTTGATAAGATAGACCAATGTGGGATAGAAAGTACCACCACCAGATGGATTTGGAGTTGGCTGACCAATCACACTCAGCATGTAGTCCTTAATGGAACTACATCTTCATGGAAGGAAGCATGCAGTGGGGTGTCTCAAGGTTCTCTCTTGGGCCCAGTGCTCTTCAACAGTTTGAAGATAAATGATCTAGATGAGGAGATGGAATTTGCAGATAATACCAAACTGAGGGAGAAATTGCCAACATTTTGGAAGATAGACTCATAATTTAGAAGCATTTTGAGCAATGGCCCCTATCCAACAAGGCACAGTTCAATGGTGAGAATGCAATCCTAGGCTGCATCAACAGAGGGAAAGCATCAAGATCATAAGAAGTGATAGGACTGCTATATTGCCCTACTGGGTCATACCAGTTGTGGTCACTACATTAAATAAAAATGCTGAGAATCTAGAAAGAATATACAGAGCAAAAAAGGGCATCCGACTGATGCCCCTAATTAAACCATGAGCCTCAAGCCAAGCTTCAAATGAAATCCAGTTATTTATTAGGAGCTTCATGTCGGCACGAACCAAGTGAAGCCAACTCTGACCTCACTTAATTCGCGCCTTGGCTCTGACCCTATTTCCCCCTCCCCCCAAGGTGTGTCATCAGTCACATTCCCCAATGAAGCAATTTCACGGGTTGTAGAAGTCACTCCCTCGGGCCACTGAGGGTCTCCTCCCTGGAGATGACCTTGATGTTGCCGGCTGGAATGTGCTTTGTTTTGACTGAAATGCAAGTTCCTCGATGCAGCTGCAAGGCTCGGTTTTCCCATCCCCCTGCCTATGGCAATGCGAGAGCAGGTCAGGAATGCTTCATGCATTGACACTGTGCTCACTCTGCTTGCCTGGGCTGGGCTTCCAAAAACAGTTTGAGTACAGGTATAGATTTTAGGGGTGCGGAAAAAAAAAACCCGGGCTTTGTTGGGTTGTCTTCATGGAATTTAGCTATGAGGCGGTCAGCTTGGATGTTTCTGCTCGTTACCCAAGATGCCTCTGATAAGGGGTAGCCCTTCCACTTGATTAGGTATTGGAGCTGTCTCCTGTGCCACCTCGAGTCATGGATGCATTGCACCTCATAATGGGTTTGGCCCCCTATAACCACTGGGTCCGGGGGCTCACAGGATAGTGGTATCAGGGTTGACCCGACCACAGGTTTTAAGAAGCTGCTATGGAATACTGGGTGTATCTTCCCTAGCAGTTGGGGCAATTTTAATTGCACCGTGACTGGGTTGATAATTTTCACTATGGGGAATGGCCCCATGAACTTGGGTCCCAGCTTCTTGCTGGTGAGTTTTAACCTCAAGTATTTTGTGGAGAGGTAGACCTTTTCCCCCTGAATCAAGGCGGTTCATTCAGCACTGCTCCTCCCTCATCATGTTGGCCCTGTATGCCTGCGTTTGGTGTGTTTGGCAGTCTCCCTCAGCTCTAGTTCATAGAGGGGGGGATGACCACCTTGGGCAGCTTGCCTTTTGCGCGGACGAGCCACCGGCAGTAGCCTCAGGCTCATTTTCCTTCTGGTGGGTGGAGAAGGGCGGCTGCATTCCCATCTGCATCTCCTCACTTCAAAGGGCTCAGTTGCAACCACCCTCTCTTTTGGGTGGCACGACGGCCCCTCATCATGAAGGGTGGTTTGGTAAAATTTCTCCCTCAGCTGTTCTAAGGATCCCCCCAAGGTTTCCATCAGAGTTTTTGGGAGTCTGGCCTGTTCCCAGTTCCTTATCCATTCCACTCTTCCTATCTCACTCAGGGGTTTCCCCCAGCCCCGGACGCTAGGGTGGGGGAGCTCAACTGCAGCCGCTTTAGGGACTTTTTCCCACCAATCTCTTCCCTGGGGCGATGCATCTCGGCTGTCTCAGCTTTGATGTCCAGAGAGGGCTGCAATTTGGTTCCGATTGGGTTGCTGGTTCCTGGAGTCCCCGGGGGGGGCAAGTTCTGCCCCACTCTGGGTCGTCTGGAGCAGGCTCTCTTTGGATAGTCTGCCCTCTGCCATGGTAGCCTGAGTTTCTCTCCACCTACCCCAGGTGTCGGGGAGCAAATGGAGAGCCCGGGACTCAGGAATCCTAGTCATTTTGATTAGTTTTGGGAGAGTTGGCTTGCTGTCAGGGTTCCGACCGATGCCCTAATTAAATCATGAGCCTCAAGCCAAGCTTCAAATGAAATCCAGTTATTTATTAGGAGCTTCATGTCAGCACAAACCAAGTGAAGCCAACTCTGACCTCACTTAATTCGCGCCTTAGCTCTGACCCTGTTTTATCCTCCCCCCAAGGTGTGTCATCAGTCACATTCCCCAACGAAGCAATTTTGCGGGTTGTAGAAGTCACTCCCTCCAGCCACTGAGGGTATCCCTGGAGATGACCTTGACATGTGGTCATCTGGAATGTGCTTTGTTTTGACTGAAATGCAAGTTCCTTGATGCAGCTGCGAGGCTCAATTCCCCATCCCCCTGCCTATGGCAACTCAAGAGCAGGTCAGGAATGCTTCGCGAGTTGACAATGATAGCTAGAGGTTAAACCATATGATGAACAGTTGAGGAAACTAAGTATGTCTAGCCTAACAAAGAGAAGGATTGAGGAGACATGATAGCTTTCTTCCAGTACTTGAGGGATCGTCAGAGGAGGAGGGGGTCAACTTATTCTCCAAGCAACTGACAGCAGAATAAGAAATAATGGGTGGAAGCTCATTAAAGATAGATCTAATCTGGATAAAGAGAACATTCCTGACAGTGAAAATAATTAATCAGTGGAACAAATTGCCTCCCAGAATTGTGGGTGCTCCATCACAGGAGGTCTTCCAGAAAAGATTGTAAGAGTTGTTCAGCAATGGAGGCACAGCTGGAGGTGTAAATGCTTCTTTACTAGAAGTATATAAGCAGAGTCAAGATGGTCATATGTATGAATGTTGTAGTAATGTATCTCTGGTGAAATCTGATACTGAAGTGAGGGAAGGAGTGAAACAGCTGAGTAGCCTTGATTCCCTTTTAAGTGCTGAAGGGAGATCTCTCCTAAAACTTTAAAGTATTTACCCTAGTAGTTTTGTAGTGCTTTACTCTGACAAGTCTCCTGTCTGTAGGAAAGCAACAATAATATCATTTCTGGTTCCTTGCGCCTGACGGTATCTTTGCATTAGTTTATCTAATTTATTTCCAAGGTCTTTTCTATAAGTTATGTCTCTTTGATTCATAGACTATGTTTATTAGAGCTTTACTTATAACAATAATACAATTTTCTAGCAAATAATTAACTCTACTATCATTCAGGTTATCTCCATTCTCTATTCTAAAAGGTATGGGAAGACCATTTTTATTGTGGTCTACTAATAAAATTGTGGACGCTAACACTTATTCAGCAAATTTTCTTAAAGGTGATCAATGTCTTACCCCAAATTCCATTTTACCTGCAATCAGCTCATTTGTCCTGTGTTCAGTTCTTGGCACACTTTAAGAAGAATTCAGATAAACTTGAAGAGATTCAGATGAAAACAAAGATGATCATTGATTACAAGCTAATTAAAGCTAATTAAAGGAACTGCGAAGTCTTAAGAAGGAAAGATGGAGCAAGAATATGATAGTTAACAATTAAACTGTTATATGTGAAAGAAAACATAAAAGAATGTAAGGGCCTATTTCCTATCATTCAGAGTGCAAGACATGGTATACTACATTTCAGATACATGAAAAACTCATCCAAACAAAAGTACTAATAAATTACTGAATTTCAAAATTGAAAAGAAAAAAATCCTGAAAAAGAACCACATAAACAAAATAATTTTAAGGAAATGTTAATAATGACCCCAATTGAATTGTTTTAAAAATAAAAACTTCCACAAAATAAATAAGTATAAATATAGACAGCAGCCATGATGATTAATCAGCTAATAATAAAGCCAAGTAATGGCTCACACATTCAGAGCCCCAGGCCTGGGTACATAGCCAAGTTTTTAGAGCTTTGCGAAAACCTAACAAGGTTGGGACCAATCTAATCTCTGAGGAGAGGATATTCCATAAGGCAGAAAAAGCCCATCTTCTAGTTCCTGCCTGTCAGCACTCTTTGGCTTACAGGGTCTGCAGCATGTCGAGTCTGTTGGATCGGATTGAACGGGTAGAAACTCTTGGAAAAAGATGGTCCCTCAGGTAACCTGATCCCAAGCTATGCAGGGCTTTGAAGGTGACAATCAGTACCTTGAATTGCACCCAGAAACACACTGGCAACCAGTGCTGCTCAGAGTAGAGGTGTTACATGTGCCTTATAGTTTTTATTACCCATGCAGCCACATTTTGCACCAGCTGAGGTTTCCAAATGGTCTTTAAGGACAGCCCCATGTAGAGCACATTACAGTAATCTAAGAAGATTACAAGGAGCAATGTATTTCTATTTTATTAATTATTATTTTCTTTTCCTGAGCAAGCTAGTTTTCCTTCTGGGCTGTTTGTTTAAAAATCACAGGGGCATTGTTTATCTAGTTACCTGAGGTAGAATGATTTCACTCACAGTTGAGCTATTGAAGCAATTACAATCAAACAGAACTTTGCTACATTGTTAAAAAAATTAAATTAGAACTTTCATTTTGGTCCAGCCCCCTCAATGAATAAAAAGGAGGGCTATGAATTCTGTATGTCATTTGCAATGAAGTGGCCAGTGAAGAAAAACATATACTACTGATTATGCTTGCAATAGCTGGAAATAGCTGCAAAAATGTCCTGCATAAAGAAATACTATTGTATCTCCCTCCATCAACACAGAATGTAAGTCAATTAATAGCAATATTTTTTCCCAGTTGGACAGACACTGCAGAAGGATTTTAACAGACTTGAATACTGGATCCTATCCAACAAAATGAAATTCAATGGTGAAAAAAGTGAGCTTTTGCACTTAGGCAAGAAAAATCAAATGCATAGGTAAGAATATGTGATGTGTGGCTCAACACAGTAACTTGAGAGGGATCTTGCAGTCCTATGGACAAGCACTTAAATATGAACCAGCAGTGTGCTGCAAATGCCAAGAAAGCTAATGCAGGCCTAGGTTGTGTTAACAGAGAGATAGTATCAAGATCACATGGCCACGTTATAATGTCTTGGTAAGACCACACTTAGAAAATTGCATCCAATAACTTTGAGTATCAACAACATATGAAAAACATTAGAAAGTCTAAGAGCAAACTTAAGGAAGTCCAAATAAACTTAAATAAACTTAAAATCCATGTACACAGCATGAACACTGGTTTGAAAAGAAGAATCAAATTAAGAATCCATTCAACATGAAGAATAATTTATAAATAAAAATAAAATTATAAAATTATGCTTAATTTAATATGATTTATAATAATAAGATATAGTTACCAGATAAAATACATGTAGCAGAAACAATCTACAGTTAAAACATCTGTTTCTGCTTTGCTTCTTTTCAAATTCTATTGTTTAATTTATTAATTCCTTCCAGTTGCTAACATATTCACGAGCAATGTTCTTTTAAAAGTTTGCAATACATGCATCAGCCATAAATATTGTTTAAAAAACCCATCAGACTGAGAATCCATTCTTTATTCATTAAAGAATAAAATCATTCACAAAGGCAGAATCATTATTAATGTTCCATTTGCTTAGTAGATGAATCATGAACAAAAACAGTAAGTTGCAAAACATAATAAGTACCCAGAGTCACTTTTGATGGAGAGATGCCATATTAAGTAAAATAATGCTAGTAAGCTTACTTATTTTTCTATTATAGAAACAACTTTGATAACTATTAAATAAACTACAAACTTAACACGTACTTCAGTAGCCACTTACCAGTATATTCCAAAATTTCTAAGAATTAATAACTTTTAAATCAACTGGAAGAGGTTCATTGCCAAGACTATCATTTTAAATTTAACATTTGAATGAAACAAAATTTTGTATTAAGATTAATCCTAAATTAGAAGCACAGGTATTTGACTTAATGTCAAAGACTCGACAATGAGCACAACTCACCTCTTTAGCTGAATCTGAGGGCAATTCTGTCCCATTCCTAAGTTCCCCATTATTTGCAAAAACAGGAATGTTGGGACTGAAAATCATAAGGTCACTCTTGGCACCAGCCTCTGCACTCACACCAGCCAGGATGTGGCTGTGGCGATTGGAATAGGACCAGCTGCCCACTTCACTGGCACACACCAGGGTGGCCATGCCAGGGCCATACACCATGGGTTCCTTTGCCTTGGAGTGGCATCGCAGGGTCATGTAGATGAGAATAGCCAGCAGAAAGAGGCTGGAAACAGAGCAGATGGCAATGATCAGATAGATGTTGATTGAGTCCACCAGGGGCATGAAGGTCTCCCCAGATCTGGGGAGGTGACTTTCTGTTAGGATGGCCTGGGCATTGTTCACCAGTGATACACTCAGTGTAGCTGTAGATGAGAGTTGAGGCTTTCCATGATCCTTCACCACAATCAACACATTCTGGATTTTGCTTTCTTCTGACTCATCCATATAATATTTGGTACTCACCTCACCACTATACTGTCCCACAGACCAAGGCCCACTACTTTCCTCAACTAGTTCATACCTTAGCCATGCATTGTATCCAGAATCTGCATCCAAGGCATGGATCTTGCCTAAAATATGCCCAGGCATCACAGGGACCACTAGAAGAATCAGGTTCTGTTCTGGTGATCTTGACAAAGCAGGTGCGTTGTCATTCTCATCCATCACAAAGACCTGAAGAGTTGCATTGCCACACAAGGAGGGTATTCCAGCATCCTTGGCTCTCACCTGGAACTCCAGCAGTTTCAACTCCTCAAAGTCCAAGGACTGCAAAGCATAAAGTTTTCCACTTTCCGAATGTACAGAGATGTAGCTTGACAATGGCCAGAGCTTCTCATCTATCCAATAGGTAATCAGGGCATTCTCAGCTACATCTGGGTCCGAGGCAGATACTGTGAAGATGTGAGCACCAGGGGGATTGTTCTCCTTCACAAAGACTGTGTAGGAGGGTTGAGTGAAAGCTGGAGCATTATCATTTATGTCACTGATAGGCACTAAGAGAGTGATACTAGAAGAGAGTGGTGGAATGCCTTGATCTTCCACTGTCACAACAAATTTGTACTCAGCCACCTGCTCTCGATCTAAAGTTGCGCCAAGAATCAGGGAATAGTAATTCTTGAATGTGAACTCGAGTTTGAAGGGTACTCCAGTGGGCCATAAAAAACATCTTACCTGTCCATTGGTGCCAGAATCCTTGTCTAAAGCACTGATGATGGCTACCACAGTCCCTGGTGTGGAATCTTCTGGTAATGGCACAGATACAGAATTGACAGATACTTCAGGAATATTGTCATTTATGTCCAATATGTCAATAAGAACTTTACATTGTTTGGATAATGGAGGACTGCCTTTATCTTCTGCAACAATATGAAGTTCATATAAATTTGTGTCTTCATAATCCAATTTTCCAATCACCTTGATTTCCCCAGTATCAGCATTAATACCAAATGTGTTTTTAAACTGTAGAGGTACTTTATTACTAAAAAAATAAGAGATTTCCCTATTAATCCCCTCATCTAAGTCTGTAGCATTCAGATTAATAACTAATGACCCACTAGCTGTATTTTCTAGCAACTTTACCCTATAAACAGATTGATTAAATACAGGAGGGTTGTCATTTATATCCAGCACATTGATGACCAGCTGAACAGTTCCTGTGAGTTTCGGTTCACCCCCATCAGTGGCTGTCAGTACTAAATGATGCACAGGGCTCTCCTCTCTGTCAAGTGGAATCTTCAATACAAGAACTACAGAGTTGGTCTCAGTCTCATCTTCATCACTTCCTGAATCAAGAGAAAAATGGTTGTTTGGGCTGAGCTTGTAAGTTAACAGAGCGTTAGTACCAATATCTGCATCAGATGCTCCTTCTAATAGGAACTGGGTGCCAGACGTTATGAGTTCTGCTATGCTCAGGATCTGTTCCCTGGCAGAGAAGATGGGAGCATTGTCATTAATGTCTTTGATTTCAACCTCCACATGGAAGAACCCCAGAGGTTTCTCCACAATCACCTCCAGATGAAGGACACAGTCTGCATTCTTGGCACACAGCTCCTCCCTGTCTATCCGGGAATTTACAAACAAGATCCCATTCTGCAGGTTTACCTCAAAATAGTCCTTCTCTCCTTTGGACAGCATCCGGAACATCCGAGGCACCAGCTCACTCACCTCCAACCCCAGATCCTGGGCGATGCGGCCCACAAAGGTGCCGTGCTGGGATTCCTCCAGCACAGAATAATAGAGCTGGCCGCTCCCCATTTTCCAGGCGGTGTGGAGCAGAAGCAGCTGCAGCAGCCCCTTCAGCCAGGTAAGCATTGCAAACACTGGCACAACCAGCAAGCTCTTCTCTTCTTCTCTAAATATCTTGCCTTCAAGGTGTCAAAAACAGAACCCATCTACCCCAGCCATACTGGCAATGCATTCATAGGTTGAATCTTGGCTTGTTGAGCTTTCTCTGTTGTTTGATATTCCCACTGTGGATCCTGCTGGTAGAAATCTCAGTCCCTTTAAGGGCGGAGCTCTTCATTTTCAGTTTCACTTAGAGAGTTTCCTTAGGAAACAGCGACCTCTTGTGATTATAATTAAAAATGTTTCCATTGTGAAAAAAGACTTCTTTTTTGTACACCTACATGTTATATTAATTTGTTTCCTTTTATATATAGATACTTTTATTTCTATTCCTTGCAGTGAGGTGTGTGATTGTTTGCACAAGGGGCCTCAGGATCAGGATTAAATAAAGTAATGAATTCCATTTCAAAGATTGTTGTGAAGTGCCCATTGTTCACTCATATAAAATATGTATATTGTTGTGCATATGTACCTCTATACATTATCTTTTCTTTTTTCTTTTCTTTTTTTTTCATTCCACAATATTTCAGTTTTTATGGTTGCAAGTTCTTCTGATGTTTTATTTTGTTAAACAAAAGCAAAACACTTCTCATTTTTTAAAGTTTTATACATCACCTTCTCTTTTTTCCACATATATCGCCTGCTTTGCATCAGTTGCAGCTATATGAAGACAATATTTTGAATAATTAATACTGAATATTCTTCATTAATATTCCTCATCTACTTATTTCTTTTTATTCAGTTTTGATGGCCACTCATTTACCATGCAAGCCGGAATGGCTAACATCCATTTAAAAGTAACAAAAAATTAAAACAAATTAAAAGTACATGCTGTTTAAAACTGATGTCCTGTGCTCATGCTGACTTGATTTTAAGCTGGTTTTTTAAAATCTATTTGGATTGATAAACCTAGTGACAAGCTTGCAAGGTATTCAATCCTTCCACTGGACAATTCTCATGGGGCTGACCCTCCCTGCCTCTCTGTTCCAAAAAAACCCCAACCTTCCTCTATATAGAAATGTTATATATGTGTACAAATATTTATACATAGAAACATAATTTTACAAAATTAAGTTTTGTTTATACACGAATCAATATTCACATACATGTGTGCACAAGCTGTATATTTTTTAACAAAACCCTTTTTACTGCCATTCTTGTCCCAAAGGTGCTTTTTCAAATGGCAACATCTTCAAGGAAAAGCAAAGATAGTCCAAATGACTTTTGAAAAGCTCCTTTGGAACAACCATGATCTGGATGACTGAGAATCTCCATAGACATACTGCCATTCTTCTAGACTTATTCTTTCTTTTTTTTTTTTTTTTTTTTGCTGTAATAGCACAATAATTATAACTTTTGGCTTGCAAATAGAAGGTTTCTGGTTTGAAATTTGGCAGAAAGTTCTTTAATTACTTTTTTTCTTTCCTTCCTTCCTTCCTTCCTTCCTTCCTTCCTTCCTTCCTTCCTTCCATCCATCCATTTATATATCTATTCATCACACAAACATGACTGGCATACAATAAAAAACAAGCTACAGAATGAACAACATTAAAAACATTCTACAATTAACAAAACAACATTACTGATGATGTTACAGCAATGATGATGATAATGATGATGATGATGATGTCACATTGATGATGTTACAGTACTGATGATGTTATCTAGTTTGGGTAATGAAACATCTGCAAGAAAACAACCAAACTCAGAGAGCACCAAGGACCCCTCAAACAACATTAAAAGATTAGGAGAGTGCAATTTCAATGTTATAGGCAATATATAGCCTATATTCACAATTTTCTTGAGATTGCCAAGTCTGTTGATACTATTATGTTTAAAAGAACTTCCAAAAAGATACCAAGGATGGGACAAGTTTCATCTTGGTGAGGAATGATGTTCCACAAGGCAGATGCAGAAAAGGACCGTGTCCTGGGTCCTGCCAGATGGAACTCCTTAACAGACAGGACCCACAACATACCTCTTCTACCAGACCTAACGGAATGGGAAGATGTAATTGGGAAGAGGCAGTCCTTAAATAACCCTACTCTGTGGCATGATAGACTCTAAGGATCAAAGCCAGCACCTTGAATTGGATCCATAAGCAAAGTAGTACCCAATGCAGTTTATGTAGTAGAAATGTAACATATGCTGTTCTAGAGGCACACATAACTGCCCATGTCACTGCATTTTGCATCAGCTGAAACTTCCAGATATTTTTCAAGGGCAATCCCATACATAGTGCATCACAGCACTCCACCCAGGATGTGACTAGGGTATGAATGATGATGAGCAAAGCCTCCTGATCCAGGAACAGATGCAACTGGTTGACAACATGAAACTGTGCAAAGGCTTTATATTTCCTTACTTTTATATTCATGAGTCAAATGTTTCACTATTTTTCCATTCATCCATTGTAGAAGGGTTTTACCTCCAGCTCTCAAATAGTCCATATGTTATTTGGCTGAAAGAAAACCAAAATGCAATAGCATTTCTACACTGCTTTCTGTATAAGGGTTCTTAAATCAGAGAAGTTGCTGGGTTTTATTATTTTGGTTCATCACACAGTCAGATGTTCAGACTGGATTTGGCATTTTTATCCATGTTATCAAGTCCTTCTCAAGGACATGGGATAGGTGCAGAGATGAATGTTTGAATGTGTTAAAGGTATCGTAACAGGATGTAAGCTGTTGAGAGTAAAGCTGCCTTTTGCAATTGATTGGTAGTGAGTTTTTCAATAGTGTTCAGGAGTGGTCCAGTTGTTTTGGGATTGCACTCAAGGAGCCAACTGCCATTTGCTATCTTGCAGCAGTTTACCAGGTGAACCAAGTAGCTTCTTTGCACAGGTGGCATTTGCTGTCTGTTGCTATCTTCTCAATTCTGGCTTTGTATGCATTTGTTAAGGCTTGGTCTTGTGCAGCCAGAATTAGCCCCTCTGTCTCTTTATTCAACTTTCCTGCTCTCAGCCATTGTCAGGTCTTGTTATTATTTGCTTTGCCTGCTACTTTTTTTTTTAATGTACTGACCATGTAATTCTTTGATTTCTCATGTCTCTTTTAGGTTCTTCATTTGGTCAGTTTGGTCTCTTCAGTTCTCAATAAGCCATCCTGGTATACTAGGTTCAGTGCATCTTCTTCACTGTCCTTCAGCTATCCTTCCTATGCCCATTTTTCTTCTTCAACCATCTGATGTACCTGTAATATTCCATGCTCACTTATCCACCTGTCAAGTCCTTCCCAAGGACCTGGGATAGGCAGATGTTCTTTAATGGTGTTAATTGTCACCGGATGATCAATGTTCCAAGTAAAGCTGCCTCTTGTAATTGACATATGATAGTTTTGTCAGTGCTGATGGTGTCCAAATGGTACTCCAGCTGTTTAGGGATTGCACCCAAGGTGCCTATTACTATTGATACTAATTTTGCTTTTTTTGCTCAATTATTCTATTTCTATACTTGCAACATTTCCCGCCCAAATATTTTCCTTGATAATAGAATCTGTTACTTGATAATAGAATTTGTTAGAATGTGTTTTGCTGTGAACTGGACATAGAACTTGAAAAAATTCCCTTCTTTCCATAATTTGGATACTGTATTTTGTTTTATTTTTTATATATTTTATTTATACATTTTTCTTTAACATACATTGGTGCTTAGTAAACAATGTATTATCATGTAAACATGATAACTACAGATTTGCTGTCATCTTCATCATTTCCTGAATCAAGAATAAAATGGTTGCCTAGATGTTATGAGTTCTGCTATGCTCAGGATCTGTTCCCTGGCTGAGAAGATGGGAGCATTGTCATTAATGTCTTTGATTTCAACCTCCACATAAAACAATCTCAGAGGTTTCTCCACAATCACCTCCAGGTGAAGGACACAGTCTGCATTCTTGGCACACAGCTCCTCCCTGTCTATCCGGGAATTTACAAACAAGATCCCATTCTGCAGGTTTACCTCAAAATAGTACTTCTCTCCTTTGGACAGCATCCGGAACATCCGAGGCACCAGCTCACTCACCTCCAACCCCAGATCCTGGGCGATGCGGCCCACAAAGGTGCCGTGCTGGGATTCCTCCAGCACAGAATAATGAAGTTGGCCGCTCCCCATTTTCCAGGCGGTGTGGAGCAGAAGCAGCTGCAGCAGCCCCTTCGGCCAGGTAAGCATCGCAGACACAGGCACAACACCAGCAAGCTCTTCTCTTTTTCTCTAAATATCTTGCCTTAAAGGTGTCAGGAGCAGAGCCCATCTACCCCAGCCATACTGGCAATGCGTTCATAGGTTGAATCTTGGCTTGTTGAGCTTTCTCTGTTGTTTGATGTTGCTGTTTTGGACCTGACTGGGAGGAATGTTAGTCCCTTTAAGGGAGGGGCTCTACATTTTCAGTTTAACTTTCAGGGTTTTCTTAGGAAACAGCGACCTCTTGTGACCGAATATCAAAATGGAGAAGCAGACTTTCATTCTGTATTCATGAAAAATTTCTAATAATCATTTAGTCTTCATGCTCACATGCTTTTTCTACATAGTTTTGACAGGTACGCATCTCCTGTAGATACAAATAAAAATACGAACACAGGGGTATATGGACTGAATTAAATATTGTGTACTTATTAAAAGAAGAACTACTAACTTATTTAATTCATTCATATATTTATCGGTTGGAACTTTTATTTGTGTGGACAGGAAATATGTAACTAATGATTTCTAATCATTTCTTCCATTGCTGAAAGAGTAATTATGACATCATCGGGAGAAAGTTGGATTGGCTTCATTTTAGCTAGGTTTATGACTAAGATGAGGAGCTATGTAATTTCATGCCAAAGAGGTAAGTAAAAGTAGAAGAAAATGCTATGAAATTTGAAAATCTTCCCTGGTTACATTTCTATTTCTTGGTCAGGATGTGGCAGTTCTTAACCCAAATCTGTCCAAGACTTCCATTGAAAATAAACATTTTGTTGTTAATACTTATCTAACTGTAGGAATTAATCCCCTTCTATCTTGCCAGAATAATTCAATCATATGGCACAAAAGTATCTGGTAATCCATAGCATTCTAACAAATTTTGGACCTTGAGCTTGTTCGAAGGTTCTAGCAAAGGAGAGCAACTAGCATATATCCTTGATGAAAATCAGTACAGTCTTTCTATCTGGTATGGTTGTCCTCTTCCACTGAGCATGCACCTTTGGGTGGGACACATATGGAGTGGTGAGGAAGGAAGGGACACCCACTTAATCAGCCAGATCAGATGAATCATCTCTGGCAATCAATGAGGTAACAGATAGTGTAGCCAGATTGCCCTCAGATCTCAGCAATCCATTTCATCAGATTCATAATATGTATTTCTGTGGGAAGGTTGTTATATTTTAGGGTTGCTGATGTTTCAAAAATTATTGAAAAAAAGTGCTTTGGACCTCACATGAGCACCACATCTCTCACTATTATTAAAGTAACTTTTCTTTTTTCAGGCTTCCTTGTGAGTCTGAAAAAATAGACAGCTGTTTTAAGTGTGTAATTACTGATGTAGCTGCTTTAATGAGTTAATAATGAGATATGTTGCTTTATGGATAAAAAGTATACAATTGGGATGGCATTAAGCCTTTGTTGAATTTAAAGCTGTTTGCACAAATATTGACTTAATGTAATTAATTTTTGGTAGTACTTCACAGAAGAAATGAATAATTGGCTTTTTTAACATCTTGGCCTAGAGTAGGCATGTCCAACCTACAACCCAAGGGCCACATGCAGTCCTAGATAGATAGTAATGAAGCCCTACAAGATTGTAAACTTTTAACACTATTATGTGCATTTACATACATTAACTATATTACATCTTTTATATGCAGCCCCAGACAATTCCTTTTCACTCAGTGCAGCCCAGGCAAGCCAAAAGGTTGGACACATCCATCTATAGTTTTCCATTTATGTATGTCATTCTGAAAACAGACTAGATTATAAAAACTTCAGAAATTGTTGGATCACACAACATGAAAGCTAAAAAGAAAAGCAACCATATGAGCATTTAAAGACATGGTGTGAACTAGTTTCCTTTCTATTTGATTTGAACTTATGTGGGATTTGAAGGCAAGGAATCTAATAGATATGAAAATAGTTTTGTAAATATGATAAGTTTTGCAATATTATTCATTATTGGGATGTTTATCGTAATAAATACGGTAGCTACTTTATAATACTGAAACTAACAATTCTGGAAAAACTTATGACATTAGGGAATTTCACATAGAAAAAGTTTTATTCAACTTATTGAAGAGGAAAACAAATTGACTACTTGTATTGCTAAACAATTGTCCATAGGATTGTGGGACTTAGCCCTAATGACACTTTAAGAAAATTAGTTACAGTTTGAAGAAATTATTAAAAGTTGGATTTATCTAATTAACTAATTTATTTTCCAGATTTTGAAGATAATGAACGATTCATTTCAACATAATAGATTGTTTAAAAATTTGCAGAAAATAGTACAATGAAGAGAAATCACCTTTCTTAATTTGTTTTTTAATCTTGTTAAAGCTTGCTAGGAGAAAACCTGAATTTATTTCCTTGTCTCTTATCACTTGTGCCGTCTTCTCCCATTTTTAAAAATTAAAAATCTTGCTGAATTACCCTGAGGATAACAGATGAAAAGACGGCCAGTTTGGTGTAGTGGTTAAAGGATCAGGCTAGAAACTGGGTGATTGTGAGTTGTAGTTCTGCCTTAGGCACACAGTCAGCTGGGTGACCCTGGGCCAGTCACTTTCTTTCAGCCCTAAGAAGGAGGCAATGGCAAACCACTTCTAAAAAAACCTTGCCAAGAAACTGCAGCTCTTTGCCTAGGAAGTCTCTGAGAATCAGACACAATTGAGAGAAAGAAAAACAAAAAGCAAAGCAGAAATTAGCATTTTAAATAAAATCTATCTCTAATTATTCATTAAATTAACATCAGCACACTTTCTAATGAAACATTTTCAATAACTAATAATTTAAATCGAGCAACAGGTTTTGCAGTCCTTTGCTTTATAAGTACTTTTAGAAGTAATTATTAGTAGTTATTGCAAGAAAGGGTTCATATTAATTACCTATTAAACATTCAAGTCTATAAAAATCCACATGATTATGAAAATATGTAATTCAGCTCCAATCATTTCCATTTCAAAATGTAACAGATTGTCACATGATTTCCTATAGAAATTATTTAGTATTTCAATGTCAAGCAAATGCTGTCATTCCTAAAATTCTTATTTCCCTTCTCTTAAAATGGGATTATATTCATTTTCAGGATTTCTTGATAGAATCAGAAAAACAAATATTTCAAAGGATACCACTAGATAATTGATTTCAATGCCTTACTTAGCACAAGTTAAACAATCACAAATAAATGATTGGCCAGCTTCTGCTTGAACACATTCAGTGACGGGACTTTTATTACTTAGTAATTGGTCCCATTATATAATTGCACATATAAAAAGGAGTTTGTCACTACGTTCATTTTAAATTGTCAGCAGGACTCTTATTTTGAAATGACAGTGTACACTGATATGAAGTCCTCATGTGATACCTGTACTGCGCATGTGTTAATTTTTTTCTTTGTTCTCTTTGTTCTTCACCATGTAGACACAGACTTAGGTGTTCTTATTTTCGTTATGCAAATATATTATTTTTATTCTTTCCTGGACTCCGGTCTTATTATTGAGAATTGAGAGCAGGGAAACAAGATTCATTTCACCTCTAATTATTTTTCTCCGCAACAGAGGGTTTCTTCAACATTCTGCTGACTTAGAACTCAAGATTATTATTCCATGATCTGTATTCCATGACAACAGAGAGCAAGTCACAGGCTTTTTCTGTATCACATCTCTTCAGCTTCTTGAATGGTCTTATTTTCCTTCAATCCAGTCTTTTTTCCTTAAGGTTGACTTATCTACTTTCTTCTGTTCATATAACTTTCTGTCCAGCTTCTGATAATGCTAAAAAAAACTTTACAAATCAGTCAAAGACTAAATTCATGATGGTCTTTTCTAAAAGTTTAATGAATTATGGCTGGCAGATCAGTAGACACAAAAATAGAGCAAATTAAAACATCTAGATATCTGGGAGAAATATCAACAACCTCAGATATGCAGATGATACTACTCTAATGGCAGAAAGTGAAGAGGAATCAGGGGTGGGTTCTGGATCCTTTTGCTGCCGGTTCGCAAGCGCAAGCGTGCACGCCTGTGCGCGCGCGCCCGTGCCCGCAACAATAAAAAATAGCTTATGCGCATGCGCAGAAGCAAAAATTAGCTTCTGCGCATTCGCAGAAGCAAAATCCAAGATGGCGGCGCCCACAGAGACACCGACAGAACCGGCTCCGTGACGTCATCGCCGAGTTACTAACAGTTCTAAAGAACCAGTTAGAACCAGTAGGAACCCACCTCTGAGAGGAACTAAAGAGCCTCTTGATGCGGGTGAAGAAGGAGAGTGCAAAAGTTGGCTTGAAACTCAACATTAAGAAAACTAAGATCATGGCATCCGGCCCTCTCAATTCCTGGCAAATAGATGGGGAAGAAATGGAGGTAGTGACAGATTTTATTTCCTGAGCTCCAAGANAATACTGAGAATTGTTCTGTGATTCTCTCTGTTAGTTCCTTCAGTACCTTAGGATGCAAAATTATCTTTGATCCTTCTTGACTATCTTAAGTCCCAGCTCCCTTGTTTTCCCAAGTGTTATGATAATGTTTGTAACATCCCCAAAGGAAATCTTTTTTGTTGCTTCTGATTTCTATTACAAGACCTTTTAACAAGATGATTACGGGCCCGGAGACAAAAACTTGTGAAGAACAGTTTGCAGGAATTGGGTATTGCCAGTCTAGAGAAAAGAAGGACTAGGGGTAACACGATAGCAGTATTCCAGTATTTGAGGGGCTGCCACAAAGAAGAGGAGGTCAACTTATTTTCCAAAGCACCAGAAGGCAAGACAAGAAACAATAAATGTAAACTAATCAAGGGGAGAAGTAACCTGGAATTAAGAAGAAACTTCCTAACAGTGAGGACAATTAACCAGTGGAACAACTTGCCTTCAGAAGTTGTAAGTGCTAGAGGTTTTTAAGAAAAGACTGAACAGCCACCTATCTGAAATGGTATGGTCTCCTGCTTGAGCAGGGGGTTGGACTAGAAGACCTCCAAGGTCCCTTCCAGCTCTATTCTGATTGATTGATTGAATGTTCCACCTGTTTGCCAGATAAATTATAAACTGAAAATAAAGTGCAAGAACAAAGACATAATACTGTATTCCCTATTAACATTCCTTAATAGTCCTTATTATTTTACTGTTGTGCAAGACAAATTTGTTCACCATTAAATAAAGAATAAATTCAAAGTGTATATTTCTGTAGCCATTCCCATTCCAAAAGATTTTCTTAGAAATAAGAAAATATTTACCAGCATCTGTCTGATTAAATCTAATGAATATTGTATTAAAACCAATTTAATCTGATGCCACAGTGATATTGACTTAATGTCAAGGTTTTCAAAAATAGCACAACTAATCTCTTTAGATGAATTTGAGGGCATCTCTGTCTCATTTCTAAATTCATCATTATTTGCAAAAACAGGAATGTTAGGAATGTTATGAAAATCATAAGGTCATTCTGATAGATAGACAGACAGACAATCAAGACTGATCCTAAAGTGATACCATAGAAATACAATTTTGAATGACTATCAACAACTTCAAAACCAGAAACTCACCTCTTTAGCTGAGTCTGAGGGCAATTCTGTCCCATTCCTAAGTTCTCTGTTATTTGCAAAAACAGGAATATTTGGACTGAAAATCATAAGGTCACTCTTGGCACCAGCCTCTGCACTCACACCTGCCAGAATGTGGCTGTGGCGATTGGAATAGGATCAGCTGCCCACTTCACTAGCACACACCAGGGTGGCCATGCCAGGGCCATAAACCATGGATTCCTTTGCCTTGCAGTGGCATCGCAGGGCTACATAGATGAGAGTGGCCAGCAAGAAGAGGCTGGAAACAGAGCAGATGTGTAAGGAACGCCTCTACGTCTACCTTAAGAAAGCGAGAACTTCTGAGCCAATGTAGTTCAAAAGGATCTTTTATTAAGCAGAAGTGAAAGCAGTCCATTCAAAGCAACGTCTGAATACCCTTAGGCAACGCAGGTAGAGTTAAAGCAGTAGAGACCCCTCCCATTAGCCAGAATGCAGATTCTAGCCAATACACAAGTGTGAAAATGTTTTCTTTATCAACTGCTCTGGGAACCGGATAAACATACATTTCTCTGACCATCTTCTGTTATCCATTGAAGTGAAACATCCCACATTGCCCCTCATAAACCTTCTCCAAAAGTGAAGAGATCTCAGGATGTTTGGCGCCTGGGCATGGATTGTAAATCGTCCATTGACACAGGCAATGCTAATAAATCAAACCCAAGGTCCCCCCTTCTCTCAACTGAATAGCACGATCACTCTTTGGGATCTGACAAGATGGCAATGATCAGATAGATGTTGATCGAGTCCACCAGGGGCACAAAGCTCTCCCCTGACCTTTGAAGGTTAATATCCGTTTTCATTGTCTGACCACTTGTCACAAGTGACACACTCAAGGTAGCTGTGCCTGACAGTTGAGGTTTTCCATGATCCTTCACAAGAACAAGGACACTCTGGATTTTGCTGCCTTCTGATTCATCCAGAGAATATTTGGTACTCACCTCACCGCTATACTGCCCCATAGTCGATGGACCATTGCTTTCTTCAACCAGTTCATACCTTAGCCATGCATTGTATCCAGAATCCGCATCCAAGGCATGGATCTTGCCTACAATTTGCCCAGGCATCACAGGGACCACTAGAAGAATCAGGTTCTCTTCTGATGATTTTGACACAGCAGGTACGTTGTCATTCTCATCTATCACAAAGACTTGAACAGTTGCATTACCACATAAGGAGGGAAATCCAGCATCCTTGGCTCTCACCTGGAACTCCAACAGTTTCAACTCCTCATAGTCCAAGGACTGCAATGCATAAAGTTTTCCACTTTCCAAATGTACAGAGATGTAGCTTGACAATGGCCAGAGCTTCTCATCTATCCCATAGGTGATCAGGGCATTCTCAGCTACATCTGGGTCCGAGGCAGATACTGTGAAGATGTGAGCACCAGGGGGAGTGTTCTCCTTCACAAAGACTCTGTAGGAGGGCTGTGTGAAAGCCGGAGCATTGTCATTTGTATCACTGATTGGTAATATCAAGATACTGCTAGCTGACAATGATGGGACTCCTTGATCTTCTGTTTTCACCATCAACTGATACTCAGCAACTTGTTCCCGATCCAGGGATTCAGCAACAACTAGGGAATAGTAATTCTTGAAATTGGATACAAGTTGGAAGGGTACCCTAGGAGGCCAGAGTGAGCAACGAATTTGTCCATTGTCTCCTGAGTCCCTATCTGCAACACTGATCAGGGCTACTACTGTCCCCAGCGGTGAGTCCTCTAGCACTGGCACTAAGAGTGATGAGACGAACAACTCCGGTTCACTGTCATTTACATCCAGCAGTTCAATTATCACTTGGCAATGCCCTGATAAAGGAGGTAACTCTTTATCTTCTGCTTCAATCTGAAGATCATATATAGCAAGGTCTTCAAAATCAACCCCTCCTTCTACAATTACTTCCCCTGTGTTGGAATTTATGCTAAAAAGTTTCTGAAAATTTAGTGGTACATGATTAGTAAAAGAATAGTAAATTTCCTTATTCATTCCTTCATCTAAATCTGTGGCATTCACTTTAATAACTAGTGTTCCAACGGCTGCATTTTCTAACAATTTCACCTTGTAAATTGATGGATTAAACACAGGAGGGTTGTCATTGACATCCAGCACATTGATGAGTAGCTGAACAGTTCCTGTGAGTTTTGGTTCACCCCCATCAGTGGCTGTCAGTACTAAATGATGAACAAAGATCTCCTCCCTGTCCAGTGGCTTCTTTAAAACAATTGCTAAGGGTTTGTTGAATTTCTCATCTGTTTTCTGTTCTACAATGAAATATTCATTGAGGCTGAGTTTGTAGGTTAGCAGAGCATTAGTACCAATATCTGCATCAGAGGCACCCTCTAAGGGGAACTGGGCACCAGATGCTGTTATCAGTTCTGCTATGCTCAGGATCTGTTCCCTGGCAGAGAAGATGGGAGCATTGTCATTAATGTCTTTGATTTCAACCTCCACATGGAAGAACCCCAGAGGTTCCTCCACAATCACCTCCAGGTGAAGGACACAGTCTGCATTCTTGGCACACAGCTCCTCCCTGTCTATCCGGGAATTTACAAACAAGATCCCATTCTGCAGGTTTACCTCAAAATAATCCTTCTCTCCTTTGGACAGCATCCGGAATATCCAAGGCACCAGCTCACTCACGTCCAACCCCAGATCCTGGGCGATGCGGCCCACAAAGGTGCCGTGCTGGGATTCCTCCAGCACAGAATAATAGAGCTGGCTGCTCCCCATTTGCCAGGCGGTGTGGAGCAGAACCAGCTGTAGCAGCCAATTTGCCACAGATTCATTTTTCCAGACAATCATTGCAAATACAGGCAAAGAGATCAATAGTGTTTTTTCTTTCCTATACATCCATCTCTTGAAGAGACCCAAGAGCAGATTCAGAGGAGACATCCAAACCAGCACTTACAAAATAATTCAAATTAATTCCAGTGTTCTTGCAGTCTGGGCTGGATATCATTATATATATGACAAAAATATTTTTTTTGCAGTTCTTCTCCTCATCTATTTCCTGATGCAACAGTGACCTCTAGTGAAGGCATTTTGAAACTGAGAAGAAAATGATAAAAAACGTTTATGGTCCTGTCCTTCTGTTTGTTTTTAAATACATTTAGTTTCTCCAGTCATTTATTCTTCTAGCAACATAATTCATATCTATATAACACATCATTTTAGGCCATTACAATGCAAGTTTTGGAGTCTTGATTTGGAGACAGAAGCTTTGCTTTCTATATTAGATTATGTCGTTGCATTTTTGATTATACACTAAGCCACCTAGAATTTAGAATTGAGGTAGTATATACTTCTTGTAAATAAATAAATAAGACTTTTAAAAATTACTGATCCAAAGCACAGTAAATATTGCATAGCAAATATTCCAACCTATTCCAACCTGATGTTAGGAGGAAGAACAGCAGGGGGAAATGATAATCTTCCCTAGTTACTTCTCTGCTTGAAATTGCAAACACTCAAATTAAATACGCTCTTCAGGGAACAAGGATCCTGGAAAAGCAACCAGCTTTTCTACCTTCTCTTTAAATGTCTTATCCCACCTATCTCCCTCAAGGCCACAAGCTTCAACTGCTCTGTGGAAAAATCCTAGGAGAGAAAAGGGTGAAAACAAATGACAAACATCCTTGAAACATATTCACCTGCATTTTCCTCCCCTCTCACACAACCATTACCATAAATCCCTCTGAGAGTATTCTAGAATTTATTGTTCCTTTATTGCTAAAGAATGCTTATTACATTTTTGTTTTCACTTTTTTTATGTTAGTTTATCCAGGAGGTCTAATCCATTGTATTCAGTCTGATTTGTGCTTGGAGACCATCAGAAAACATGGAAGTTAGGAAGTCAACAAGAAATCCCAGAAGAAAAGAGTAGCAAGCCACTTCTTCATTGTTGCCATTAAAAAAAAACCTGGATGTGTCCAAGTTGTCAGAGAGAGTTGAGCTTGAGATGAGGAAGCCTTTATGTTTTGAAAGCATTCTCATTATAAAAGGCATGGTACAGTATATATAATTGTAAATAATAACAATGTGAAAAATAGTAAGAGTGAGAATCAAAAGAAAGTTTTCAGCCTCTTAAGAGTTATAACACCTAAGTAGAAAGTTACACATGATCTCAGTGAAATGTCTAATTCACATGTCTTAAAGGAAGGAAAATGTACCTGATATTAAGAGAATATCTTTGAAATCAAGTATTCACTAGGTTATTGGTGTTTTCATTAGGATTTCTTTTGATAATTATGCCTAAGATTTATAGTTTATCTAGCAACTGTTCTGATTGTCTATGTGCAGTGTCTGAGATATAGTCAATACATCTCTTCTTGTTAATTATAGGCATTATTCTATTATAGGCATTTTCAAATGATTCTATCAGTGGCATTAGGTTCATTGTGCCCATTCCTATAAAACAATGAAATTTTCTTTATTATCATTCTCATATTCAAAAGATCTCACAGTTTGCAATTTCAGCAAAAACTTTCCACATTGCATCTATTATAGCATTTTAGTTTTATAAAGATACAAATAAAACAGTTTACCTTACAATTTTCCTTTTTTTAATATTATCAAAATAAACAAGCAATTGCCTTTCTGGAGCAAAAAGCAATTTAAAATAATAAAATTTGTGGTTTTAAAATACAGCATGCAGAGATGTCTCATGAGATTTTCTTTAAAATAATTTTTCTGATGCTTTATAGTCCATCTTTACAATTAATTGTCTTACAAAAAGAAGAGTAAAGCTTCTGCATTTGAGCTTATACTATTAGAGAATTGAAGAATATGTTTGCATTATTTATAGAACATACTAATGTTATTTTGATTCTCTATGTTTTTAATATGACATGTTTATAACACTTGCATTATTGCAGTGTGTTCTACATAGGGATGCTCTTGAAGACCACCTAGAAGCTATAGCAGGTTCAAAATGCAGTGATATGAGCAGTACCTGGTACCTTTCAATGTCTCTGTATGTCACTACTGCTATGAAAGCTGCATTGGGCGCCAATTGGCTTCCAGCTGCAATTCAAGGTGCTAGTTATTACTTACAAAGCCCTGTATGCCATAGGGCAGGGGTGTCAAATTCCCGATGACACGTTGTTGTCACGTGACATATCACAACTTTTTCCCCTTTGCTAAAATGGGGTGGGCGTGACCAGTGCATGACGCATCCGGCCCGTGGGCTGTGAGTTTGACACCCCTGCCGTAGGGCCTGGATATTTCAACAAAGTGGGTACACTCCTGAGCTCCTCCTGTAAATATTGCCATCTACGAAGCATACCTTCTCATTGCCTCCACCCTTTGGAGCAGTATCCCCTCAGAGATAAGAATGGCACCTTCTCTCCTAAACTTCTAAAAAGCCTTAAAAACTTGGCTCTTGTCCCAGTCCTGGGGTTGATGTTTAATGTTTGTTTGATTTTTGCTTTGCACACTGCCCAGAATCCACTGGCGTTACATAGCCAATAAATTAAAATAAATAAAATAAATCATCCCCTAGAGACATTGAGAGTTAGATGATATATTAATTACTTAATTAAGAAAACGAATAAATAATATATTGTAAAATTATACTTTGCAAGCTGCCTAAGGACAATTTTATCCTAAAAAATCTTTACAAAAAAATAAAGGACAAACAGGTAGGCAATATCAGAGATCAATTCAAGGGACAGGACCAAAGACTGAATCCACAAATATATGATAGCTCCGATTTCAAATAGATCCTTTTGTTCAAGTAAAGTTAAGCTGAGTTAGGAAATCTAGATACAGCCTGAGGCCATGCTCAACAGTTCTAGTCATTACTGTATTTCATTGTCATTAATTATGACACATATATCATTAGTCATATCTATATCTTACTTTTTCAAAATAATTGCATATAACCCATGTTTTGAAGCATTTGCAGACAAAATTTATAATTTTGAAATGTACTCTTAAATTTAAAGTTTTGGACAAGAAAACATTGTACTCAGTCAAAAGCCTTCTCATTATGTACAAACCATTTCAAAGCCATCAACACGGGATATTTATCGATAAGTAGACCTTTTATTAAAAATTTCAAAGGCTCAAAATGCCATGTTGACCATTATTTATGCAGCACAACCAACAAGAGCTTGCATGAAGGCATTAACTGTACATGATATCTACTTTCTCAGAATTAGTACAATGTAGAGAAAAATATAAATGACTCTATCATTTGCCCAGCTACTTTGTAGCAACACAAATATTTCATCAAGGAAACACATAAGGAGAGCTTACAGAAGCTTCAAAGTGAATTTCAGTAAAAATGCAAGTAATAATTTGCCTTCTACTTAATAGTATATACTTAATGAAAATGTGGCTCTAAGAAATGCATATGAAGGATTACAAATTTACATTTGGTGGTGCATTGAGAGATAGAAGTTGTGATGAATTGATATGATTGTGTACCATTATCTACAATGTTTGTGATATATTTGGGTTCCTGACTCAAAACAATCTGGTTTATATTTGTAACAAGTACAAGTTTGTAGCTGTGCTTTAACAAAATAAAATAAAAAATTACAGCAGCAAATGGCCAATCATCATTTGGTTATGAAATCACTACTTCCGAGTTCAGTTTAGTTTTTAAAATCTTAATTATGTAGTTTTAATGTTTTAATATTTCACTTATTTTTTAGGCCTTTAAAACTAATTTTTAACAGGGTTTAATCACTCTTGCCTCTTTTTTTAATTTTTTTTTATTTTTATATGCTGTTTTTAGAGATTAACATGGAGGAACAGCAACAGCAGGAATGTTTTCCTTCTGTGGTTTTATCAATGAACCAGGACTGATAAGATTGTTTCGACCTTTTACTTTTTCAGTATAAGTATTTTTTAATAGACCTGTGTTAGTCAGGCAACAAATTGAAACAGGCAAACCTCTGTCGGAGACAACATGGCTGCGACAACACCAAGACAACCCAAGACTTTTTCCAGATAACAGACACTGCAAGTAAGACTCCTTTTCTCTTTTCTCCCCCCCCCCTGCAAACAAACCTAGCCCCTTACTGGATTGGGAAGAGGATGATTGCTTCTCTGTGGAGGAGGGAGTTCCAGTTACAGTAGGAGCTGGGGCAGGGGGAAACAAGAATACTATTAGGAACAATTTTAAAGGAGACTTGGATTTGGTCACCAAGAATTGCCTACTAACAGCACAAGCAGTCTCTGCCATATTTGACCAGCTCCTGGAAGCAAATGGAGGGATTATAGCAGGGGTGAAATCCTCCCGGTTCGCCCAGTTCGGGCGAGTAGGTAACAATTGCAGCAGCTGGTTCGGAGAACCGGGATGGCAGCGTGAAGCTCCACCCACCTGTCCCGACATCATCACTTCCTGGGTTTTTAAAAAACTTTTTAAAGCCTATTTTCCCTGCCGGTTCCCCTGAAAGAAAGAAAGAGGGAGGGGGGGAGGGAGGGATGGAGGGAGGGAAGGGAAGGGAGAAAGAAAGAGAAAGAAAGAGAGAGGTGTTAGAAGGAAAAAATCAGGACTCACTTTCCAGCGGGGAGAGCGCG
>QLTV01003124.1:100277-128216 GCA_003457575.1 Thermophis baileyi
ACCCTTGCTGAGTCCTGCTCCGCGAGGCGGTGGCGGCAGGGAGGGGAGGCGAGGCAGCGGCGATGGGACATGCAGTCCCACGCTCGCCGCCTACTGCACCCCCAAAATAATAAGCCCCCCCCCCCGATAATAAGGCCGAGGCCATATTTTGGGGGTCAAAAAAATATAAGCCCTGTCTTATTTTCGGGGAAACACGGTATCTATCTATGGCCAAGCGCTTATTACAGGGTTCAAAAAAAAATAAATCCTGTCTGTCTTATTTTCGGGGAAACACGGTATCTATCTATCTGTCTGTCTATCTATCTATCTATCTATCTATCTATCTATCTATCTAAATAGTAATTGTAACACCTTGCTCTATGCTGATGAAATGATCCTATTATTGTACTCACAAGTAGGACTGCATAGGCTACTAAAGAGATTTAGCTACTACTGTCAGGATGACTCTCTAATTATTAGCAAATCCAAATAAAAAAATATGGTGTTTGGTAAATATAACCAGAGACATGGATGGCAACTAGATGGGGAACCAATTGAACAGGTTAACTTAGTACCTTCATATACTTGGGCATAACTTTTTCCAAGACCGGATCTTGGGCTTGTAACCACCAATGGAGCACCGAGCAAAAGCTCGCTTGAATCTATTACTCAAATTAAAGAATCACAGTTACCCAGGCTCCCTAGTACCACTAATCTAAGTACTGTAAAGCTAAGGTAATCCCTATGCTCCTATACGAAGCTGAGATTTGGGGTTTACACCCTATTATAGCTTTAGAGCAAGCACAGTCTCAGCACCTAAGATGTAAGCCGCCCAGAGTCCTTCGGGAGTTGGGCGGCATATAAATTTTATAAAATAAATAAATAAATAAATAAATGTATTTTGGGTGTGGACCCTAAGACATCTGTTGCAGCAGTCAGAGTGGAACTGGGAATCTACACAATTCACGCACTGTCTAAAATTAGAGCTTACAACTACTGGCTCAAAATTAATGAAATGGAGACGGATAGACTCCCTAAGGTATGCCTACTGGAGCAGATAAAATTGCAATCACAAACCCTCTGGGTTATTAAATTGACAAATTATATAAAGAGCTGTGGTCTCCCTGCCCCCTGTGTAACAGGAGAACAAAAAAAAAAACAGTTGCCCAAGGAATCATGGATATAGAAGCTCAAAATGACATAGCCACACTTAGTAAGGCTGGTAGCCTGAAATGGCTGAGCAAATATAAACACACCTTCCAAATGGACAACTATTTAAAATCACAATTGCCAAAACATCTCAGTGAGACATTTACCCAATCAAGATTCGAACAGCTTGATACAATGGTTAGATTTGGGAGATTCCATTCTATCCCATACAATGAACGTACATGTATCTGTGGAGTTGAAGAGGTAGAAGATCTGACTCATATATTATTCGATTGCTGTTTATATAAGGGGGCGAGAGATAAGTATCTTGATTCACATATTAAACGTATGGCCCAGTGGGAGGCCTATATTAAAACAACATACGTCATGTGTGACCAGAATCTGAAAACGAGATTTAATACAGCACAATTTCTGACTAAAATGATCCGACTGAGATCAGCATATGTGGGCCTGATTGGGGTAGATTGCAGGGGTGATAAAGAAATATAATTTTATGTCATTTTATTCTATTTTACATGTTTATGTATTAAATTATTTTGTATCTTATCCTATAACTATTGTATTTTACCCTATTCTTATTTTAAATTGTTTGTATAGGATTTTATTGGTGATATGTGTTTGAACCTTGTGCTATGATATGGCCTATAGGCTAATCAATAAAGGATGGATGGATGGATGGATGGATGGATGGATGGATGGATGGATGGATGGATGGATGGATGGATGGATGGATGGATGGATGGATGGATGGATGGATGGATGGATGGATGGATGTTCAAGCAAAGCTCTGGAATGCTCGAGCAATTTCGACCAAACTTGGTACACAGATGACTTACCCTTCGGAGACAAACACTGTGGGGGGTAAGACACCCCTGGTGTGTGTGTGTGTGTGTGTGTGTGTGTGTGCTTTCCAGTGTGTGTGTGTGCTTTCCAGCATAACTTTGGAAAGCCTGGGCCTTTAAGGAAAGCAAGTGCGGCGTCCTAGAGCAACATTTGTTTGTGATGTCATGGGAGGGGGAAGGGAGCCTCATTAGGCCAGTACAGAGACCTTTGATTGAGCGTGCCATGGCTTAACCAGATTGTCCGCCCCAACCTCACAGCTTCAGCCCGTGTTTCCAGGATTGTCCTTCGCCCCAAATCATCGCGCGAAGGACGGGACCACCCCAACCAAGGCGAAATAGGTATGGAGGCCACAGAGGAGACCCATCCTATTTCAGCAGGGGTGGAGGAGGTGCAGCATGGCCCAGCTCAGGGATTTATGTTCCAGTCCCAGACCCAGTTTGAGAAAATGGCAAAACGTGTGGTGGTGGCAGAGGTAGGGGGGTGCTCCCCCAGCTATCCACAGCTTCCGTAGCTGGGATTTGAACAAGGTCCTCAAGGCACTCATGAAAGCACCATTCGAGCCTTTGGCCATTGTGCCTTTGAGAGAGCTCTCCTTAACAGTCCTGTTCTTGGTTGCAATCACTTTGGCTAGATGGGTTTCATAGTTGGGGACGTAATCGGTCAACCCCAGGTTATGTGTTTTCCATAAGGATAAGGTGGTTCTGAGGTTAGACCCTGCCTTCATGGTACATTCCATGAATTCAGCTTTCCACCAGGTGCAGGAGCTCATTTTCCCATCGCTTTGACTCTGATGTATTTGCTGATGTGTAAGTCAAAAGTTCTTTTGGTGGAGGGTCCAGTTTACAGAGTTTCACTTTCCCATTTGTGCAGACAATTGGCAAGATACTTACTCTATGAAAAAAAATACTGCGGGGGTAAGACACCCCTAACACCACTCGGGGTGTTTGTGTGTGTGTGTGTGTGTGTCCTGGCACGCAGGTGGCACACAGAGCCCAGCTCAGCTCCACCGTGCATGCGTGTGCGCCTCCCGCTGGTCAGCTGATATTCGGGTCTCTGCTGCGCATGCGCGGGGGGCAGGGGGAGCGCAGGGGGGTGCAGCGTGAGGCCCCCCCCCCCCGCAGCCTGTTTTGGCTTCAGGGAGGCATACTAGGCCAAAAACAGGACATGGGGGGGCGGTCCTCCCGCAGCCTGTTTTGACTCACAGGAGGCTGCAGGGAGGCCTACTAGGCCCAAAACGGGCCCCAGGGGGGTCGTGCGCACATGCATGGGAGGCGGGGGGGTTACATAGAATCCCTCTGTGATGGAGATGGGCGGTTTCTAAATTTGATTAAATAAACAAACAAACAAATGAAATATTTCTGGAAGGGATGAGTGAAGAACATTGGAAGTGTCAAGAGAATATATTCTCAGCAGGGTCACTCCAGGTGTAAAGGTTATTCCAGTTGTTCAGTTAAAGTAAAACATGCAGGTATCTATATTGGGCACTAACACCACAGAAGATGCTAAGGCTAATGGTCACTTTAGTGACAACAGCAATTGATATTGCACAGAAGGCAATGTTAAATCACTTCTACATTTTACCACGAAAACCACATGGGTAGACAATGTAAAGTGATTTATGATATAATGCCAAATGATGGGCCTCTCAAATGGGCAGCACTTAACATGCTGCTAAAGAAGAGCAGAAGGTCTTTCAGAACATGATGGTGTTTATGAGGTAGGTATATGTATCAGAGGTGGGTTTCAGCAGGTTCTGACCAGTTCTGGAGAACCAGTAGCGGAAATTTTGAGTAGTTTGGAGAACTGGTAGCGGAAATTTTGAGTAGTTCGGAGAACCAGTAAATACCACCTCTGACTGGCCCCACCCCCATCTATTCTCTGCCTCCAGAGTCCCAGCTGATCGGGAGGAAATGGGGATTTAGCAATAACCTTCCCCTGGAGTGGGGTGGGAATGGAGATTTTACAGTATCCTTCCCCTGCCACGCCCACCAAGCCACGCCATGCCCATCAAGCCACGCCCACAGAACTGGTAGTAAAAAAAAATTAAACCCACCACTGATATGTACAGTATATGTGTATGTGTGTGTGTGTGTGTATAAAATCAATATATATATAACTATTACCAGTATAAAGATGAAGGGGAGTGTTTTAGAAGTTGGTAACACTTTTCTACAGGGAATAGAAAGTAATCTGTGTTAGCCAGATTTGCTGTCTTCCATGCATATGAATCAAAAATATGACAGAGATGCTACCAAGTCTCAGCAAGCCTATTGACAGGAGTCCCTTTTGCTTTTCCAGAAATGATATTGAAAAGAGTGGGTACGAGAATAGCAATATCATCTAAGGTTTTGAGATAAGCAAGAAAGCTCAAAAACCTAAAGGCTCATTAATCCTTCTGCAAGTGAAGAATAGATACTGAGTGGATTGATATAAGAGACCTTGGCTTGGGATTTTTGGATGAAGGACTGCTGTTTTGAAACTCACAAAGAGTGGCTTGCATGTCACAATTAGCAGAAAGTTAGTGTTTGCCTGAAACATGGTGATTTTATTCAGAGGGCTACAGACTGAATGCTGTGAAATTGCAGATAAAAATCCAGAAGAATATCAGTTAAGATCCACACATGTAGGAGGAAATTTTAAAAATAGTTACAGAGAGGCCTATTAAACAGTTAAATAAAATAATTAGGAAGAACATAATTGTTCTGGCCCATTAATTTAATATTCATATTTCAAATTCCAATTCTGCTAGAAGTCAGATGGCATAAATTTTCATCATCATCATCCCTGATTAGCAGGAAAAAAATCAAAAATTAGTTTGAATTCTTATTACAGAAATTACAAATATGACTTAATAGCAATTCTTGAAGTCCTGAGAGATGAGTACCATGATGAGTACCAAAGTATGCAGCTGCATACCTTGTCCTGGCCCATCTCACTGCCAAATTTGCTTCCAAGTGGCATACAGTGCTAGTTTTTACCTTTAATCCTATCGGAATTTGGAGCGATCCAGCCAGCACACAAGCAAATAATTCAGCAGGATTCATTATATAGAAGAAACTTCTTTATATACAATAATATAAAACATGATGCATGTATACAATACCCATGCAGCTCTTGCAACGTGGTAGAGAGAAGAAGTAGCAAGTACCCACAAGCAAAGACAAATGAACTCTCACAGCACAGAACAGTTAAGCTAAGCCACGACCAGGCTCCAAGCCGGCTCACATGGCTCAGACAACAAATCCTGTGTCTCAATCACCAAACAGTTCCCATTGGCTGACTTGTTGCTATGGCTATTCCAGTTCATAAATTCTTACACACTGACAAATCCCCTATTCAGCTTGGCACAGGTTACTTTAAAGCACCCAAAAAGACAGACAGATACACACACACACAGAGAGAGAGAGAGAGAGAGAGCGAGCAAATGTATTCCAAAATAGCACATAAGCAGCCATTGTTGCCTAGATATTACATTATCCAAAGAGGAGGTGACCTGAAAGAACTGTGGTACCCCATCCACGGTATGCTTCTCTAGAAAGCTCACCCAACACTCAATTTTCCATCTTTATGGCATCAGCAAGGTTCTTCTTTTCTCCAGCTTTCTTTCTTATGCCATCACTGACTTCTGTTTAAATGTTTTTTCTGTCCACTACTCTGTAGTGAGTAATATCGTGTTTCCCCGAAAATACGACCTTACCCCGAAAACAAGCCATAGCCTGATTTTCATGCCTGCACCTAATAAGCTCTACCCCAAAAATAAGCCCTAGTTAAGCCCCGCCCACCATCTGGTTGTATGAGGTGGGGTGAGGCGCAGGTGTAAAAATCAAGCGGTGGGGAGTTGGAGGCTTGTTGCGCTGGTGGAGCTGCTCTCGGAAGGATGCTGCAAGGCTCATCACGTCGGTGAAGCTGCTGTCGGCAGGATTCCGTGAGACTTGTCACGCCGGGGAGCCGCTTGCAGCAGGATGCCATGAGGTTCTTTGCGCCAGTGGAGCCACTCTCGGAAGGACACTGCAAGACTCATCGCACTGGTGGAGCTGCTTGCAGCAGAACACAAAAAAACCCACAAAAAATGAGCCTCACAGTGTCCTTCCGAGAGCGGCTCTACCAGTACAATGAGCCTCATGGCATTCTGCCTTGAGGGCTCCACCGGCAGACAAGACCCGAGCTCCAGTGTCCCAGCAGCAGCAGGGCCAGCAGGCAGGGAGGGCAGAGGGTGGGGCGTGCCAATAGCTTGGCTCATTGCGGCCGCAGGTAAGTAGATGGTGGGACAGAGGGTGGGGCCAGCGGTAGTAGCACTCCCACTCCTGTCGGCTTCCACGCTTGCCACCTCCTGCACATCAAAAAAATAAGACCTCCCTGAAAATAAGTCCGAGTGTGTATTTTGGGGCCCAAAAGAAAATATGACCGGGTCTTATTTTCGGGGAAACATGGTAGTTGGTTTTGGTTTTTTTATATTGGTAAGATACCCTGGGAAGACACTGAGATTTGTAATAGTAAGAAATATTATTCAAATATATATTTCAAAAAACAAGTAATTACAGACCAAAATACTAAAAAGTATTCCTAAAAAGTTGTGATCCCATTATTGGTGCAAAAATCACTGTCAATATATAGCGAGAGAATAAGTACTCCAATAAAAAAACACCCAAATAGTATTCAAAGTTTATGTCTCACCTGTAGTGCTAAATCACAACATATTGTTCTGTTTTTCACTACCAGTAAGGAATGTTGGGATTGAAAGCCATGAGGTCACTCTTGATGCCAGATTCCTCACTCACAACAGCCAGAAAGTGGTTATGACAATTTGAATATGACCAACTATCAATTTCACTAGCACATACTAATGTAGCTGAGCCAGGGCCATATTTAATTACTTTCTTCACCTAGACATGACATCACATGGCAATATATACAGTGATTTTCAAAATAAATAAACCGGAAATTGAACAGGTAGCAATAATTAAGTGGATGTTAATGCTATCAACTAAGGGCTTTGGGTTCTTTTCCATTCCTTGAAGATGGACATCAGACTGAATGAGATAGGATCTTGCCACAAATGACAAACAGTGTTGCAGTGGTGGATAACATGGGCTTCTGTGATCCTTCAGTAGCAATAGTAGATTCTAATAGCTCAACTTCTTCCTCAACAAGGGCATGATTGTTACTTATCTCACCTGTATAATGAGCAGCTTGCCAAGAACTGCTGGAGTTTTCATACATTTCATAGTTAATCATGCATTGTAGCCAAATTCAGCATCCACAGCATGGATCTGGGCCACTACTTGTTCATCCATGATAGGAACACCAGCAAGTTAGGTGTGTTTTTTTGCAAATACCTGTTGTATTTGCACCTCTGCCAGTGCAAATACAACAGGTGCATTATTATTCTCATTTATCACAAAGACTTGTACTGTCACATTGTCACATAAAGAGGGCAGTCCAGCATCCTTCGCAATCATCTGGAACTCCAATAGCTTCAGCTCTTCAAAATCCAGTGGCTGCAAAACATAGAACTTTCCACTCTCTGAATGTACCGAGATATAATAGACAATGGCCAGAACTTCTCATCTATCAAGTAATTAATCAGGGCATTCTCAGTCATATCAGGATCTGAGGCAGAAACATATGAACACCAGGTGGATATTTCTCCTTTATTTATTTATTTATTTATTATTTATTAATTGTATTTCTATGCCGCCCAACTCCCAAAGGACTCTGGGCGGCTTACAACAAGGTATAGAAAATACATTTTAAAACATCATAAAATATTTTTAAAAACCAGTTAACAATCACATACATACATATCATTCAAGGCCGGACCTCGCAAATTGCGAGATCAACGGCCCCAAGCTTGCCGGAAAAGCCAGGTCTTCGATGCTTTCCGGAAGGCCAATAGGATGGGGGCAGTCCGGATCTCAGGGGGTAGCTGATTCCAGAGAGTCGGGGCAGCCACAGAGAAGGCCCTTCCCAGCGGGCCCGGCAGCCGACACTGCTTAGCTGACGGGTGGAGCCAGTGCAGCTTGCGGAGGATTGGTGTAATGTGGGTGTACCTAGGTGCACTCACAACCACTCGCGCGACTGCATTCTGGACCAACTGTAGTCTCCAAACACTCTTCAGGGATAGCCCCATGTAGAGTGCGTTGCAATAATCCAACTATGAGGTGATAAGGGCATGGGTAACTGTGAGGAGAGCCTCCTGATCCAAGTAGGGTCGCAATTGGTGCACCAGGCGAACCTGTGCAAAGGTCCCCCTAGCCACAGCTGTTAGATGTTGCTCTAATCTTAGCTGTGGATCTAGGAGGACACCCAAATTGCGAACCCGTTCTGAGGGGGACAATTTCTCTCCCCCCAGAACCAAGGATGGACAGTCGATACAGTCTTTAGGAGGCAGTACCCACAGCCACTCAGTCTTGTCTGGGTTAAGTCTGAGCATGTTGACACCCATCCAGATCCTCACAGCTTCCAGGCACCAGCACAAACTTCCTTCAGAAAGTTTGCATAGGAAGGCTGTGCAAAAGTAGGTGCATCATCATTTGCATCACCAATATGTATCATCAAGCTACTGGTAGTCAGCAGAGCTGGTATCTCTTGATCTTGGGCTCTTACATCAGTTTGTATTCTCCCATCTATTCCCTATCCAGAGGTTCAGCCACTATTAAAAAAAAAAGTAAATGTTTCACCTGTCCAGTTGTGTCCAACTCTAGTGGGAGGTGCTCATCTCCGTTTCCTAGCTGAGGAGCCAGCATTGTCTAAAGACACTTCCATGGTTATATGGCTGGCATGACTACAGGTAGTCCTCAACTTATGACCATAATTGAGCCCAAAATTTATGTTACTAAGTGAGATATTTGTTAAGTGAGTTTTGCCCCATTTTATGACCTTTCTTGCCACAATTAATCACTGCAGTCATTAAATTAGTAACATGATTGTTAAGTGAATCTGGCTTCCTCATTGATTTTGCTTGTCAGAAGGTCACAAAAGGTGATCACATGACCCCGGGAAACTGCAACCGTCATAAATATGAGTCAGTTGCCAAATGTCTGAATTTTGAGCACATGACTATGGGGATGCTGTAATGCTCATAAGTGTGAAAAATGGTAATATGTCACTTTTTTCAGTGCTGTTGTAACTTCGAATGGTCACTAAATGAACTGTTGTAAGTCGAGGACTACCTGTATATGCTAAGGTACATGGAATGCTCTCACCTTCCCACCAAAGTGGGAGCCGAGGTGGCGCAGTGGTTAGAGTGCAGTACTGCAGGCTACTTCAGCTGACTGCTAGCTGCAGTTCACCGGCTCAAGGTTGACTCAGCCTTCCATCCTTCTGAGGTGGGTAAAATGAGGACCCAGATTGTTGGGGGCAATATGCTGACTGTGAACCGCTTAGAGAGGGCTGTAAAGCACTGTAAAGCGGTATATAAGTCTAAGTGCTATTGCTATTGCTACCTATTTATCTACTTTCATTTACATGCTTTCAAACTACTAGGTTGACAGGAGGTGGGGCAGGAACAGTACTCAACCTGTCAATGGTATTGTGTCTCAATCTGCCAACCTTCTGATCAATAAGCCCAGTGTCTTAACTGCTAGGTCATTATTAGAGAGTAGTAATTCTTGAAGGTGGTAACTAGCCTAAAGGGAAAGCCAGCATGACACATGGAGCAGCTTACTTATCCATTGATTCCAGAATCCCAATCTAAGACACTAATCAGGGCCACCAGCATTCCTGGGACAGCATTCTCTGATACCATTACCCGTAAAGATTTTAACCATATCTCAGGAGCATTATCATTTACATCAATCAGAATCATACAATATCTCATAATTGGATGGCTCCCTTCATAGCTAGCTTGTACCTGAATCTCGTATTGGTGATCTTCCTCAAAATCTAATTTTTCTACTGTTCTCATTTCTTTCTTAACAGAACCTAGGGTAAATATATTTTTCAATTTAGCAGGCACACAGTCCTGAAAGGAATATGCAACTTCTTGATTGATTTCCTCATTCAAATCAGCAGCAATTAATTTGATTACTAATGTCCCACTTTGAACATTCCCTACCACCTGAATTTATAAACCGAATGGTTAAAACTAGGAGCAGTGTCATTTTTATCAAGCAGAAAAATAATCAACTGTGTTGTGCCACTGAGTTCTGATTTCCCTGCATCTATGACCACAAGCAACAAATTATGTGTAGCCTTGACTTCTTTATCAACACTGTTTTTTAAAATGAATCCTAATGATTGAATTTCATATTTCCTCTGGATATTTCAAATAAAACATTCACAGGAGCTGAGTTTATAGATGAGATGAGAGTTTGGACCAATATCTGCATCAAAAGCTCCCTCCAGTGGAAGAAAAGAACCAGGCATTCTTATTTCCAGAACAAAAAAAAAATTTCTTTTGAATGAATCTAGGAGCATTGTCATTAAGGTTTTTTATTTTAACCTCTACATGGAAGGCTCTCAGAGATTTTTGTACAATCACCTCCAGACGAACAACGCGGTCTGCATTCTTGGCACACAGCTCCACCCTGTCTATCCAGGAATTTGTAGACAAGATCCCATCCTGTATATTTACCTCTAAAAAATCTCCCCCACTCCCCAGTTTTAGGATTCCATCCTGAACATCCAAGGCACCAATTTTTCCACTTCTAATCCCAGATCCTGAGCAATCCCAGATCCTGAACAATGTACCTAACAAAGGGACTATGCTGGGATTCTTCAGACACACAATAATGAAGCTGCTAGTTATTCCACAATTTCCAAGCCTGGCTAAGAACAAAACAGCTGCATCACCTGCTTTCTTAGTAGTAGACAGCATCAGAGCAGAATAATCATAGTTATGATAGGTTTAATTTCCATATCTTAAAAATCAAGTCTTTAAGTTTGACATGAAATACTGAGAATTGGCAAATGTTAAGATGCAGTTGTCAGGGTTCCAAGTAACACCCCCAACGGAAGAAGACTCCAAGGCTTGAAGTTCCTCAAAGTTCCATTTTATTAGAGATGTCATATTGGCACATCTGGGAAAACCCGAATCTGAGAGTTCCGGGTTTTCCCCACTCAAAAGAAAGTCAGAGATCCATCCCCTGCACCCACAAGTCCATCACATGGTCCAATCAATTCACCGTCCCAACTGGAGACATCCCCCAGTCACTCCCATCCAGGTGCAGGCCGAATGCCCTTGACTCCCAGAGAAAGGAATGTTGTTATGGCTAATCCTCCAACACTCTTTGTAATCCACCCTCCCGTTTTCCCAGCCACTAAATGTGGCAGCCCTGAAGCTCCAACGAAAAAGATGGCTTCCAAGGCTGACAGCAGTATCTATTCTGCCTCAATCTCAATTCTTGCTGGGAATACTTTGGATCTAAAGAGGATTTGATTTTCAGTGAACACAACATCTTGTGACAATTTGTATAAGTGACATATACTTTCTATTGATATTTTCCCTGTTTCTTGTATCAATTCCATTTTAAAATTCAGTTTTGGTTTACTACGATCCTATTCTACTGTTCTTTGAAAAGTCTGTTTATTTACATTAATGAACATATCACCCAGCTCCTGAGCATTTGGTACTTTATCATAATACTCTGTGATTAACAAGTTGAAATATATTTTTAAATGTATACAATTATAATTTTTATAAAAGCGCAGGCTGCAACTTTGGAAATCCCTATTTGAGGTTTAGAATATTGGTTACTTTGTTTTCCTCTCCATCTCTTTCTCTATGTTAGTGTTTTTCCTAACCCAGAGGGCCTGCCCCAAGAACAAGTATGTTTGGACTATAAATCCACTATGTTTTTATCATCTTCAAAACCAACGAATTGCTTGCACATTAGGCAGCTCCACATGTCTCAGACAAAATAGCTAAGCTGCATCCTACCAAGAAAATGGAGAACTCTGGTGGGGGAGGATATTATTTCAGTGTCCTAAATATGTCAGTGGAACTTTTAGCCATTCCTATCTGCCAAATCAAAAGAGGGGGGCACTCAACTGAATATACATCATGAGATTTGCAGAGATTCCAGAAGTAGATAGTAAAAACTGTTGGGCACTTGAGAATGGATATGATAAATACTCTCCAAATATGCCTACTATGGATTGTAGTCAATACATTACATTTTGCTCCATCAGATTTGTTTTTTTCTATGTCAATTTTTAACTTGGCTTTTGTATTTCCAATTCTCTGCTTTTTAAAATATTGTGCCTTTTGATCAGGCTATAAAACATATCAGGATTATCCTCATCATTGACATCAACATTATCTTTCCACTTAGAAATGCAAACCCTTTACTTTACATCATCACCACATTCTTCTGACAATGACAAGGACCATATACATCCTTCTGACAGTGCAAGGCCATGTACAAACTGTTAGCCAACAAAAACAAGCTGGGCACTGAGCATATGACTATGATGAGGTAGGTTTTGATGTTCTCTGCTAGGATCTTTGGGTTTCATCTTATTTTAGGAATGTAGGTATCTGTCTGATCAGCTTGGTCACCTGCCACTGATGATGCATTCATTGTAGCTATGGCTGATAAAGCTGCTCTCCATAATCCTTCACCAAAACCAGTAGGATATGGCTACTGCTTTCTGCTTCATCTAAACTGGATGTTGTACTGATTTCACCACTGTATAGCCCCACCTGCCAAAGCCCAATGCCACCCATAATTGTCAGGCATGAAAGATCAAGTCTACATGTGAGGGTCCAATTAAGCATCTCTGGCTTCTTTAAGCGCCTTGCGCACAACTGGCCAAGTGTTCTGTAGTTGGCCAATCAAGTCCTTCAATGAGGGTATTTCAGGGTCCTTTGTAGGCAGTTCAGGCATAGGGCTGAAGTCTTGCCCTTTTGCGGTTCTGAAAGGGGGGTGAAACCAGTGCTGCTATGTACCAAATTATTGTAGACCATTCTGCAAATGTTAAGAGGTCAGTCCAGTTGTCCTGTTGGTAGTTAATAAAGCATCTCAGATTGCTGTGCCTGCCAGCGACCCGTGCAGCTGGTTGCGGACTCCGACAGCGAAGAGGCTGTTGTGATGCGCCAGCGGCCTGTGCAGCTGGTACCTGAGTCGGACAGTGAGGAGGTTGGTGGGGACTTGGTGCCAGAGGCAGAGATTCAGCCAGGGCCTTCAGAACCTCCAGAAGCTCCCATCAGGGATGAGGAAGAAGAGGAGGAGCCTATTCTTAATGCACGGGCACGCAGAGCTGTTAAGAGGCAGGAATGGTTCCTCAGGAAGAGGTCTCCTCAGGAGTAAGGCTTTGGGCTAATTGGCCACGCCCTTAGCCTATTTAAGTAGTGACCACGCTCAACTATGTTACAGGAAACAAGTCCGTTCAATCCACATATTGATTTTGGTTTCCTGTTCAACTCTTGATTCAAATCGGCATTCTTTTTCCTGTTCTTAGTTTCTGGGCTTTCTGCCAACTTCAGTAAGTTCGAAGTGCCTGTTATCAGATAGCCTAATTCGTTGGACTTCTTTGATTATTTGTGCTTGGACTCTTGCCAACTGTTAAGTCGTTAATTAACAGTTGGTGCACCGAAAGGACTTATTTATGATTTCATGGACTTTAACAAACATGACTGCTAAGAGAGTATTAGTAGTTTAAAAAGTATTAAACAAGGTTTGTTTGTACGTTGCTTGTGTTGTTTTTCTTGATTCGGCAGCTGGGACAGAACAGTTTGTTTCCTGCCCCAAAACAAACAAACCTTGATCACGATGGAGCAGCTGCATGCCAAGAACGTGCAGCTCCAGCAGCAGATAGCTTTGATGGTCAACCAGCTGGCTCAGCTTCAAGCCCAGATGGCCCCACCTGCTCCTCCTCCTCCTCCTCAGAGACACTGCCCGGTAGCTGTGCCAGAAAAGTTTGCTGATAATTTAGAAATGTTTCCGGCTTTCCTTGGACAGTGCCAGTTATTTATGAGTTTGCGAGCTGAGGACTTTCCAAATGACCGGGACAAAGTAGGCTTCATTATCAGCTTGCTTTCCGGCTCTGCAGCTCGTTGGGCCACACCCCTGTTGGTACACAACAGTCCGTTGCTCAATGACTTTCGGGGGTTCTGTGAGCACTTACAGCAAATGTATGAGGACCCTATTAAAGCACAGACCTCTACCAGATGTTTAAAGGCCTTAAAGCACGGACAGTAATCCCTCCAGGAATATATCAGCGAGTTCCGGTTGCTAAGCCAGGACTAAGCCTGGAATGAGGCAGCACTTCTGGATGCCTTCCAGGATAGCTTATCCGAGGCATTGCAAGATGAGTTGGCTTGAGTGGACATTCCTCCAACTCTTAATGAGATGGTTCGTCTGTGCCTATGCATTGATGCGAGGTTACAGAGGCGGACCCCTCGTTGTGCTGTCCAGGAACCTCATGTGACCCCAGTGGTACGTGAGACCCCGGCTCCAAGGGAGGAGCCCATGGAACTCGGTGCAGCCAGACCCCTCCTGTCCATTGCTGAGAAGGACAAACGACGGGCAGGGGTGTTGTGCTTATACTGTGGGGAGCCTAGACACTTTGCCGTCTCTTGCCCCAAGAAGCGACGAGGGGCGTCGGTTCCTGGCCTTGCACCACAGTCGCAGCCTACCCTGTCGGGAAACGGCTGGCGCCTGATTTAGGGGAGACTCTGGGTCAGGCACGTACCAACACCGGCTCACGCCCTGTGGACGTGGATCCCAGACGGCCTCGTCACTTGATTTTGTTCATGGCCAACAACCCTCAAGGGATTCCTGCCCATGCCTTGATGGACTCCGGAGCGACCACTAATTTCATGGACGAGGCGTTTGCTACCCATTTTGCCATCCCTCTGTGTCCAGTGGATCCTCCCATGCTCGTCGAGACCATCAGTGGTCGGGTGCTTCTGTCCGGCCCGATTAAGGCCGCCATGCAACCCGTGCGCCTGACCATCAGTAAGCATGAGGAGGCCATCCAATTTTATGTCATGTCCGGATTACATTTCCCAATGGTTTTGGGGCTGGCTTGGCTTCGGACTCATGATCCACACATCCTGTGGTCCCAGAATTTTATGTCATTCCCGAGCCTGCAATGCGTGGATCATACACGCCAAGTCTGCGCAGGCCAGGTGCAGGGTCCACCTGCGGTGTCTTTGCCAGCCGACCTCTCGGACTTTGCGGACGTTTTTAGTGAGAAAGAGGCGGACCAGTTGCCCCCCGCACCGGCCATACGATTGCCCCATTGACTTAGTCCCGGACGCGCCGCTCCCTGCAGGGCGGTTGTATTCTATGTCGGACCTGGAATTGGCTGCGTTACGGGACTTTGTGGACAAAAACCTGGCCCGGGGTTTTATCCAGCCCTCGTCCTCGCCCTTGTCTGCTCCGGTCCTCTTTGTGAAGAAAAAGACCGGCAACTTGCGCCTGTGCTGCGACTACAGTAAACTTAATACCATTACGGTGCGTAGCCGGTATCCTTTGCCCTTGATCCCTGAACTCTTGGAGAGACTTCAGGCGGCTACCGTGTTTACAAAGTTAGACCTGTTAGACTTTACAATCTGGTTCGGGTCTGAGAAGGGGATGAGTGGAAGACAGCGTTCGGCACCCGGTATGGCCATTTTGAATACACAGTCATGCTGTTTGGATTAACCAACGCTCCTGCTGTCTTCCAGCACTTCATGAATGACATTTTCTGGGATCTTTTGGACCAGTTTGTCGTGGTCTATCTCGATGACATCCTGATTTATTCGACATCCTGGAAAAGTCATCTCCAACATCTCCGCCTGGTCTTGCAACGGCTTCACGAACACCAACTCTATGCCAAGCTGGAGTAATGTCAATTTTACCAGACAACTATTGACTTCTTGGGCCATCGCATTTCTCCAGAGGGCATAGCAATGGATCGGGGCAAATTCGAGGCGTTGAGAACTTGGCAACCTCCTCGTCGGGTGAAAGACGTCCAGCGACTCCTGGGGTTTGCCAATTATTACAGGACGTTCATCCCTGGTTTCACCACTTTGACCGCGCCCCTCACGAAAGAGCCGATTTTAAAGCATCCCAACCCTCACCGTCCGTTTGTGGTGGAAGCGGACACGTCGGATATTGCGGTCGGAGCCGTGCTACTCCAGGCTCGCACGGATGGTGGTACTCTTTTCCCTTGCGCATACTATTCTCGGAAATTGAATCCATCCAAGTGCAATTATACCATCTGGGAAAAAGAGCTACTAGCCATTAAGACCGCATTCGAGACCTGGAGACATCACCTCAAGGGGGCCCGACATCAAGTGGAAGTCCGGACGGACCACAAGAATCTGGAGTTTCTGCAGACTGCACGGAAACTCAATCAACGACAGATCTGGTGGTCCTTCTTTTTTGCCCGCTTCAACTTCAAGGTCACGTACATCCCGAGTGGGCGGAATCAACGAGCGGATGCACTCTCGAGGAAGCCCGAGTACGCCCACATCGAGGACCCGCTTCCGCCTCGGACTATTCTGCCCATCGAGTCGTTCGTGGCCATCCACGAACCGATCGACCTACGGGCACAGATCCAGGAGGCACAGCGGCAGGACGAGTACGTCGACCAAAGGAAGCGGGAGATAGGGCCTGAGTCTCCCTGGACGTTCTCCGACGACCTCTTACGATACCGGGAGAAACTGTACGTTCCATTGGGGCCGCTCCACGGTCTTATCTTGTCCCAGTGCCACGACAACCCCGCGGCAGGACAATTGGGCTGAGTACTTAGCAGTGGCGGAATTCACCTTTAATAATTCCCAACACACCTCCACCCAGACGACCCCTTTCCTAGCTAACTTGGGCTATCACCTCTGGTTCTTCTCGCTCACGCCCCTTGACTCCCCAGTTCCAGCAGCGGATGAATTCGTGACAGAGCTGCAGGCCATTCACCAGTTGGTGAAGCACTACTTAAACAAGGCCAAGGACAATTACAAAAGGGTTGCAGACTGCTCTCGGCGGGCAACACCACCGTTGGCTGTGAGAGATCGAGTGTGGCTGTTGAACAAGCATCTCCCCTCCAACCGGCCAGTCCGAAAACTGGACCTTTGTTACATTGGTCCTTTCCCTGTGGAGGCGGTCATCCATCCAGTGGCCTACTGCCTGACCTTGCCTCGGTTGCTAAGGGTCCATCCTGTGTTTCATCGGTCCCTCCTTGTTCCCGAACGGCCCGCCTGTCCACTCCGCCAACTTGATCGTCCCCAGCCGGTGCCCCGTGATAGAGATGAACCGCCCGAGTATGAGGTCGCCAGCATCCGAGACTCCCGGTGGATGAAGGGCCGGTTCCAGTACCTCATCGAGTGGAAGTGGTATGGGCCAGAAGACTTCACCTGGGAGGATGCAACCTCCGTCCATGCTCCAGATCTTGTTTGCGCCTTTCACGAGCAGTTCCCGTCCCGACCGCATCCGGACCGACAGACCCGGGGGAAGGGCCCTGCGGTAAGGGATAGTGTTGTGGCCCCCCAGCAACCCGTGCAGCTGGTTGCAGACTCTGACAGCGAAGAGGCTGTTGTGGTGATGCGCCAGTGGCCTGTGCAGCTGGTACCTGAGTCAGACAGTGAGGAGGTTGGTTACTTGGTGCCAGAGGCAGAGATTCAGCCAGGGCCTTCAGAACCTCCAGAAGCTCCCATCAGGGATGAGGAAGAAGAGGAGGAGCCTATTCTTAATGCACGGGCACGCAGAGCTGTTAAGAGGCAGGAATGGTTCCTCAGGAAGAGGTCTCCTCAGGAGTAAGGCTTTGGGCTAATTGGCCACTCCCTTAGCCTATTTAAGTAGTGACCACGCTCAATCACTTTGCAGGAAACACCTCCGTTCAATCCACCTATTGTCTTGGTCTTTGAAACTCCTGTTCAGCTCTTGATTTCAAACGGCATTATTTTTCCTGTTCCTAAGTCTGGGCTTTCTGCCAACTTCAGTAAGTTCGAAGTGCCTGTTATCAGATAGCCTAATTCGTTGGACTTCTTTGATTATTTGTGCTTGGACTCTTGCCAACTGTTAAGACGTTAATTAACAGTTGGTGCACCGAAAGGACTTATTTATGATTTCATGGACTTTAACAAACATGACTGCTAAGAGAGTATTAGTAGTTTAAAAAGTATTAAACAAGGTTTGTTTGTACGTTGCTTGTGTTGTTTTTCTTGGTTCGGCAGCTGGGAATATTGTTCTAGATCTGAGTTCTCTCATTCACAGCCACCATTTGTCTGTGGGCGGTGCGAAGAACTAAGTCCCTGGTCCGTGCCTAGCAGTCTCCCCAGAACTTAGACATGAATTGGACCCCCCTGTCTGAGATGATATGTTGGGGAGCTTCATGTAGCCATTAAATGTGGTGTAAAAATAATTTGGCAAGCCCCCTCGCTGTTGGTATTTTCTGGCATGGGATGAAATACACCTGTTTCAAAAACAAATCTGTCCTCACCCAAATGACTGTGTTTTCCATGCTTTTGGGGAGTTCCACAATAAAGTCCATAGAGATCTCTCTCCAGGGTGCTGACAGCTCGGCTACTGTTTGGAGAAGTCCTGGAGTCTTTCCTTGTCTCTGCTTAGCTGAAGCACAGATAGGGCAACTCAAAATGTAACACCAGAACTGTCTCTTGATTAGATGCAGGGTCTTTACAAATCCAAAGTGTCCCACCATCTTTGAATCATGGCACGTTTGCATAATTAGGAGTCTTCGGCTGCCTGGTACATATAGTTTTCCTCCCACCCAGGCCAGTCCATCCTGGGTAGAGCAGACGTTGTTGTGTCCTTAAAATCACTCCTCATCAGATAATGCTTTTCTGAAGGCTGCGGCCATGTCATTGCTAGTGGGCAATTTTCCTTTTTCCTGAGCCCTAGTGGTTACTTGGGATGCTAGTTGATATGTGGGGAGCAGTGGTTTGACTATTTCTGCTTTGGAGCAATTATATTGTGGCATTCATGACAGGGCATCAGCTAGGAAGTTCTTCCCCCCTGGCAAGTAGCGCAGTGTGAAGTTGAATTGCTGGAAGCATTGCTCCCACCATGCTTGTTTGGGAGAAAGCTTCCAAGGGGTCTTTAACACCTCTAGATTTTTGTGATCATTCCACACTTGGAAAGGGATTTTTCTCCCTTCTAAGAAATGCCTCCAGGAGAGGAGTTCCCATCTTAATGCATAGGCCTCTTTCTCCCACATGGGCCACCGCTGTTCGGTCTCCAACAGTTTCCTTGAAGTATAGGTGCATGGCTGTAGCTGCCCTTTCTTATTTTCTTGCATTAATACTGCTCCCACTGCAACATCACTGGCATTGGCCTGAATGACAAAAGGCTATTCCAGGTCTGGGTGCTTCAGCACCAGCTCAGCAGTGAAGAGCTGTTTAAGTTTTTCAAATGCGGCTTGGCTGTCAGGTCCCAGATATTACTACAGGGATGCTGGCATTTTGGTGGGAGGAAGGGGTGTGTGTGAATGGAGTGATCTGTATATGAAGTTTCTGTTTCTGTTTCCAGTTTCTGTTTCCTGCATTACTGTGCTAATCTCTATATGATGTTTCTGTTTCCCTGCAATGATGTAGTGTGGGAGGGGTTTGGTTAGCATTGGTTTAAATAGCTAGTTGTAAGTGAGAAGCTTCAGTTCTTGCCTAGATCTCTTGTTATCACAAACCTTCCAATAAAAGCTCCTTTTGGAACAACTGCAGTTTCAAGAGTCCTGCTTTCTTGGGAAGATTGGAGAGGCAAGACCTTACATTAGGCAAGAACTGCAAACTGGTCAACCTGGAGAGGTAACAGCCCTACCGTGGGGACTGTGCATACCATGTCTGCCCAGGGTAGTGACCACAAAGAGGCTGAAGACTGGGGGAGAACCCCACCCCCAAAATCTCTTTATTGTGGGCCCCAGAATGATTGAGACTATGATCCTGGGGCTAGCCTGACTGAAGAAGTGGAACCCGACAGTAGATTGGGGCGATAACAAGTGGCACATGAGGAAGAGAGCAGCTAAGCAGCAGGAATTGAGGAAAACGCCGGGCGCAAGCCACAAGCCTGCAACTAGGGAGGTGAAAGTGGAGCTGGTGTCAGATCCCTAGCGTGATGCTGCCATTCTTCTGGGGAAGGGGGGGACCAGGGATGTATTACTTAGGTTATTGCTTTCTTCCTCAACCCCTCACAACACATAACCTTTCACTTTATAACCTTTATCCTGGTGCCTAGCTGTCTTGAGATATTCTCACCTTTTGGGGATTGTAAGGGGGGGCGGCATGTGGGTTGTATCACTCCGGAAGCCGGCGGAAGATGACCCTGAGAACGTTCACTTATCACGTTCTCAGGACAGCCATTACAATAACATCTCCACACCTGCGGATTGGCTGAATCCACATCGGACTGAAAGGAGGGGTTTCTAATTCCTTTACCCTAACTATTGCCTGAGGGAACTCAGAGCCTGCTTTCTCTTTTATCTTGCAATCACTCCTGTTCAATAAAGGTTCCTTTTGAAATGCTAAAGTTTCAAGAGTTTTTACTTTCTTGAATGAGGAGGAGAGGCTGGACCTTACAGCCGGCTAATACACTAACAGAGGATGGGGGATTAGAACTGCTTATTCTAGGGGAATACTGCAATCTCACTGAGGTATTCAGTGAGAGGGAGTCTGATGTACTGCCACCCCACTGTCCAATGGACTGCGCCATTGAAATTGTGCCGGGGGCTAAGCTGTTGAAGCCAAAGATGTATTCCATGACGCCCAGGGAGAAGGAAGAACTTAGAAGGTTTATAGACAAGAACTTGGCCAGGGGCTTCATCTAGCCAGCCAAATAGAGGGTGGCAGCCCCTGTGCTTTTTAAGGAAAAGAAAGATGGGTCCCTGAGGATGTGCATGGATTATAGGGGGATAAATGCCATTTGTATGTGGGGACCCCCCCACCCCACCCTGATGAAAGACATGATGGGTTATTTGTCCAAGGGGAAGATTTTCACTAAGCTGAATTTGAGGGAAACATACTATTGAGTGTGGATTAGAGAGGGGGATGAGTGGAAGACCACATTCAACTGTCCCTTGGGATGCTACCAATAATACTTGGTGATGTCGTTTGGGTTACAGGGGGCACCAGCTGTGTTCATACAGTTGATAAAGTCTTACATGAACACCTGTACAAAGGGGTGCTGGTGTACATTGATGATATTTTAATCTATACTGAGACCATGGAAGAACACGTAAAACTAGTGAGAGCTGTGCTAGAGAAGCTGCTAAAAGCCCAGCTATACGTGACGCTATCCTAATATGACTTCCACAAGACCAGTTTACACTACTTAGGGTAAGTACCACTCCAGGGAAGGGGTAAAAATGGAGCCGGGAAAGGTGAGAGCAATCTTTGAATGGGAGGCCCCCATGGACCAGAAGGTAACTGCAGAGTTTCCTGGGGCTTGTGAACTTCTATAGGCAATTCATTCCCGCTTTCACGCAGATAGCCCTACCCATCACAAACCTGTTAAAAATGGGGAGGGGTGAAGCCCATACCAAGTCACCCCTTGAATTGGACTGTTGAGTGCCAAGCAGCTTTTGAAAAGCTAAAGAGATTCTTTGTTGCTGAGCCAATCTTGAGACACTCGAACTCAGAGGAGCCTCTCGTGATCCAGGCAGACACTAGTGACATGGATGTGGGGGTGGTTTTATTGCAGAGAAATGAAAGGGGATAACAGCAGCCTTGCACCTATGCATCTCAGAAACTGTCTGACACCAAGAGGCAGTGGGCCATCTGGGTGAAGGAGGCTTATGTTGTCCACTGGGCCCTCCTCACCTGAAGGCAGTTCTTAGAGGGAAGTAAAATCCCATTCAAAGTTTGGACTGAACACAAGAATCTGGAAGCACTGAAGGCCCCAAGGAAATTGTCCCCTAAGCAAGTCTGATGGGCCCCACACTTCAACCAGTTCAACTTCACCTTACTGTCAATGGTCCAACTAGCGAACCCAAAGAAAGTAGCCACTCTCAGGAACTTTGAAATCCCAAAAGCAAAACTTTATTGGATACACCATTTCAGTACAGAAGAATCAAAACCAGCTCTGGTTTTTCCTGCACAATGGTTGCATCGTTAAACAATAGCTTCCCCTTCTCCCCCCCCCCCCAATGGCTGTTCACATTGTCCAATTATGAATCATCCGTTTGTTTTGAGAACAGTTCACTTCTTTGTCAAACACCTGCATGGATGACCTTGGTGGGTTCTTGCTCTCACAGTCTGTCTCTGGAGTGTCTGCATTCTTTCTCACCCTTCCCTCCCCCCAGTTCTTTGGCAAGTTGAATAGCAATAAGACTTGAATGTTACAAAAGCAGTTCAATCTTGACATGCCGACCCCCTGGGGAAAAAACCTGGAAAGGTATCAAGCATAGATTAGCATCATTACTCATGTCTTTTGAGCCTCCTCCCCCCTCCTGGTTTACGTGGGTGCTTGGCATGGAACCTTCTGACTAGCTTGTCAGCTCTGACATTTTGTGCCCTAACCCTAACCCTCACGCCAAAATGGGAGGTGGAGGCTTACTTCCCACTGGCTTTAAATTGGAACCTTGGACAGGTTTCAGCAGACTACAGTGGAACACCGAGTGAACTTTCCCCAACTCTTTTGGCAATTTTAATTCCACTGTGACTGGGTTTATGAGGTGCACCACTGTGAAAGGCCCTATGTACTTAGGACCCAATTTCTTACAGAGATGCCTCAGCTTCAAGTACTTTGTGGATAAATATACTTACAGAGATGCCTTAGCTTCAAGTACTTTGTGGATAAATATACTTTCTCCCCAATCCTAAACTCCTTTTGTGGAGCCCTCTTCTGATCTGCCTGCTTCTTCTGTGATTCCCCTGCTTTCACTAGAGCTTTTTGCACATTCCCCCAAGCTTCTCTTAGGGTGTCCATCCACTCCATTAGCATTATTGTGGAGGGAGGCTCCCTTGGGAATTCAGGTATGGGTAAAAACTCCATCCCTGTGGCCACTCTGAATGGGGTAAACCCTGTGCTGCTGTGAATTGAATTATTGTAGGCCACCTCTATTTAGTAATCCAGGGGTCTTTCTTGGCATTCATTTCATGGACACTGGGCAGGTCACCACATAGTTCTCAACGTCCTTTTTCATCTTGGGCTACCAGAAGTGCCTCCTGGCTAGGTGGAGGGTTTTTACAAAGCTGAAGTGACTGGCCAACTTCACATCATGGCTCTGCTGTAGAACCTGAGTTCTCAGGCTGGCCAGAATGTAAAGTTTGTCTCCCTTCCAGGCCAGGTCATCCCTCATGGTCATCTCACTGTGGTGGGCTTTGAACCATTCATCTTCCTAAGTCCTCACTCCCTTTTAGTGTATTCACTGACTCCACTTTCACTTTCCTAACTGCTGGCTCATGTCTGGCATTTGGTGTTTTTGTTGGCTCCTGCTGGCTAGCCACCTTCTTCCTCATTTGTCACTTGTTGCTGTCCCAATCTACTGAGAGATTTCATTTCTTCAACCAAGCTAATCATAGGACCATGGTCTCAGTCATTCCAGGAGCCACAATAAAATGAATAGTTTCTACATGGATCCCAGCCCTGAGGCTCACTGGCTCCGTTAGGCAAGTTGTTGGTGCCTCTCCCATAAGTGAGCCATCTAACTGGGAGAATCCCATTGGCTGCCTTAACTTCCTCAGCCCCAATCCTAGTTTCTCCACTGTCTGAAGATTAATTAGGCACCGAGTCAAACAAGGCCATGAGGAGCCCCCTTACTCCTGAGGAGGGCACCAAAATCTCCACCTGGGCCATCATAGGGGTGATGGTGCCACTTACCATTGTGTCATCTTCCTCTTCGCTGTCGCTTTCATAGAAGATCAAGCTGGGTTTTCCATGGGTCTGAGTTCCCTACCTGTAAGGTCCTGCCTCTCCTCCCCATTTAAGAAAGCACAAACTCTTGAAACAGCAGCATTTCAAAAGGAAACTTTTACTGAAAAGAAGTGATTGCAAGACAAAAGTAAAGCAGGATCTAAGTTCCCCTTAGGCAATTCTGTTAGGATAAAAGAGTTAGAAACCCCTCCCCTCAGTCCGATGTTGAATGAGCCAATCCACAGGTGCGAAGATGTTGTTAAAACGGTCGTCCTGGGAAGGAGATAAGAAGCTGTTCCCAGGCGCTTCTTTCAGCAGGCTTCAGAGCTGAGACAAAACAGATGGTTCTCCCCCCATACACATTCCCCATATGTAAATCAAAGCACAGGGCAGATAGGTGTCAGAGCTAGGGTTATAAACTAAGGGATTACAGGATATGTAGGAAACAGGAAGAGGGCAATAAGGCTTGGTCTTTCCCCTGGTGGTGCCGGAGTTCCTTCCCCCAATTTTGCGAGGGGGCGAAACTCCACAGCCTCTCCACTTCTCAGCGCAGTGTCTTTTCCGTGGGGGGTGGTTTTCACAGGCTTTCCACCTGACAGGCGTTCAGGTTTCCAGGCAGAGGTTTTCGAATGGCACTCAGCTGCATGGTGCCCCATTTTCCCGCACTTGAAACAGGCTGACAATCTCGGCGCTAGGGCAGTTTGCAGCTTGGATGCCTCTCGTTTTCCCTGGGGAGGGAATCTCTTCCAAGCTCTCCCTGTTCAGTACTGGTTCCTGGCCAGGTCGATCTCTACCTCTTTGGCTAGGATGTACCATTCATGCAGACAGTTTGGGGATCCTCTGGCTAGGCAGGCCTGGTAAAGGTCGTCATTCAGGCCATCCCTGAACCAGCTTATCAGGATGTCTTCCGGTCAGTCTACCCTGCAGTCTACCCTGCAGGTGAAATTCTCGGTGTATTCGGCCACCAGCCGGTGACCCTGCTTCATGGTTCTGATGTGGTCACGGGCTTTTTGGTCCACCAGGGGGTTGTCGAACCGGCGGCGGAGAGCCATCATAAAATGATCAAAATTTCTCAGCTCCAGAGCGTTGGCATTGTAGAGGCTCACCATGCATCGGGCCATTGCCCCTTCCAGGGCCAGGGTGACGACTCAGACTTGGCCACCCTGGGTTTGTAAATCCCGCCCGTACACTTGCATGTATGTGAGGACATGCACCAGGAAGAACCCCAGTTGTTGCGGGTCATCATCATACTTTACTCCCAGGGGGGTCTTTCTTTCCAGTTGCAGTGCTCTGGGCTGACCAGGGACGTTCACAGGAGCCAGCGCTGCGCGGGGTAGGTTTGGCGGGGCTGCTGCTGCTCCTCCAGTGTCATCAGCTGGGTTTGCAGCCGCTGGATCCGGGGTGGCGGTTCCAGCTTCATTGGCTGCCGCTGCAGCCTCGTCCCCCCTCTGGCGATGATCCAGCTCCCCCCAGACTCTGAGGTACTCAAAAGCTTCCATCACGAATCGCATGACATGTCTAGGTGCCATAGGCTTCCAAACACTTTGTGGGCCGAGATTGGAAGCTTCTGAGCATCGTGATCTCATGCGGCATAGAAGCTGGAGAGGAGACAGCTCACTAGATCTTTGCAAAGTGACCCTGCACGGCAGGATGGGGGGGAGCAATTGTGGGGAACATGAGGTATTTCAGTGGGTCTGGGAGGCCTTGGATGGTCTTAAACAGGTGGCCTGTTCCATCACTATGCCTCCCATGGCCTTACCTATCCTGAGATACCTCATGTGCAGTTAATGACCCGCACATTCGATTAGCGAATATGTGGGCAAAAGCAGGGAGTGATCGTGGTCAAGTTATGCTATTCACTCCTTCGAATCCTTGGGTTACGAATGTAATTGGCAGGCTCTATTACATTTGTAACTCGTGGACTACCTGTATGTGCTTCAACCTTAACAACAAACTAGCATATGAAGCCCTGAAGTTCTATTTAAACAACTTACTTCCTTATTTATCCCCATCCAAAGTACCTTGGAGTAACATTAGACCGGACTCTCTCCTACAAGAAACATCTTGAGAATACAACAGCAAAAATCAATACTAGGAACAACATACTCCAGAAATTATGGGGAACTAAATAGGGAACTTTATCTGCCACCCTCAGGTCATCAGCCCTAAGGTTGGTCTACTCTGCAGCAGAATACTGTGCCCTTGTATGGCTTTACAGCTGCCATACTAGTAAGTTAGACATCACACTCAACGACACCATGAGGATTATAAGTGGATGTATTAAAACCACTCCAACTTGGTGGCTTCCTGTTCTGAGCCATATAGCATTGCAAGCTTTACGAAGGCAAGATGCACTAGTGAAAGAATACAGAAAAATTATGGGCAACTCACTCCTACCAATGCATGCTGATCTTCTCATTTATCAGCAGGAAGACTCAAATCCACTGCAACTTGCACAACAAGTTTCAAATCAATTCCCAATGGAAAGCAAATTGGTTGCTGAATGCCCAGTTATAGGAAGACATATAAATGACCCCACAAAAAAGGTGCAGGCTTTGAACTACCACATCAGCAATGGACAATCCTGAATAGGATTTGCACCACACATGGCATCTGCCAGGACTCTCAGTATAAATGGGGCATATTATACTCCCCTCAGTGTGACTGTGGGGTCCCACGTCAATCTGTAGATCACATCATGACCAGCTGTAAGCTGAGGGCATATACCGGTCCAGTATCTGATATTTTTTTTAATATAAGTGATGCTGCGCTTCAATGGTTAGATGGCCTAGACATTGATATTTGAACATAGATCTTTTTAACATTTATATTTTATTGTGTTTTACTAATCTAGTTGAAATGTTAATTTATATTGCTAGTCCATGTATGATATTCCATATGTTAAATAAATAAATAACTTAGGATAATAAAAGTCACCTTATGGGGAGAAAGGCAGCATAAAAAATTAATAAATAAATAATTTGAGCCTGGTCATTTGTGCCTCAAGTAAGAGCTCTGGGTTGATTAGTTCAAGTTTGTTTTTCTATTATATCATCTAGGCTTATATGACTGGATTGCAAAATAATAATGCTGAGAACAATTTTAGCATACTTTTCCAGACTATAATGCTCTCCATGGATAGAAACAAAGAGAAATTAAAATAGTTCATCACTAGTATTTGCCTTTCTTGATAATTAGTCTGTTGGAAAAGTCCAGTGTGAGGTCAGAGAAGTGATGAACAAAGCCTCAGCAAAGTACCATTTGTGAAGCCTTGGAGAAGAAAAGGCTGTTTAATGTGAATAGGGGTTATTGTCTCCATCTCACAACTATTTTAAGACTATATAATGAGATTTGAGACTGTAGTGCAACATTTAAGAAACCTTTGCTTTCATCAGCATTGTTTTCAATACTAACACTGAGTAAAATTCAGATTTGTTGCATATAGTAGTACAAGCATTGTAGGCTATTTTAAGAATTTTATTTGCCCTACTGAATGTCTCACATAGACACATGTTATTTAAGTATCTGTATCTGGGGAAATAATTGCTCACGGGGAGCTTGGGGAAGCTTCAGTATTTTCTTAATAATTTACATCTTTAAAAAACATAAGGGTCTGTGCATAGATCTGTTATAAGGTTGATGCATAGGCAAGCTAACACACCTGAGCTAACAGGCATGTCATGAGATCTGTTGCTGAACCAAAATGTTTGAGCAGGATAAAGGGACTTCTATAGGAAGGCTAATCAATTCTCAGGTACAGATTCATATGGAAAAATTAATAGTTCCATCTGCACTTTTCTTTCTAGCAAGAACAATTTAGGACAGGCCATGTCCTAGGGAAGGGAAGGGAAGGGAAGGGAAGGGAAGGGAAGGGAAGGGAAGGGAAGGGAAGGGAAGGTCTTTCCTATGTTCATTTTTTCAGCTTAAAATCCTCCTAAATTGTTTTCTGACACAGCAAAGCAGATGTATAGGGTTTCATATTTTTCAGATAATGCACCTTTAAAAAAAAAAACACTAGACAAACCATGCCTGTTGGACCATTGTTTTAGAAATAGTTCTTTACTTAAACACAGAAAGAGAATGATCACCAGCGGCCAAAAAAGCAGTGGGAGCGGGAGCAACTTCCAACTTCCTGCCAGCTTCCCCATAATATTTCCATTCTCCCTTCACTTCCCTACCCTCCCCATCCCCTCTTCTCTCCTTCCCCATTCCCCCTCTG
>QLTV01003124.1:128289-143901 GCA_003457575.1 Thermophis baileyi
CTAGTCCAACCCCCTGCTCAAGCAGGAAACCCTACAGCATTTCAGACAAATGGTTGTCCACTCTCTTCTTTAAAACTTCCAATGTTGGAGCATTCTGGAGACAAGTTGTTCCACTGATTAATTGTTATAATTGTCAGGAAATTTCTCCTTAGTTCTAGGTTGCTTCTCTCCTTGATTAGTTTCCATCTATTGCTTCTTGTCCTGCCTTCAAGTGCTTTGGAGAATAGCCTGACTCCCTCTTCTTTGTGGCAACCCCTGAGATATTGGAACACTGCTATCATATTACCCCGAGTCCTTTTTTTCATTAAACTAAACATACCCAATTTCAGCAACCGTTCTTTATATGTTTTAGCCTCCAGACCTCTTTCCTTATAGGACTTTTAGGACTTATAGGACTTTTCTTATAGGAAACTGGCAGGGATTGCTGGAAATGATGACCACATAATGGCAGCTAATCCCGGCAGTGTGGTGGCACGGAGGTGCTGAAGCCACCATAACTTTGCCAAATTTCAATCCCACTGGAGTAATGGGCCCCAGATTTTGGGTGCATTCTGTATGTTAGCCCATTTAAGGTATGTTGATTCAAAAATTGTTGTCCTATTATGCATTGTTTCACCCAATTGAATGTTAGAAACAGACGAACAATGATTCAACTCTGTTTTCTATGTTATTCTATTTTATGTTATTCTTTCCTTTCTTTCTTTCTTTCTTTCTTCTTTCTTTCTTTCTTTTTTTTTTTTTTTCCTTTCTTCTTTTTTTCTTTCTTTCTTTACTTCCTTCTTTCTTTCTTTTCTTCCTTCTGCGATCAACCCTGCAACTTGCTCAGAACAAGTCATTGAGTATCCTGGTGGAAGAGGTGTCAAACAATCCTTAAAGGCACTGTTCTGCATTGACATTCTTTCTTTCTTTCTTTCTTTCTTTCTATAAATGTGGTGTTTTGTTTCTAAATCTGTTTTCAGTAGCAGTGTATTCCTTTGACATTGACTTCCAACTTTACACAAATAATCTGTAAAAGGTTCAAAAATCAGAATACACCTACGGTACCTTCTCCTTGCTGTTCAGGGGCATCTTTTATATAATTCCATTTTCAATTAAATAGTGTGTTGTCTGGGTACAAATAGTTTTAGGAAATAATAATCAAAGTGTTTACAACAATGTTCATTACATTGGTATTAGTTCTATAATAATAATAGTAATATTTGCTTATCCATTTTAACAAACCTCCCTTGTATCATTAGTCCTTTTCTTATATTTCCATGTTTCTAACTTCTGTTTTTATTAGCTAACCATTGATAAAATAAGTTCCATGTCAAAAAGTATTCAGTTTCTTTCTTTTCCTTAATTGTAAGTGTTAGTCTATCCATTTCTGCACATTCTAGTATTTTTTTAATCACATTTTCATCTGTAGGGATCTTCACTTTTCCATTGTTGTGCAAATACAATTCTAGCTGTAGTTAATACATGTAAAATCAAATATGTATTCCCCTTGTTATAGTTATCCAGTAAAATGCCCAACAAAAATATTTCTGGTTTTAAATCTATATGTTGCTTTATCATTTTTTCCAACCATGTATGTATTTTTGTCAAATAATATGATAATATGAACCAGGTATCTGAGGGCATTTCCAACATTTAGCAGACATATCCTTAAACATCTTTGCCAACCTTGTGGGTGAAAAATGCCATCCATAAAACATTTTATAAAGATTTTCTTTATATGCAGTTGACATCGTTAATTTATAATTCCTATGCCACAATTTCTGCCATTTATCTAACTCTATTGTATAACCAAAATTTTTAGCCCATACTATCATTGTCTCCTTTACTTGCTCACCTTCCATTTTGATACTTAGTAAATAGCTATATATTTTCTTTATTAATTTTTCATCCGTCCCTGTTAATATCTGATCTAATTCTGATAATTCTCTGTTCGGGGGCATCTTAAACATTTCTTTAACTGTTGTCTTTCTCAGTAGACAATTGTACCATCTTCATTGCTCCTGCAGTGACATCAATCCTAACGTATTTACAGACAGGTATCCAAATTCTTTAGCAGGGGGAGCAGGCCTTAAAAGAGCACTGGGAGCATTAACCCAGTACAGTATTACAAGAATTTATAGAATAATAGATTTGGAAGGAACCTTGGAGGTCTTCTAGTCCAACCACCTGCTCGAGCAGGAGACCCTATACCATTTCAAATAAATGGTTGCCCGTCTCTTTTTGAAAACCTCTAGTGATTGAGCACCCACAATTTTTGAAGGCAAGCTATTCCATTGGTTGACTGTTCTCACCATTAGGAAATTTCTCCTTAGTTCTAAGTTGTTTCTCTCCTTGGTTAGTTTCCATCCATTGTTTTTTGGAAAATAGTTTGACCCTCTCGTGTTTATAGGCACCCCTCAAATATTGGAACACTGCTATCATGTCTCCCCTAGTCCTTCTTTTCATTATACTCAATTCCTGTAACCGTTCTTCATATGTTTTACCCTCCAGCCCCCTGATCATTCTTGTTGCTCTGCACTCTTTCCAGAGTCTCAACTTCTTTTTTATATTGTGGTGACCAGAACTGGATGCAGTATTCCAGATGTGGTCTTACTAAGGCTTTGCAAAGCGGTACTAAAATTTTACATGATTTTAATTCTATCCCTGTATTAATGCAGTCTAGGATTGCATTGGCTTTTTTGGCTGCTGCTGCACACTGCTGGCTCGTATTTAAGTGACTGTCCACTAGGACTCCAAGGTCCATCTCACAGTTACTGGCATTAAGCCAAGTTTCACCTAGTCTGTACCTATACAGCTCATTTTTCTTGCCTAAGTGTAAAACCTTAATTTTATCTATGTTGAATTTCATTTTATTAGATAGAACCCAGTATTCAAGTCTGTCAAGATCTGTTTGGGTCCTGAGCTTGTCTTCTGGAGTGTTAGCTATTCCTGCCAGCTTATTGTCATCTGCAAATTGGATGATTTCCTCTTCTATTCCCTCATCTAGATCATTTATGAAGATATTGAAGAGTACTAGACCTAAAACAAAACCCCACTGCTTACGTCCCTCCGTGTGAATGTAATTCCATTGAGGACTACACCTTGAGTCTGATTTGTCAGCCAGTTATAAACCCATCTGGTGGTGGTGCTGTCTATCCCACATTTTTCTAGCTTGCCAATAATTAGGTTGTGGTCTACTTTGTCAAATGCTTTACTGAAATCTAAGTATACTATATCCACAACATTTTGCTGATCCATTAATTTAGTCACTTTGTTGAAGAATGAAATAAGATTTGTTCGGCATCATCTGTTTTGATGAACCCATGTTGGCTTCTGGTTATAACTTTCTTTGCTTCTAGGAGTTCACAGATTTATTGGTTGATTATCTTTTCCAAGATATTTCCAGGTGTTGATGTCAGGCTGATTGGTCTGTAATTTCCTGGATCTGTGTGTGTGGTTTTTTTTTTTTTTCATTTTTTTAAGATTGGAACCACATCATCTCTTTTCCAGTCTTCAGGTAGTTCCCCAATGTTTCAAGAACTTTGAAAGATATATTTCAATGGTTCTGAAATCATGTCTGCCAGTTCTTTCAGAACTCTGGGGTGTAGTCCATCAGGATCCGGTGATTTGAATCGGTCTAGAACTGTCAGGTGTTCTCTTACCTTATTTTTGCATATTTTAATTTGCATTCCTAACCTGTCATTTATGGTTCTGTTTTTGGTAAGTTGAGTTGTGAAGACAGATGCAAAGTATGAATGAAGCAGTTCTGCTTTCTCTCAATTGCCCGTTACTTCTTTGCCATGTTCTTCCATTAATGGACCAATTGTTTCTTTGACTTTTTTCTTGTTCTTTATGTTTTGAAAGAAACTTTTAAACATTGTTTTTGACATTTGTTGCAAGTCTTACTTTGTTCAAAGCCTTAGCTTCCTTAACTTCATCTTTGCAGGTTTGGGCTATTTGTTGGTATTCTGTCTCAGTTATGTGTCCCTCTTTCCATTTTTTGTACTTAACCTTTTTTTCTCTCAGTTGGTCTGAGAGTTCTTTGTGTAACCATGCTGGTTTTTTCTTGGTTTTCTTGATATTATTTTTAGTGGTATTGAACTGGACTGGGCTTTTATAATGGTTTCCCAAGCTTCTTGAGTTGATTTCCCCTTTAAGATTTTCATCCATGGGATCCTTCTCGCACTCTCTGAGTTTGTTAAAATCAGCTCTTTTCAAGTCTAAGACTTGAAAAGTCTTGGTTTGATCATGTTGCTTGTGTCTGTTTTATATTGAATTCTAATATGACATGGTCACTCTCCCCTAAAGTTCTTGCAGTTTCAATCCCCGCTATCACTTCTTCCCTGTTATACTGGACTTTAAGAATAAAGTCCAGTATAGCTATCCCTGTAGTTGCCTCTACCTTTTGGGTGATGAAGTTGTCAGCTAGGTGAGTCAGGAATCTGTTTGATCTCCCATGTGTTGCAGAATTTGTCTTGAAGATGTCAAGGAAGTTAACGTCCCCCATTACTTCTCTGGTGTGTTTCCTACATGTTTTTGCTAATTGATTAGCAAAAAGTTCATCTATTTCTTCTGCTTAGTTGCATAGCTGTAGTATACATCTATGGCAATATCATTTTTTCCCTTTTATGTTGACCCATATGCATTCTAGAAGGATTTCATCCTTTGTAGTGTGCAACTCTGTAGAAAGGAAGTGATTTCTAAGATATAATGCAATTCCACCTCCTCTTTTATTAGGTCTGTTTCTTTTGAATAGTTTGTATCCTGCTCTCGGTACATTCCAGTCATTTCATGCCACCAAAGCAACTATATCATACTTGCCCTTGTGCACTAGTATTTCAAGTTCTTCCTGTTTTTCCTTAAACTTTGAGTGTTAGTATATAGGCATTTATGGCTAATCCTGGGTATGCTTCCTAAATCTCCTACTTTGCATCTGAGTTTTTCTTCTTTCTTTTTACTCCCTACCTCCTTATTTGATTGGTTATTTAGTGGCTTTTGCTTGGAATTAGGTTCTAAAGGGTCACCCTCCCCCCATAATTTTACTTTAAAGCCCTTCTGATAAGATGAGCCAATCGTTTTCCAAATATATTCTTTCACGTCCTTGTGAGACGCAGTCCAGCCCTTGCCAGTAGCTCTTCATGTAGATAATGTAGACCAGGTCTAGGAAACCAAAGTTCTCTTGACAACACCAATTTTTAAGCCAGTGGTTCGTTTCTAAAATCCTTTTCTCCCTCATTGGATGTTGGCCTTTTGTTGGAAGTACAGATGAAAACATAACTTGTGCACCTAATTCCTTAACTTTCTTCCCTAGCTGTTTGTAATCTCTTGTTATTGTTTTCAGGTTCATTGTTCTGTCGTTCATCCCCATGTGTAGGAGAAGAAAGGGGTAGTAATCCGTGGTGTTATTTTAGTAAGGTTCTCAGTTACATATTTGATTTTTGCTCCAGGGAGACAGTATACCTGTCTAGCTGGAATGTCCAGTCTGCAGACTATAGTTTCTGTTCCCCTAAGAATTGAATCTCCTATCCGCAATACTCGCCTTTTTTCCCCAAGGGAAGTTTGGGATACTGGTGACCATAGTCAACTATCAGCTTAAAATATTCTTCTTCCCTGTTGGACTTGCACCATTTATTATGAGGGATGATTTTTCAATCCACATGGAAAAAGGCAGTAGCAACTAAAAGTCAACCTTGGGCTTTCTTCCAAGTCTTCTACTCAACATGGGATATAATTAAGCCAAAACATTTGTTAAACAGTAAGTAGTAGCACAAAGCACCAATTGGATCTAACCAGGTCTACAACCTTAGCAAATTAGCAAATTTCTGTTGCTAAGTAAGACAGTTTTTAAGTGATTTTTGCCCCATTTTACAACCTTTCTTGCCATTTTAAGTGCTTTCTTCTCATTATAACTGAAACACTGAAGTTGTTAAGTTAGTAACATGTTTGTTAAGTGAATCTGGCTTCCCCATTGACTTTGCTTGTCAGAAGGTCACAAAAGATGATCACATGATCTCAGGACTTGCTAAGCTACTTCCCATAAATAAGGTTAGCTAAAACTCTTACCGGTATTTTAGTTCAGGCTTCTGCATAAAAGTGTATGTGTCCCCCAAGCAATTAGGAAGAACAGGATGAAAGGGCAGGAATGCAGCTTAAAGTTGATCAAAACATGGTCAGAGAATACAGCAGGGGTGAAATGCTACCGGTTCGGGCCGGTTCGGGTGTACCAGTAGCGGTGGCCTCCTGTGGTTTGGAGAACTGGTAACGACAGCTGGCTGGCCACGCCCCCGAACTGGACCCTCAGTCTCTGTTCTGCAGCTTGCCTGCCTGAAGTGCTGCGCCCCTTATCTGCCTGCCAGGTAAGCCTGCGAAGTCGCGGCCTACCTAGCTGCCCCTGCCCCCCCATCCCAGCCTGCCTTCCCTACTCCATTCCCTGTGGCCTGCAGCCCCGACATGCTTTCCTGCCTTCTACGCGGCCTTCCCAGTGTCCCCGTGGCCAGCTTGCAAAGGCAGGCAAGCAGAAGGCCACATGGAAGGCAGGAAAGCATGTCAGGGCAGGCCGGCTGTGGGGAAGAGAGCTAGCAGCCTTCCCGGCAGTCCCCCACACCCTCTTGCCTTCCGAGGTCGGCGTTCAGCCCGGCCCGGCCAGTGGGTGGGCAGGCGGCCGTTGGTGGAGATGCAGCAGCTGCTGCTCTGGGTCTGAGAGGGGCGGCGGTTGGGCTAGCCAGTCGCCACGCTCTTTGCCCTCTTTTCAGGCTGAAAAGCTGCCAGACACTTTGGGGAGAAGGATCGCTGCCGAGCGGATTCTTCCCCGCCCCTTTCCGATCCATCCATGCCCCGACCTGAACTTTAGCTGCCCGGGGGCTCTGCGGAGGGAGCCACCCAAAGCTCGGAAGCTGCGAATATGATTTGAAAGCTCGGGTGCGAAAAGGGGGAGAGCGCGACTGCCGAAGTGGAGGGAAGCAGGCGGCCCTTGGTGGAGACGGAAAGGGCCAGGGAAGAATCCGCTCGGCAAGTTGCGCCAGGAGAGAGCGGCAGCGATCCCTCTCCCCAAAGTGTCCGGCAGCTTTTCGGCCTGAAAAGAGGGCAAAGAGCGTGGCGACTGGCTAGCCCGGGTGGCACCAATGTTGGGCGCTCAATGCCGCCACTGCCCCAAAGCAGCAGCAGGCGGTCCTTGATTTAAAGAAACCGCAGCTGCCGCTTTTGGAAGCACAAAGCCGTCAGGGAGCCTGCGAGGTCCAGCCTCCTGCACCCCCTGAGCGCCCGCACAGGGACCCTGGATCCCCTTCCAAAGCCCGCATCGTCCTCCTCACGCAAAGCGACCTGGCTTGCCGGCTATGGACGGGCGGCCGTTCCTCCTCCTGCTGCTGCTGCCGCTGCCGCTGTTGCCAAAAACGCGTTGGCAGGAGGTGTTTCCTGCTCCTGCAGGAAGCCTCAGAGGATGAAACTGGGAGCAGGGCAGAGCCGAGCCTGAAAGAGGCTTCCCCCTTGCCTGCCGGCATCACTCCGGCCCGTCTGGCTGCACACGTCCGCCTGCCCTCCCTCAGCAATCCCGCCTGTTTGCTTTCGTTTGGTGGTGGGAGAAGGAAGAAAATGATGTTTGTGGCCAGCCTGCCCTCGTGGAGCACCGCACTGTGTGGAAAGAGAAGCTGAGTCTCAGCTTCTCTTTCCTCATGGCCAGATCCGTCCGCCGGGCCAGAAGCAGAAGCTGCCTGCCCGCCTGGGTCATTTGCAGAAGGGAAGGGAATGTTTTTGGGAGGCAGCGCCACGATCCCCTCCCCGATTCAAAAAACGGGGTGTGTGACCGGCGCTGTGTGGAAAGAAATGCTGGGTTTGCTGAGAAGGAAGAGGTGGAGGTTTAAAAGTGTTTTCCTCTCCCGCTTTCCCTATGCGCATCGCAGAGCTGCACGCCCTCCACCTTTTCCTTCTCAGCAGACTCAGCTTCTCTTTCCTCCTGGCCAGAGCCATCCCCCAGGCTAGGAGCAGAAACCGACCAACCGCCTGGGTTGTTTGCAGAATGGAAGGAAAGTGTTTTCAGGAGGCAGCGCCATGATCCCCTCCCCAATTCAGAAAATGGGGCGTGTGGAAAGATTTCAATTGCAGCTGCATCCGAGCTTGGCTGTCTCCGCAGCTTCCAGCAGCAACAGGGCCACCAGCCCGGGTGTTCCCTTTAGCGCCGGTTGCCTGGCTGCGCTAAAACTCCACCAACCACTGCCTCCATTTCCTCGCTGCCTCGCTAGCTCCACAGCACCCTTCTCTGCGCTGCCTCCCGGGGCAGGCAGGCTCAGGCTGGCCTCTGAGGAGGCAGGGAAGGAAGAGAAAGGTGGGAGGGGGGAGAGGGAAAAGGTCGGCCGCCAACAGACGGGGCTCCAGGCAGGAGGAGGGAAACATCTTGGGGGGCTGAGCTGACTCAGCCTCTAAAGGGCGGGTGAAGCGAGGAGGAAAAGCTGGCACCCTGTTCAGCGGAAGTGTTGGCTGAAGTGAGGCTCTTTTGGTGGCCCGACCGGTAACACTATCAGGGCAGCCCTGGAAAAAAGCAACACACACAATGCGCAAGGCGGACGCGGCGCTGCGTTGCTGAGAAACTGCGGCCCGGGGAAGAGGCTTTTCAGCGCAATTCCTGGCGGCGACAGGAGCCCAGCTGCGATGTAACCCAAGGGAGCCGTGTTGCACAAAGGCTTCTCTCCAGAAGCGCTGGCCTTCGACCATGGGCAAATAAATGGTTCCCCTTGGAAAGGGAGAGAGAGAGAGAGAGAGAGAGAGAGAGAGAGAAAAGAAAGAGAGACAGAGACAAGAAAAAAGAGAAAGAAAGAAAAAGAGAAAGAAAGAAAAAGAGAGAAAGAAAAAGAGAGAAAGAGGAAGGGAGAGAGCGAGAGAGACAAGAAAGAAGGAAGGAAGGAAAGGAAAGGAAAGGAAAGGAAAGGAAAGGAAAGGAAAGGAAAGGAAGAAAGGAAGAAAACTTATGACCACAATTGAGCCCAAAATTTTGGTTGCTAAGCAAGAGTGTTAGAGTGTTAGTTTCACCAGATTTTACAAGTTGGCCACACCCACCCAGTCACATGACCACCAATGCAAAAATTTTGGTTGCTAAGCAAGAGTGTTGTTAAGTGAGTTTCACCACATTTTACAAGTTGGCCATGCCCACCCAGTCACCTGACCACCAAGCACGCCCACCTGAAGCCACACCCACCTGACCTCCAAGCCACGCCCACAAAATAAGCCACGCCTACAGAACCGGTATGGAAAATTTTTAGATTTCACCATTGGAATACAGTATCTATTTACTTACCTAAGCTTAAATCTCCAGATGGGGAAAATTGACAGTGTGACACTGAAATGGCACTGTGGGAAGCCACCACCCCCTCTTAGAAGAATGAAATATTTTGAGAAATATTTTAAAAAGGCAGGATAAAATATTAACCCTAAAAGAGAAATAAATTTTTTTTAAGGGAAACAGAAACTCAGAGCCCCAGCTTCCAGCCCACAGCAGATATTTTATGCCCATTAAGAAAGACTGGGCCATCCTATCTACAAAATAAAAGACCTTCAGCTCCAGGATGATGGGATTAAGACATGACCCTTCAGGACATAATAGGATTAACCCACTACCATTTAGCAGCAGAGCTCACTACATTGCACAATCTCCTAAAGACATTGCATCACCCTCCAAACTTCAACCAAACTTAGCTCAGACAATCTATAGAGCCAGCTATGACCCCTACATAACCCCTACAACAGCCAATAGAATACACGTTCTTGCACAGGAACAGGAAGCTCAAGTGCAAAGCCCAAGAGAAGGTATAAAACCCCCTCACTCCCAACTCCACGTGTTCAGCTGCAACAGAACCACAAACATGTGGTCCTGTTCATCAATAAATGATTATTCCAATCAGCCTCCAGCCTCCATTTTGTCTCCAGTGCCTTTCTCCCAGCTTGGAACTGAACCATATGTTAAAGAAGAGGCTAGAAACCAGTATCTTTGGGAGATGCCTCAAATTTGGATTTCAATAGCCTAATTATGAAGGTAAACCATTAAGTATACATACTGTCCTTCTCTCTCTGAGAGAGAGAGAGAGAGAGAGAGAGAGAGAGAGAGAGAGAGAGAATATAAATAAATTGTATACTTAACAACTTGCCTTCAGAAGTTGTTGGTGCTCCATCACGGGAGGCTTTGAAAAACTGGAAAGCCACTTGAGGGGAGACAGAGGGGGGGGGAAGGAGAGAAAGAGTTGCTCCAATATGTCATGGTACAGTATTTTCTATTGTATGCATTAAAATGGCAGAGCTCTTGTGATCAGAAAATGTGTATTCTGACCTTGCCTAGAACCTAACCTATCTTTTTATTTCCTGTTATTTTTTCCACCAGCTAGAGATATTTAAAGCAATGAACTGAAAAGAAAAAATATATCAAAATGCCTCCAGACTCTCTGAATGTATTTCTGCTGGCTGCACAAATATTTTATTTTTCAGTTCATCTAGCATGAACTTGTTTGCCCTGCTTCTTGAGATTGGAACAGTGCTCTGAATTCCAATAAGGATAGTAAAATGCTGTCATTGTTTCAGGCATGTTTTAAACCTATCATTTATTTAATTCTAAGGTTTGTACTCAATTGAATTTCATGGGAGAAAAGTCATTAGGCAAAGCAAAACCTGCTAAAAAGTTGTTTTTAATTTATTTTCTGGCACCTGATTTATGTTATTTGAAGAAAATTATTCAGTATGCAAAAGTTTCCATTTTCATCTTACATTAATTAGACTGATTAATTCATATTATTACTAACAAGAAATTTTTGTTCAGCAGAATGAATACTACAGACAGAACTTATGACATTTCCACCAATTCAAACTGAAAGTGCATTAAAGGTAAACACAGTAAAGAATTACACAGTAAGGCCTGTTCTACTCAACATTTTTTTTCTTTAGGTGATATTTGCAACTGAAAAGAACATTGCAAAAAAAGAAGGAAAATGTGGAACCATAATGTCTTACAATTTTCCAGTTGTTTTTTATTTTCCAATAGCAGGTGAAAAATATATAATAAAAGAAACTTCAACCCAACAGATTAAATATTGTAGAAAAAATGCCTGGTTAAAGGCATGATTGGCCATCTTTTGCAGCTATTTACTGGAAATGCTTAAATATTCTCCTGATGGAATCTGCAGCACCTAATAATTTCTGTAACAATCTTGTAAGGATTGTGACAGGAACATATGGACTAGAATTAATGTGTGATCTCTATATAAAAACAAAATATCTAAACAGTTGAGGGGAAAATATTCATTCTCTATAACACATTTGCCCATGATTAATTATGGTTTGTACTTTGTTAATCCCATAATCAGGGTTCACAGGACATCTTGAGTTTATACCACATACTAGGCTAAAATGTGGCTGGCTTGGACATCATTTTGTAGATGTCATAAAAACTCAAATGAGCATAGGAAATGCCTTCTGTTGATTTCAAGCTCACAATTTTTTCACAATATTTTATAATGTAGGATCAAACTCTTTAGGCGCACCAAAGAGGCATGAGATTACTTACTCACAAGAACATAATGACCCCAGAAACAAACTAATCACGAAGTATCCTTTTACTGTTACCAAAGCAATTCCCAGGCCAAATCTAAAACCTACTGTGGGAAGCCCCCCTCCGCCCGAAGAATGAAATATTTTGGGAAATATTAAAAACGCAGAATATTATATTTCCCCTTCAGCTCCAGGGTGATGGGATTAAGAAGAACATGACCCTTCAGGACATAATAGGATTAACCCACTACCATTTAGCAGAAGACACAGAGCTCACTACATTGCACAAATTTCTAAGGGCATTTCAGACATTGCACAACCCCCCTAGCAGCATCTCTGAAACTTATAAAAATCCATGTACTCATCAAGCCAATTGGTCAGTTGCCCCAGAACCACAAACCCTGGTGGTTCTGTTCAGCAATAAATGGACCTTCTTTCCAATCAGCCTCCATTTTGTTTCCAGTGTCTTTCTCCTGGATTGGAACTGAACCAGATGGATTTTCCTTCCAACACTACCATGTCTACATATTTTCATCTATGGTTTGTGGCTCTGTATCTGTTAGATGCAACATTGCAATCAATTATTTTGATAGACCAAGCAGATACGTTGGACAGTACAACAAAAAATCATTGATATACTCCAACAAAGTCAGCAAAAGTTTTATAAGGATGAAGTAGGGACTTACACATTGTGCTGCATGCATTTGGCTGGATGAGGCAAATTGTCTTACATAAACAATATTTGATCTTTTGAATTTATTTACTTAAAAAATAGGGTTCAACTTATTCAACTAGCACTTAGGATAACAACTTTCTATCCATGATAGTTTGTTTGCCATTGTGGTTCATTCATTTGTAGGATGAAGGCATCAGTGTAGCACAGTTCTGCATAAATCTTTTCAAGCATAATCAATAAATGCACGAAGTCAGTATACTTATCTTTTAATTTCCATCAGCCTTGACAATATTGCAAAGGAATCTCAAGAGTTTTGTATATCCCAAGTACTAAGAGGAATGATGTATGAAATACATTTCAGGACTTGCTTAGGTAATTCCTGGCCTTAGAAAGCTCATTTTTGATTCATTTACTGATTAACATGCTACTGCTTTCATTTGTTTGCCTCAAGTTTGTCCTCTCTTTATGAGACAATACATACTCAGACTCCAAGTGACTAAGTTGCTGTCTATTTGAAATGAGTCAGAGACTTTGCTGTGTGTTTGTTCTTAGCTTAGCTTAAACCCTTCCATCTTGTCTGGGTACTTCGATTCTACTTAGTGCTTGATCCTATTAATTCCTTGTCCTCTTGCTTCTGTATAAGATCATATCCTTTTGTTTTTTTGAGGTCTGATATATGCCCATCTTCTTTTTCTTTGGGGATAGATTGGGTACAAGAAATACCTGTAAGAGTTGTGTTCTGTACTGCCCTTGAGTTTAGCAATCCATAGAAGGATTAACAGCTAATGTTTACAGACCTTTTGGTCGATGCCCATATCTTCTTGTGGCAAGGCTCTTAGCCTGCATACATCCCAGATGTAATTTGGAGCTAACTGTAATACACCATTCCTTCCAGGGGTGGGTTCTAACTTACCTCGCTGCCGGTTCGCTTCCTCCTGCGCTGCGTGGCCGAAAAATCAAAAAAATTCCCCCCAAAAGCCAAAAACAAGATGGTGACGCATGCGCAATGCTGGAAACTCGGCTTCTGTGCATGCGCAGAAGGAAAAAAAAATTTTTTTAATCCCCCCAAAAAAAATTTTTCAAAAAAAAATTTCCCAAAAAAATATGGCGGCATCCACGGACTGGCACCGACCGAACCGGCTCCATGACGTCACCGTGATGTCACCAGCAGGTTGCTACCAGTTCGGCTGAACCGGTCCAAACCGGGAGGAACCCACCTCTGATTCCTTCCAGTTGTCTTCTCTACTCCTCCTTGACTAGGATAAAATTAGGTTTCTAATATATAGAGATGTTATGATATGTGCATTAACCTATATTTTATTCAGCTAAAGGTAATTTTCTCTCTGTGTTTCATGTTATTCTCTGGTAATCTTTTATACTCATTTGTAGTTTTTAGAATATAACTGTGCTTCTGGGTTTCCTCTTTCTCATAAAATACTGGCAGTAACCTAGATGGGAAATGAAGGCAGCTTGTAGTGGATCACTAATATCCTTGTTCATCTGGAATAATGATTGTGTTTATGCCAGATTAATTAAAAGCATTTCTCACCCTGACCTGATCATATCTATAATCACATTGATTACATCATGATCATGTAACAGAGGGGTGGGGTGCTATTATATGCATTCCACTGAGACTCAGTTGGGATTCATCTCCCCTGCATGTCTTAATTATCTGGATGTCTTTCATCTGCACCTGTCTGTAACATGGACACCTGTGGACCATCCTCCAGAGAACATAAGGTCTTAGGGTACATTTTTTACATTTTTATCAGTATAGCTTTAAAAAGGGTTCGTTTTATGTAAATTTTTCTAAGTATATCATCTAGTATATATAAATATATATACACACACACACATACACACACATATACATATACATATACATACACACACACACACACAAACACACACACACACACACACACACACACACACACACACTGTATCTAGTCCTCACTTAATGATCACAATTAAGCCTGAAATTTTGCTTGCAAGTGATTGTGGTTGTTAAATGGGTCACCATATAACCTGATTTGATTTTACAACTGTCTTTTATGATGTTCATAAAGCAAGTCATCACAGTTGTTAAGCAATTCACATGGTTGTTAAGTGAACCATGTGATCATTAAGTAAGTCCATTAGCTAAAAACACTGAAAACTAGCAAAAGAAATTATAAATTGTGTTCATGTGACCACAGGATGCTGCAATTGGTTATAAAGGCAAGCCAGTTGCCAAGTTCCTGAAATGGGATCAGGTGATCTCAGGGGGGATTGCAGCACTCATAATTTCTAGGATGGGTCATAAGTAATATTAAACAAACAATCATTGAGTGAGGACTACCTGTATGCCAATTTCTTGAACCTTGATTTCTGGCCAAGACTATAGCAGTTGGATAAACAGTAGAAAAATTACTGTTTGAATTCAGTCCCTACATAGGAATATAAAAATATATTGGTTGTGTGACTAGCCTTGCCTTTTTAATCATACATTTCCTACTGAATATTCTAAATTTATTACTTGCTTGCTTATGTACCACACATGTCATTCCAATGCACACAAGACTCTGAACATGTTACACTTTTCAGTAAGAAAATTAAAACTGTAATTAATACATAAAAAAGAAACAGCAATCCCAAGGAACAATGGAGAAATCCACAGTAACGGTATAAATCTACTGCAAGGCATTCTGAAAAATCAATTGGGTGGGTTCCAGTCTAATCTTTGGTAGAATCCTCTTCCAGAGAAGAGAAGCAAAGACCGAGAACTCTTGTTCCCTGGGATTCCAGGAGAATACAGAGATCTGCAGAGAACTAATTTCTTTTCAATCTTATTAGGCAAGCACAATCCACTGGGAGAAGTCAGTCCCAGACAGATATCCACATCCCATGTAGATATTCACCGAAATATTGAAGTGTACCTGGAAGGAAACTGGTAATCAGTGCAACTCTTAAAGAAGAGTTATTACAGTACAGGGACAAATTCCCATGACTATCAACCCACTGCATTCTGCACCATCTGAAGCTTTCATATGGTCTTCAGGAAAAATCCCATGTACAGTGCATTCCAATAAAACAAAAGAAAGATGAGTAAAGCATGAGAAATGTGTAGACATTTCTATGCCTAATTCTGTTGTCCTTTAAAAATTTGAAGAATTTGTTATGTCTTTAAACTGTTGGCTTTGAATTTATAGAAATAATCTCTGTTGTCCCGTTGTCCTATTGCAGTGATGGCTAACCTTTTTCTCATTGCATGCCAAACGCGCGTGCATGACAGCGAGTGTGCGCACGTGCCGGCACCCATAATGCAATGTGCACGTGACATCCCCCGCATGCCCCACACATGCATGCATGACCCCCGTGCTCCCCCGCCCCATGTATGTGCACGTGACCCCCCGCTCCACCCACCCACCCACGCATGCGTGCGCAACCCA
>QLTV01003124.1:144179-157571 GCA_003457575.1 Thermophis baileyi
TGAAAAATGGGCTGGGGGGGCTGCCACATCCCCCATGCCCCATTTTGTGCCTAGTAGGCCTCCCTGCAGCCTCCTGGGACCAAAAATGGGCTGCGGGGGGCGCTGCCCCCCCTGCGCTCCCCCTGCCCCCCACGCATGTGCACATGACCCCCACCCCCGTGCATGCACTGCAGTCTACTTCAGCTGACTGCTAGCTGCAGTTCGGCAGTTCAAATCTCACCGGCTCAAGGTTGACTCAGCCTTCCATCCTTCCGAGGTGGGTAAAATGAGGACCCAGATTGTTGGGGGCAATATGCTGACTCTGTGAACCGCTTAGAGAGGGCTGTAAAGCACTGTAAAGCGGTATATAAGTCTAAGTGCTATTGCTATCTCTCGCATGCGCCCCGCCCTCCGCGCATACGTGGCAGATACCCGAAAATCAGCTGGCCGGCAGGAGGCGCGCGCACATGCACGGTGGATCTGAGCTGGGTGACGGCTCACGTGCCCACAGAGAGGGCTCTGCGTGCCACCTGTTGCACGCGTGCCATAGGTTCGCCATCACGGTCCTATTGTATGTGAATTTAATCATGTATTAATTTTGGTTGTAATTTTATTTCATAAAATTATAGCTCATATTCAAATAAATACAGAAAATCAAATTTCTATCAATATCAGCTTCTATTCTATCTTGCAATAACCAGTACCAAATAAAGGAAGATGGCAATAAATGAATCAGTGTGCTTATTGATATTACTGCTTTCTATTATCTTTTTTTAATTAAACATTAAATTTATTTGATACATTTGTCCCATGCATGTGGTTATTTCTCATTGAATTTGTAAACTCCAACATTCTACTTTTCAAAGTATTAGTACCGGTATTAGTATTTCACACTATTAAAACTCACCAGTAAAATTTATGCATAATCGATTTAACAAATGGGTAGTAAGAGATCATTATAATCTTTCTGTTACGGAGACACTGTACTTCCCTCCCTCCTCAATTTTCTGATTTAAAGCCTTATTCATGTGTGCTAGAAAATGAAAACAAGTTCTTTATAAATGCCAATATATATGTAATAGGAGAATAAAAGCAGGCAATTTCCAGAATACATTTTATGTTGTCTTCCCTCCCCCCCAAAAATAATATCAGGAATTCAAAATCAAAGCCATTTTGAACAGTTTCCAGTTCTTCTTCTCACAAATGATTGCCTAAAAGTTGAAAAATTTTATGTTTCATGAATTTTCTCTTACTCTACATCTAGCTGTGGTAATACAGCAGGGGTCCTCAAACTTTTTAAATGGGGCCAATTTACGGTCCCTCAGATCGTTGGGGGGCCAGACCGGCTGAGTGGGTGTGGCTAGGTAGTTATGTGACTGGGTGGGCATGACTAGGTGGTCATGTGACTGGGTGGGCGTGGCCAATTTAGCAGTCCATTTTGCCAATTTAGCAGTCCATTAAACAATACACACAAATTAAACTTTAATTTGTTTTGCTCCTGGGGGTGTTTTATTTGCTTTTGTTTGCATGTTGCTCTTTTGGTTGACTTTTCTTTTTACTAGATCATTTTTTAAGTTGTTTAGGAGTCTAGTGGTCCACTTCAGGAAACTCAGTTTTGCAGCAATTCTTCTCAGCCCCAAGATTGTTTCTGAATCAGGATAAGGGTCTGCCTCACAGATGCCTCTGATTCCCACGTTGAGAAATGTTTTTTATGGGCATTGTTGACATCTACAGTTGTCCAGGGCTGGAAAAAGCCAGAATTAGAACTTGCTCCTACAAATTGCTGACTTACTTAGGATCTCCACACTCATGGACAGTGGAGCCTCTCCTGAAGTGGAAATCCAAGAATCCCAGAACTGGCATTCATCAGCTGTGTGAGGCTTAGCATCAGGCAAGGACCAGAGCGCCATCATGGGAAAATGAAACAGTTCCAGTATGGGACTGGGAAGACTGGAGAACCTCAGAGGATTGTGGCAAGAAGAGGAGTTGTTCTTTGTAAGGCATCTGAAGCCCTGCAAAGAGACTATGAATGCAGTCTGTGGAGGGTCTGCGACTGGCACCCAGCAAGCCAGCTGCTCACTGTTGTTCCTCTGCCAGCCAGAAGCCACATCTGTTGGCCAGTCTAAATGGCTGCCAGGGAATGTTGCTCAGGCCCCAACTTCTTCTGACAAAAGGGCCAAGAGTTGGGCTGCCCTAAGGAGATGATGGGCATCGTAGTACAATTCCAGGAAGGAGCAGAATGGAGAGTTTGGGGGAAAGAAGAGGGGGAGCTAGCCTGGAGAAGGGTCCTCAGCTCTTTGATGCAGCTGAAGAAGCAGCCATGGGTTTGCTGGTCTGACCCTCCTCGGACTGTTTACGTAACCCACTGAAACAAGCCCAAGAACGGGGATCATTGGTGGGACTAAAGCCCAGAATTTTCATTTTCATTTTCATTTCATTTTAATGTATGCCGATTACAGTACAAAGTGGCAATAAAGTTGTTCTGTTCTATTCCCATTCCCATTCCCATTCCCATTCCATCCTATTGCTAGTGCTATTGCTATTCCATCCCATCCTATTCCCATTCCCATTCCATTCTCTCCTATTTCCATTCTATTCCATTCTATTCTATTCGCATTGCGGCGGTCTCAATCCGATTTTGGAATGTCGCTGGCTGCCCCGGAGCTTCCGCCGCACGTGCCGAACGCGTGCAACAGGCTCGGGCAAGGGCTCTGCACGTCTGGCAGGTAGGATCGGACTGGGCAGGCATCGCTCTGAGCGGATCTGGTGAGGAAGCCCCAAGGCGGGGGCTGAGCGGCGCTGATCCGCCAGCCAGCCAGCCTTTCCCACCTCCCTCTCCAGGGGCGGAGATGGCTGTTCCCCTTCAGGGGCGGGCAGCCTCACCGGCCACCACCCCAGAACGCTGAGCGGGAGAAGGATGGGCAGCCAAGCAGCGGCGACGGCGGGGGGAGAAGGCAGCAGGGGCGGCTGTTGCAGTGCCCACTCCCTAGCTTGCTCATGTCTCGCCAGCCCCGCTTCGCCAACAGGCACCCGCCGGCTTGCAGGAGCCTCTTTTGGGCCAAGCCGGGAGCTCCAGGGCTGCCATGGCTGCTTGCCCACTTGGAGCGCGCTGGTTTATCCCTGCCCAGAGTCCGGGGATGGATGGACGGAGGAAGCCCAAACTAAGAAGCTGAGACGGAGGGTGCCGTTTTCCCCTCGGGTAGCTGCTGGTGGACGCGGAAGAGGACTTTGCGATCTTGTGGAATCCCGCAGCTCCTTCTTTTTTTCCAAAGTTTGGGAAAGAAGCAGGGCTGGGGAGGCTTTAGTTTCCTTCTAGTTTCCTTTTACAGCTTTCTTTCTGCCTCGGAGAAGCAGAGACGGGCGGGAGGCCCGAGAGCACAGAGCGCCCCAGCACTGCGCTCTCCCCTGAGGGCTGCCCGCTCACCCTCCCCTCTGCCTTGGGCCCCGCATCCAGCCCGCAACCGGGGGATGCGCTGTTTCCGGGCTAGTCCGGCCGGCCGTAAAAGTCTTTGCCCATGCCCTCCTGGGGCCCTGGTCTCGGCGCTGATTTGAGCGTGTCCTCCGCGGACCACTAAGAGCTGGAGGCTGGTGGTGGCAAGGCAGCCCTCACCTCCCGCCGCTTCGGGCTCAGAGCTGTAAGCCACGTCCAGGAAGCACTGTGGCGGAGAGAAGCAGCCGGGGTCAACCCTAGCTTTGCTGTCTATTGCAGCTAGGAATCTCAAATAAGACCGAGAATGAACGTTGTGTTGTAGCCAGCCCGGGCGTTAGATCGGCTCCCTGCGAACTCCTCGTCTCTCGAGCCCGGCCAAGGTCTCGCTCGCCAATCCAATCACTGGGGCACCTGGACTCCCAGTGATGGGATGGGGTCCTTCAGGCACTTAGCTTGGCCGCCTGTTTAGTAGCTCCAGCGGCTACAACACAAACGTTCATTCTCAGCCGTATTTGAGATTCCTAGCTGCAATGGACAGCAAAGGTAGGGTTGACGTCCCCCTGCATCGGGGTGAGGGCGAGCGGGCGGCAGGCACCCGGAGGCCCTGCAGAAGCCAAGAGGCAGGCCAGAAAGGCAGCTGAGCCTCGCCGTGTCCACCCCCTCGAGGGGGCCTGTCAGCCGAGCATGGCGGGTCTGGGGCGGATTTCCCTCCCCCGCCGTTGGCCTTACCTTCCAGTTCCAGCCCGTGGGGCTCGCGAAGGTAAGGCCTGTGCTCGGCCGAAGGGTGGTGACGGGCGAGTGGGCGAGGTGATGTGGGTGGGGCAGCCTCCTGGTCCCGTGCGAGCTGGATTAATGGCTTTGGCGGGCCGTATCCGACCCGTGGGCCGTAGTTTGAGGACCCCTGTAAAACAGGAAGAATAAGATTCCCAAAGGCTGAATCTTCTGTTATAAAGTATCCTGAAGAATGTGGACGAGCATGCTTTAAAGCAGCCTTCTGCTGCGCTGCTACGTGCTGCTGCTCGGAATGATCCTGAAAATCCTTGTTAAGGGAGGATCTAGCAAAAGAGATGTTGGCTCCAGGATGATTAGTGGAAGACTGGTTTTGCATCAGCAGTTTTCTCTTCTCCTTGTCTAGCTCAGCCAAGATTGCAACCCTGTTTTTATTCTGAAAGCCTTGTCCAGAAGGGTTTGATGTCATCTTCCTTGTTTCCCCCTTAAATTTCTGAAAAGCAGCTACAATTTGTATTTACACCAAGATCGATTATGCTGCTGGGCCATTGTCCACTTCTCACTTGTAGATTCTCCCACCACCACCTCCCCAGGTGGACTGCTTTCTATTATCAATTAAAGCTTCCTGTATTTCAGAAATAGCATATTGTCTTGAAATAAAATATGCTGTTATTTGTTGAAATAGTTTACACAAAAGAAGTTCAGTTTTCTCACTTGACCAAAATTTTGTCTTCCATTTTTGGTACTCATTTCATCTCCTGAAAGAGCAGAATAGATTCTTTAAAAAGCTATATCTTCATGCCCCCATGTCAATCATAGAAATGTAACATAATGTTCAGTATCCTTTAGGCTTCAATGTACAAATGTGGAACACATTATTGGTTCCAATTTAAAAAGTGCCAAGTATGTTTAAAAACATTCTTCAAATCACGTTACTCTCCTCTTGCCCTCTACTTTACTCATCTGCTCTGTTCATCTTTCACTCAGTTGGAAAAAAATAGAAGACATTTTTATTTCTATCTAAAGGAATTTTGCCTTTTAATTATTCTTCTCAACAACACAAGCCTTAACATTGGAATTCCTATATGTTCACTTCAGCTTCACTAACCTAACTTTCTGTCAAGCGCTGGCGAAATCAGGAGACTCAGTCACTTCAAATGAGTATAAAGATTTATTGCAAGCTTCTATTACAAGAATGTGAGTTACTAGCAGTCAAGGGAAATGAGCAGAAATTGAGAAGGCATTCAAGGTGGGCTGGACTTAGATTTCTTGTGGGTGTGAAGGGACTCACGACTGATGACGTGTTTGACCCCTCCCTCAAGCTCAACCAGGTCACCTCTTACAATTTCATACCTGCTATGTTGAATTAACATTAAAATTAACATGAAATAACATTAGGTTTCTATTAACAACTTCATTTTTAGTTTACTTTATTATATACTTTATTTATTGTATTTGATCCTCATTATGAGGAATATTACGATGCGATAGCTCAGCAGTTAAAGATGCTGGGCTTGTCAGCTGGAAAGTCAACAGCCCAGGTTCAAGATCCCAGCGTCGCATGACGGCATGAGTTCCCATTCTTGCCCCAGCTCCTGTCCACCTAGCGGTTCGAAAGCATGCAAATGCAAGTAGATAAATAGGTACCACTTCAGTGGGAAGGTAACAGTGTTCTGTGCACCTCGGAGTGTAGTCATGCTAGCCACATGACCATGGAAAGTATCTTCAGACAATGCTGGCTTTCTCAACTAAGAAACAGAAATGAGCACTGCCTCCCAGAGTCGGACATGACTGGACAGGGGAAACCTTTACCTTTACTTTTATTAAGAATATTAATTTTACATTGTGCATTTTTTTACAATTTGATTCATATGTCAAATGTTGCTGTTTTTATTTTATACAGTACTTTACTGTTTACATTTTGATTCTACTCTGTGGCTGTTTTTATTGTAAAACTTCATGAGTCAATACAATATCCATACAAGAGGAATAAAGAAATACCGTATTTTTCGCACTATAAGACACACCGGACCATAAGACGCACATTAGCTTTAGAGGAGGAAAACAAGAAAAAAAAATCTGCCTCTGCCTCCCAGCATCCATCTGTCTAGTATCCTTGCAGCAAACAGCAAACAGTCTGGTCAGCTTCAGCACATTATCGCAGCCCCAGCACGTGGCTCATCAGGGCTCCACTCCATTGCACCCACCACCGGTCAACTGAGCTGAGATGCTGCCGCTGCCAGGGAACGCTGGAGCCTTCGCTGCCGAGCAGCTGATTGGCGGTTGAATTGGCCTCCCGGAATACCACCAATCAGCTATTCTAAGCAGCGGGGATCGCCGCTGCCGCCTATTACTGCCACCACCTATTGCCGCCAATCGCTGCCGTTTTGTTTGCCGATCGCCACTGCCATTCACCACCGCTGCCTATCGCCGCTGATGCCATTTGGCAGCAGCGATTGGCAGCGAAGGGCAGTGGCAGCGAGCGGCAGCGGCGATCCCCACCACCTAGAACAGCTGATTGGTGGTATTCCGGGAGGCTGGTCCAACCGCTAATCAGCTGATCGGCAGCGAAGGCTCCAGCGTTCCCTGGCTGTGGCGAGTGGCGGCAGCGGTGACAGGTGGCGGCAGTGACAGGCGGTGATGGCGACAAGCAGTGGCGGCGGTGACAGGCGGTGGCGGTGACATCAAGCCCCTCCCCCCACTGCAATATTCGCTTTATAAGATGCACAGACATTTCCACCCACTTTTGGGGGGGGACAAGTGCTTCTTATGGTGCAAAAAATATAGTAAGTACAGGGGTGTACAATTCATGGCCCAGCCTGATGTGCACTAAGACATTCCTACAGAATTGTAATTTGTAATATGACAGTATAACAATAGTCTCATTGGGAATAACATAAACTTCTTTAATTTTAATTGAATGTACATTCAATTGGTGTATTATCTTTTTCATATTCCCAGGTTAGGAGGAGGACACCAGATGACACAATTCCCTGCAAGATAGGCGGTGGCAGCAGTAATTATCAAGCAAAAGAGCTATGGCATGTAGGCCAGAGAGTTTGGGGGAGAATTGGTTTGACACCTCAAATACGCTCTGCTGCATATTCACTTCACTTCATTCATTCATTGTTGCAAACTCCATAGATCATCAAGTTCAACATTGGGCCAATATTTATACAGGTAGTCCTCGACTTACAACAACAATTGAGCCCAAAATTTATGTTGCTAAGCGAGACATTTGTTAAGGGAGTTTTGCCCCATTTTACGACCTTTTTTGCCAAAGTTGTTAAGTGAATCACTGCAGTTGTTAAGTTAATAGCATGGTTGTAAAGTGAATCTGGTTTCCCCATTGACTTTGCTTGTCAGAAGATCACAAAAGGTGATCACATCACTCTCGGACACTGCAAATGTCATAAATGTCAGTTGCAAAACATTTTAATTTTGATCACATGATCATGGCAATGCTGCAATGTTCGTAAGTGTGAAATGCCTTTGTAACTTTGAATGATCACTAAATGAACTGTTGAAGACTATCTGTATATGAATATATATGAAAGTTTGATTTGATGTGTTATTCATTTCAATATATACAGTATGACCATTTATCTTACACAAGCAACTCTGGGCAGCAAACAGAAGTAAGAACATTGATATTACAATAAAAAAATAATGCACAACTAAAACAGAATGTCAGCCACAAATAACCATCAGCAATAAATATAATCACAAACAATCACAATATAATTAGAAGCTCTCCGATTTCCCAACTTGGGAAATTGGAGAGCTTCTAATTATATTGTGATTGTTGGGATGCTTGGGATAATAGGGCCTTCTGAAAAACCAATCTAATTTCAGGGAGAAATAGGCAGACCAACAGAAAAAGTATGACTTCCTGGGTCCCATGAACCTTAACAGAACCTGGAGCATGCACTTCTTCTCAGACCTGATGGGACAGGTATGGACAAGTGACAGAGAAAGGCAATCTCCCCAGTTACTTTTTGTATTTTTGTATTTGCAAAACACGCACTTCCGACGCGATGCAAACCGGTAGGGAAGGTAAGTAGAACCCACCCCTGCCCCATATCCAGGACTGACTACAGCCACGTACTACTTCAAATGGTAAAACTAGTTCCCCTAGATTCAGTTTCTGCGATCAAGTCTCCATCCCACCCACACTAATTGTGAGCAAGTTTAAATCTTGAATTCATGAACTCAATTTTTAAGAAGACTGTAGAGGTAAATATTTCAGGGCCTGCTTTCAGGCCTCACACTATAAAACAAATGGTTGCAATCCTGTATGTAAAAACCCACCTCTCCCTTAAAAAAATATTTAGAACTACAGTGTATCACTACTTGTCCAGACCTTCTGGGGTTTAATACTTAAATATATCTTATGAGACTAGTTTATTTCACAATATAATCTGCCCCACTCTGCTTCAGTAAGAACTCAATTTTTCTTGCACTTTTGCTATATTGGATCAGTGGGAAAAATGCAAACAAAAGCAAAATTTCTCCGTTGATTACAAAGCCCTGCAATTATGGATATAAATACATTTTTAACTTTTAGCATCCCAAATATGTAGAGATAACTTCAACCACAAGCCACCTAGACATTCACAAAGCATTATATTCCCATAAATTTGCCTAGCAAGATTTGCACAATACATAGCTCCCTCCCTAAAACCACAAGATAAAGTAGTTTAATATTGCTTGCCTTTAAGAATGTAATTGCAACAAGTAACCACACTTTGAAACACTGCTGCAAGAAAGCTGTACTAGAACTTCACCTCAGAGATTTTCAAGCTATTCTTATACCCACACAACCATTGTAAATATTTTTCATTGATTGCTCCTTCTATTATCTAGTAATATGACCAAAAAGCAACAACAATTTTTTTTTCCATTTGGGATTATTAAAAAACAATTTATTACTATAAAACAAACATGCACTGCATGTATTATTCAAAAAGCAGTCAACTATAATTCAAATGCAATCAATTTTTCTTTCTGTGATTCTGGCAGACTGTTTCCATGCATATAGGTCAAAGACTGTTTTTAAGGAAAAAAAATATTCACACGCATACACATAAATACACACAAATTATCTTAAACTAATGTGCCCAATGGACCTGTTCTGCAAATAACTTGTTGCTGAAGCCAATCTTGTGAAAAATGAGGGTAGAATTGCAAATATTTAAATCTGGAATGTCTGAAAAGAACAAATTTATAATGTAGTATAATGAAGATCTATTGTGTTAATCAGCCTTTCTCACATTATATATCCTACATCAAGTTTTACAATAGGTTGGGAACTCATGGGTTTCTTTTGATTTTGTCCATAGGGCAAAATTGTGCATATATGCAAATACTGGTAATGTGATCTGACAGAACCATTTTTATAGCCATTTCATTTCTCTTTGGTGTTCATCAGGTAGACTGTGGTACAGCTGCAATGGTGGTGAATGCATATAATGTGTCCCAAAACTTTTCTACTCATCTTGCCCAGCCCCAGAACAGTAGGCTAGAATTTATTCCCAATATTAGAGCACTAGAATAGAATTAATTCTTATTCTCCTTTCAGCTCTCCTTTGTGTCTAGTTGTGTCTAGTAAAAATAGTGGCTTTGTATTCAAAACCCTTTAAAATTAGTTGAAGGGAGAAGGAAAGTGATAACAATTTGGCTGTAGATTGGTCCAAAATATAACATCCATTCAATAGAATGTAACAGTCTCATAGAATTGCTATTCAGAAGATAGCCGAAATTGCTTAGCAGAGTCTGGTAGGATATCAAAAACATTCATTCTCCTTGGAGGGTTTTCTCCCCCATAATACCTCTTTAGGGGCTGTAGTACTAGCTCCTTGCCAACTTCATTCCATTAGAAAACACTTATTGGAAATGCATAATGGATTCAAAATAAAGCATAACATACCGGTATATTATTAGTAGTAGAATTCTTTGTTCTACACTTCAACTTGAAAGTGTGTGCATTTAGCATGGGGCTCTGTAGGAGCTTGCTGCTTTTATCAGAATGATAAAGCAACACCATGGGGTTGCACTGAAAGTTCCACCCCTGTTGTACATGCATGTGACATTACAATTCTTGTTCAAAAGTTCAATTCTTTAAAAAGCCCATTTTAAATGATGATTTGTTTTAAATCCAAACGTATGTAATAATGAGAAAATATTTTTATCAGTGAGTGAAATATATGAAATAAATAGATGCATTTCTGCTAAGCATTACCTCTACCCTCACAAATTCTATGTTGCAAAAAGTAGTTTTAGCTTTCCATAATTTTCCACATTGCTAAATGTGCTAACAACACAACAAAATGAAAGGTAGTATTGAAACATTCACAGTCTAAAAAGAATTACTTCATCTACAAAATGGGGGGAAAGTTGCTAAAAGTTGAAAGGTGTAAACCATGGCCTCTTTGAATTTCAGACAATTGTCCTGCTTCCACCCCAATCATTTATTATATTCCATAGTGTAAAACAAATGATTCATTTATGTTCTTTTTCAACTTGCCAGTTGTGTTGCATTCTCCACACAAAGCAGCCACCAGAACTCTGAAATAAAATGGGGGGTGGGAATGTTATGTTATGTCCATTCTATTTTACTTTCTTTTTTTCCTTTCTCCAGTTCCAAGAGCTAGCATTCACCTGTGTCCATGGAGACATATCCATGTCTTCATTATAAATTACAGTCATTCCTAAGTCTTGACATTACCGTCATTCACTGTTTGCCGTCTTTTCAGGGGAAATAGCTTGTAGGTAAGAACTCTTGGCCCGTTATATTATGTACAATCACATACAGAGTTAAAGTCAGAGATCTCCAGCACCACCGAAATATTTAGGCATGGTTTGCAATGCCTGCTGGTCTGCAAAAGAAACTTTATTTCAGGTTGTTAATAACCATGCTGTCATGCTTATCAGAATAATTGATCATTTTCTTCCTCTTTCCAAATGTGGAGAAGCTGTTTTTAGCCTCCTGCTCCAGAAATACAGAGCCGTCCTTATTGGTAGATGTTGTTGGGGTTCCTGGAATATATACATTGTGTTGATAATCCAGAGGAGAAATATGTTGTAAATAGAGGGGTGCATATGGAGGGGTCCGGATGCTGTTAGGGGGACCAGATGTCTTCTTATGTTCTGTGAAAAACAATTTTTTTTTAATGATAGAGGGAAGTCCCTGGATAAAACACAGCACATCAAACACTGCCCATTTTGCAGAAGATGCCGGGTAAATGCTTCATTTTTCTAAATTATATCTCAATTTGAAGTAAGATATCCAAGATAAAGAAAATGCATCTGTACGTGGCAGAATAAAGATACTCCTCACTTATCCACTAACTTTGAAGTTACAATGGTGTAAAAAAAAACCTTCGTGGCCAATCCTCACATTTATGACCGTCTCAGTGTCCCATGGTCATTTAATAGCCATTCACATGCTTTGCAACCAGCTTGCGACAAGAAGAATTATGAGACTATGGAAGTAAAATTCTAAGTTGCAGACATGTGATGTTTCACTTCATGATTGTAGTACTCCACTTAACAACCAAATGAAAAATACTGTAAGGTCGTAAACCCATTGCAGTCATATGATTTTCTGCTTAGCAACTGTAGCACTTAGCAACCGATTTGCCAGTCACAGTTGTGGTCACTAAGCGAGGACTATCTGTATACAGGTAGTCCTCAAGATATGGCCATAATGGAGCCTGCCCATTACAGTCACATGTTACAGCAGTCATTAGGTGAAATGTGTTCAGGAGCAGTTTGTCTGGTGACCGCCATTTTGTCCCCACCCACAAATGGCAGCCACATTTGGGTTGCCACCACATAGCCCCAAGACAAACTGCTTCATTTTGCTGCCTTACCAAGATCTGCACAGCACTGCAGAAGCTTTCTGCAGCACTTTGCAGACCCTGTGCAGCAAAATGAAGCAATTTCTCTGGTGGCCACCATTTTGTCCCGCCTACAAAGGAGTGAGACAAAATGGCAACTGCATTTGGATTGCTGCTGCTTGGCCTGGGGACATGGCCAGCACTCATTCTACAACATGAGGTCTGGAGAGCTTCAGAAGAGCATGTGGGGAAGAGGCCCAAGCACTGTGGGATGGGGAAAAGGTAGGAGGGCACTGCAGTGACCCTGTGGGTCAAAAGAGCAAATGACCGGACGCTTGCAGCAGCCATCATAACTTTGAAATGGGGTCATATATAGCTTTTGGGGGTCTGTCATAATGGTGTGTCGTACCTTAAGGATTACCTGTATGTGTAAAATTATATTTCCCTATACATATATGGTTAAAAACAGAGAGTAGACCTCCCAATCCACTCCATGGACAAAACCCAATACTCCAGCAATATATCAATTTGTTAGAATGGTTCACCCTAAGAAGTTCAACATATCAGAAAGTGATTCAGGAAAATGGGAGCTTCAATTTTGCTGGCAGGAAGATTACCATATATTTATTTACTTACTTACTTCTGTCATTGATTTGTCTGTCTTTCTCCTATAACATTACGTAACATAGAAAAAAACTGGTGCTCAACCACTGCCATGCAGCAAGCTCTCCTTTTACCATTATTCTAAATCAGAATATATCTAAAAGATTCCTGAATTTTGAAATTACAAAACCATCTGCACTATATCACTTGCAGAACCAGCACCAGGTCTCTAGAAGGACATGACAGTGTCAGATCCCAAAGAGTGATCGTGCCATTCAGTTGAGAGAAGGGGGGGCCTTGGGTTTGATTTATTAGCATTGCCTGTGTCAATGGACGATTTACAATCCATGCCCAGGCGCCAAATATCCTGAGATCTCTTCACTTTTGGAGAAGGTTTATGAGGGGCAATGTGGGATGTTTCACTTCAATGGATAACAGAAGATGGTCAGAGAAATGTATGTTTATCCGGTTCCCAGAGCAGTTGATAAAGAAAACATTTTCACACTTGTGTATTGGCTAGAATCTGCATTCTGGCTAATGGGAGGGGGCTCTACTGCTTTAACTCTACCTGCGTTGCCTACCAGGCGCCAAATATCCTGAGATCTCTTCACTTTTGGAGAAGGTTTATGAGGGGCAATGTGGGATGTTTCACTTCAATGGATAACAGAAGATGGTCAGAGAAATGTATGTTTATCCGGTTCCCAGAGCAGTTGATAAAGAAAACATTTTCACACTTGTGTATTGGCTAGAATCTGCATTCTGGCTAATGGGAGGGGACTCTACTGCTTTAACTCTACCTGCGTCGCCTAA
>QLTV01003124.1:163836-188445 GCA_003457575.1 Thermophis baileyi
ACTTGTTACCTGAAACTCAGCTCAACTAGAAGGAGACATTATTTCATACCAGCTATAGATTTGTTTGCTTGCTTCTCACCGTCAGTTTTATTCTTATTCTTATAACCCTGGTAGGCAGGTTTGGCTGAGAAATAATAGCCAAAAACCAAAAAAACCCAAACATGCCAAAGTAAGACAGGAGGTGAACATCTGAGGGAGGTTTTCATTATCTCAAAAATTACAGAAATAATTAGATTTTAGGGTTCGATAATCCAAAACTCACCAGACATTGGAGTGACCAAAGTGCACAATCTATCATGATCTTTCTGAACTCCTTTCCAAACTTTTCCTACATCCTCTAGGCTCTGTGAACTAGAACATAAGAAATAAAAAAGAGACATATCCGGCCATAAGATAAGCACTCATAAAATATTTAGCAACTATTCTTCTAAAGATAATAAGGCAACCCTCCCCTCCCTTATACTACCTCTTCAGTATTGGTTGTTTTGATGGCAGCCAGTCTGCATTGGCATGTTTTACCTACAAATTTAAAAACAAAGGTTTTGAATTAAATACACATCCTCAGGACAACTTGACCACATGTATTTGTTCTGGTAAACTTTTTTGTGCTTTGAAAGCAATTGCTCTTATAACAACTAATAATGCCCTACAGCAGGACAACAAACAAGCAATATTAAGAGACAAAAAGAGTCTTTCAAGCTCTCCCATAGGATGCTTTAGCTGATCTGGAATTGTTTGATTGAAACGGGATAAATACAATACTTACCAAAGGCTAGGGCCTGCTGCAAATCACCCCTCCCTGGTAAGAAATTTCAAATCCTTTCTCAAAGCAGTCAGTACCAAATTGCCTTTGGACAACACTCCAAATAGTATTGAATTCCCAACTCTTATCAAGCCTAGCCAGCCTGGCCAAGCACATCACAAAGTGGCTTAATTCCTGAAAAGTTCCATTAAAAGACAGGTGTTTCATGGCTCATTTTTTTCTTTCATTACTCATTGTTTTTAACAGTACAGCATAATAGTTAGGCTGTGGGACTCTAAAACTCACATGGTGGTGGATCATCCACTATCAATGGCCTACAGCAAGACATTCACTTACAATGTTGTTAATTAAACTGGAGGAGCCTCTGTGTATTCCACCTAGAGTCTGAGGACATGTGAATATGAAAGCAACTAAAAAATAAAAATAAAAATGCTTATATATACAAAAGAAATGCAATAAGAATTTTGCTTAATTTCTGTTTTATTTTCATTCTGGACAAGGTAAAGATTTAGATGGGGACAAAAGTTGGTTCAAGCTCAAATTCTTTTCTTTCTACACATAATACAAAATCAAGAGTTAGATTTATAATTACATAACACAGAGAACACATCCACAGAGAACGTATCTAATTGTTATTACTATCAACATTTTTCTAAATTTTATGAGTTTAAATACCTTAACTCATCTTTCTCCCAAAATACAAGAGATTCCTCTTGTATTTCCTCTTATGAAGTTTGGAATTGGTCTAAATAATATTTCAGGAATTGCTTTACAGTACAACTTTTGAATTTTGTTTTCAATATTGAGGATTTGATCAACAGAAGATTAATGGTACCAACAGAAACTGTTGGCAATGTTCCAGGACACTGCTTTTGAAATACAACTACTTATTCTAAATGGTAGGAGCCATATGGAATCAGATATTAGGAAGTTGAGCTTTATGAAGAAGCTGCAAGCATAGATTTTGAAGAAGACAGACTTGGAGAGGAGATTGAAAAAATATTGGAGCTAAGTAATTTCCATGAAATTTTGAATAAACTGGCTGCAGTTTCTAGAGAAATCAAATAATGTTTCATTTGGCTGGACTATTGTACAAAATTGAACAGGTTAGGTGAAAAACCTCTAGCAAATATGAACATTTTTTTCTCTTTTTGCAAACAGCTTTAAGTATTTCAGGACAGGTTCCCCAATTTTTCTTCTAGCTTCTTCCTCAGCCCATTCGTCCTTCTTACTCAGTAATTTTCCCTCAAATGTTAGAATTGAAGAAAAATTATTAAGTAGGATGGTGAATGACCTGAGGAAGAAGCTAGAAGGAAAATTGGAGAATTTGTCCTGAAATGTAGGACATGAATTATCCTTAAACTGTCAGCTACTGTACATAAAGCAGGCTTCTATCAGATGAGAATTCTGGATGCTTTGTGCCTCATTATCACAGTTAGATGGCCTGTCACCTCTGTTTGAAAGCTAGTCCTTGAGGAAAACCCATATCACATTCTATACTTCTAGAAAGATTAACTTCACATGAATTCCTACATAGACATCCTCTCACAAAGAAGTTTTTGAAACCAGGCTATGGTGACTGCAAGGCTTTCTAGATTTTAGGTAGTCAAGCACAAAGCTTCCATAAAAACCAAGGAACATTCAGCTATATAATACTGTATATAGTTAATTATTAATTTTCTGTCCTGCACTTTATTGTAAATAATGGAATATACAATTTATTCTACCTTTGCTGTTATCTTTTAGCTTTTTGTTACTTGCACAGAAGACTTTATTTTCCTAGGATTCTGGAAAAAAAATCTTCTTAGCATCCTTTCTGAACCTTAGTTTATTCTGAGTTTCTGTTATCCTATTTCTCTACAAATCCAGGCTAACTATGCCTTCTTTTCCTTATTATGTCCCTCTTTCCACTTTCTATTTATGTCCTTTATTACTTTCATATTGTTCCTAGTTTTCTATGTAAAATACATTTTTGTGCATCTTTGAGTCAGTATTGACTCCTGGAGACTCCCTGGACTAGTCCTTGCAGTTTTCTTGGCAAGGTTTTTCAGTCGTGATTTGCCATTGCCTCCTTTCTAGGGTTGAGAAAGAATGACTGGCCCCAGGTCACACAGCTACCTTCATGCCTTAGGCAGGACTAGAATTCCTGGTTCCCCAGTTTCTAGCCTGGTACAATAACCACTACACCAATTGCTCTCATCAATATAAAACATATTGGCATCTTATTTATGAATTTACTTTTTGATTAAAAATATTCCTTTATACTTTCCATGCATTTCAGTGAAGAATAAAAATAATACTAAAGCACAAAAACAAACTGTAATCAAATAGTAAAAACATTCATTAAAAAAGTGGAGAAGGTAGGGAAACTCACATTTGTAGTCCAGATGTCCCCCTTTTAACTCTATTAGCTGAACAAAAAAGCTGTATAGTTCAGAAATTTCCTGGAAGGGTTACTCTTGACATTCCTCCACCTCCCTGACGTGAGGATAATAAAAGTCTTCCATTATTACTACTCGTTCCTCATCTGGCAAGTATTCTACACACTATCTCCTTGGTTGGGCCAACAATAACAGATACTAAGAACAATTGTTTTGGTCAGCCCTCCCCTTATTTTAATTCAGATAATTTCTACAGTATCACCAAATTCATTAAGTTGGCTTTTGAAGCAGCTGAGGATAGTTTTGACATAGATTGTGATTTGTCTCCATTCCTATTGTTTCTATTATTTTGAACTCAGTTATTCTTCAGATGCTATAGTCTGGTCTCAGGAATCAGGTGTCAGTAATACCTTCTTAGTATAGGAAGTTGCCTTCCTATACTAAGAATTAAGATCATTGTGTTCATTTTCCATACTCTGAGCATTAATATTTAGCCAACACATATCAAGTAGTTTATGAGTCTATATTCTGATTTTCCATTATGCATCCAGTAAAGTCAACTGCAGTTCACAAAAGCTTTTGCTACAATAAATGTGTTAGTTTTTGAAAGTATCAGAAATGTGTGTGTTTTGGGGGGGAGGGGGGTGTTGCCAGAAAGGAATAGCACTGCTATATGGGCTGCATATACTGCATGTACAGAATGCATCTTCCTGCATTCTGTTTTTCCCCCCTCTTCTTTCTAACTTATTACATTTCTTTCAGTAATGAAAAAAAAAGTACAATACTGTAACTGGAAAGCTTTCCAAAGAGGTATAATTGTCACTTTTAAACTTCCTGAATCTGCACATGCTGGCTCTTTTATCGGAAGGCGAGAGCTATCTTCACTGAAAAGTGCAGTATCTAAGCTGATACTGATATCTTACTGAGAACTTGTGGCGTGATTCATTCGCTTACTGTACTACATCCAGTTCCCTTCAGACACTGAGTAAGCTGAATAGGCATGAAGAAAGCGGCCCAGGAAAAGCTAGGGCTGCGCAGCTTGTTAGAAGACAAAACCGAACAGCTGTTTTGACAGACGCCCGATCCCTATGCAAGAATACGGGTTTCAAATAATCGTCCAGCCCTCTTTAATTTGCGGGCGAATAATATCCTGATCAACGAAAGGGGGCGCTCTTTCCAAAGGGGGACCCGCGTGTTTCGCGGAGATGGTTGAAACGTAGTGGCGTCACTCAGACTCGCTGAAAGAGGCGCCGCTCGCTTTGGCTGCATTTCAAAGCCCGAAATCATTGCCCTAGTTTTACGCTTTCGCCTTAATTGGCCTCGTTATCGCGGGGAGCGGGAAGGGGGCTCGTTCGCTCGGCGCCCGGCAGAGAGCCAGCCTGTCGAGGAAGAGGCCTTTGCCAAGAGGCGCTAAAGCTCTTCCTCTACAGGGATTGGGGGGCGGGGGGAGGTTCTTGCAAAGGCCACTTTCATAGCCTGAAAGGAGGCTAAAGGGGTCCCTTTCTCTCGCAGAAGGGCAGCATCCTCGCCTTCTTTCGGCAGAGAGGATGGAGGCCGCCGGGGATCGGCTCCCCAGCCGGCTGTTCTTGCTATGGTTTCCAGATACCTGACAGGAGGCAGGCAGGCAGGAAAAGTGTGCGCCATGGAAACAAGGAGCGCTCTCCAGAGGCCCACAGGAAGCATGCAATAAAGCTTGGGGAGGGTTCTGAAGGGAAATGGATCGGAGGAAAAAATAAACATGAGATGAGATGGATGATAGTGTTTCTTCTGCTCTATTTCAAATGTTAAACGACCGACTCTTGAGTGAACAAGGCAGGCAGGGAATAGGGAAATTGCGGAGTCCTTGGTGAATGAAATCCCTCTATGCTGTAATGAGGTACAAAAGTACAAAAGGAAGTATATAGCTGGGAATGGAATAGGAGCACTGGTTCCAGAAGGACAGCTCCACAATCCTCTGAGTGTAATTGTCACTGATAATTAATTATATTAAGAGCCAGGTTGGTCTGATGAATAAGATGCAGGGCTAGGAATGCGGAAACAGGACTTCTAGCCTTTCCTTAAGCATGAAAGCCCACTAAGTCACTTTGGGTTATTTGAGGAGAAGAGCTGGGCTAGTCTATGGTGGCAACGATCCTGGAGTCCTTTCATGAACTCATGAAAGTTGATGCCTTTTATTTGTTCAAAATAGTGCTACCAAGATCCTGATTTTGGACCAGTCACTCTCTCAACCCTAGGAATAAGGCAAGGACAAACTACTTTTGAAAATATTGCCAAGAAAACTGCACGCACCTGTCCACATCAGTGACTAGGAATCAAGACTGACTTGGAGGCAGTTGGGGGGGGGGAATATCAAATGTGTAATTATTACATGACTTGCAATGTCAAACTATATTAGCAGCAAAGATTTTAAGAGTAAGGGGCTTTTAAAATATTCTTGAAATTCTTAGGAAGGGGGAATTCCCAACTTGCTTTTCTCAAAGATGCCTTGTGAAAAAATCAGGAAAAAACAACAATGTGAAAATATTAAATATACTTAATGTTCTAGATATAAATAAACAACAACAACAACCCCATCTGGAAAACAAGGGCCCATGAGTTTCATCCAGCCATTAGTGTTCCCAAAGACCCATTTTTTTCTCCATCCAGCTGATCGGTCACCTGGTATAAAATGGAAAGCAGAACTGTTATCCATGATTTAAACTGGTCAAGGTTAATACCTTCCCTCAGAGCAATCAAGTTAAATCTCATCTTTCCAGGAATTTCTTTCCAGTGATTGTGAGAGGCCAGGCTTTACTGTTCATTCCCCAGCAAGCTCTTTGAATCAAAGAGGAAGATCTGTGTCTTTATGCAAATGCAATCTCTGTATGTACCAGAGTATATGCAGCCCATGTGCACCCATAGCCCAACAGCCGTCAGAGTACATGGCCCATGGAACTGAAAAGAGAAAAAGGCTCGGCCACACATTTTTAAAAGGTTGTTAGAAGGAAGCATATTTTTTAAAAGTCTATTTATTAACTCCTAATAAGGAAGGAAGGAAGAAAGAAAGAAAAATACTTGATATACAAGCAGAAGAATTTAGATATGGTTTAACTAATACATTTTGAGTGAGGCAGTATTTTCTCCAAGTTGTGATTGAGAATTAAGGTGATTATTACAAATAGCTGAATATTCTTTGATATTTCTATCTAATTTGCCATCATAGAAAATGGCTAAAAGATTTGCATACTGGTTACAAAGAATACTGAACTATCACTGAAGGCATTGGATTTTGAATGTTTGCTTACTTTTCTCTGCAGAGATAATGAGTAATGTTTACTCCACTATCCAATCACATTTATTGTGCAACAAAAAATAAAATAAAATAATAATCTAAGTACCTTATCAGAATGTCTGAAGAATCAGCATGGGTAGATAACCTCAATAATTTTCTGACTTGGTCATGCCAGCTCAACTCATTCATTCTCCCCTCAGCCCATAATGCCTGTCTTTGTACTGTAGTTTCAGAGATGGCTTTATAATTCTTTACCAGTCCTTCAACTGCCTGGAACTCTTATTCCAGTCCTGTACCTGTCTTATTCCAAAACACCTTTACAGTCTTCCAGACCATTTCTGGATCAGGCAGGGGGGGTCATTCCATTCTTTTTCAAAGCCTGTCCTTCTACTGGGGGGAGGATCTGTGGGAATACTGTCACTTCTGCCTTTCTATCACAAGATCCACCAACTAACCTTTTATAAAATATAGAAGACATACATAATTCATCTTACATTCTATTTCCATTCCAAATGTTTTCCATGCTTTATTTTGCAGCTCTTGTTCAGGTTCAGCTTGCACTGATTTTCATTTCATATTTTTCCCCTGTGGACTTTCAGAGAGCTCCCTTATTCCCTGTGGCCCAGAAGATCCCAGCAGTAAAGCAAAGGGCAATTTAAGGCTATCAAATTCTTCCTGTATAAATGGAAGGGTAAAGGGGAGCCCACTTCAGTCATTTCAAGGTGGTTTATACTCTGAGGATTTCTAAGTGCTAACAAGGAAGTGTACCATTCTTCCAAAGAGACAAGAACAGAGGAAAACATGAGAAGGAAGCTGGAGGTTGTTTTCATTCAAAATTTCATTGTGTGCAAAGATTCACCTTTCTTCCTAAGAAGTTAGCCTTAAACTCAAGAGGAATAGATGCCTCCAAGCCTCAATGCCCTAGATGTATAACTTCAGCAGTTTCATTTCTCCTGTCTGTCTGTCTGTCTGTCTCTCTCCCTCTCTCTCTCCCCACCCTCAGGAATGTCAGCCTCCCCCCCCCCCCCTTTCTTTCACTGACTAGGGGAGCTTGTGTGGCCCTGCTGCTGTTTCCTCTATCAGCCTGAGACAAGAGGGGTGGAAATCAGCTCAAGACATCAAGTCACTAGGGGGAGTTTTGAGCTGACAAGAACATTACCATATTAGACAAGGATATCCAACAAGGAAAATGAAAATGGACAAAGAAACCCTGTCTAGAGAATGGTGAGGGCATTTTTCAAAGAGCTGCGTGTGCTGCTTTGCACCTTCAGCCATCCTGCTTTATTATCAAAGGAAGTGCTTCATTGAAAAATAGACTTAGCAAATGGTGATGATTTTTCCTCCTCAACCCCAGCAACCTAGACCCCTTTTTCATCTTATTCAGCTTTGGCATGGGCAGGAGTTGGTTGCTCTCACAAAGCATCCTCTCTTTTTTTGGCACAAAGCAGTGTGGCATTAATCTCACCTGAGGCCAGAAACAGGATAGAGATGGGAACCCAACAATGGATGGGATATACAGAGAAAGCACCAGGCAAGGCTGGGCTGCCTAAGTGGAAAGAGCAGGTGCCCATCCTCTGGAAATGAGGAGGGGCACATGGAAGGACTCCAGGGTCTGGGAAAGTCTCCTGAGCTCAACAGGACTCTTCTCTCCGCAATGGCCCTTGGCCTGTCCCGAGAGCCTTGCTGAGGAGACTCGGTTCCGACCAGATCCTTTAGTTAGCAGCGAAGGAAAGGCTCTGCCCGGTCCTTCTCAACTCTGCGATTGACATGCAGGATCCCACTGCAAATGCAAGCCGGGCAATTGACTCTCAGCAAAAGTGGCGGAGCCTGAGGCTTTCTCTCAACCGACTCCGCTGGGCTTCCTTCTCCCACCCAGTCGAAGGGAACGAAGTGCCCCACTACTGCCCCCTCCCACAGACACCCAGGTATCGATCTTAGGAACCGCCGAGTCCCATCGCGCCCGAGTGAAAGAGAGCCCACGAACGGCGGCCTGGGAAGGGAAACACCCCAGTTTCGGAGCGAGATTGCCTAAACCCCGGGGCCTCCTGAGAAAGCGGCGCTCCTGGGACCTTTCCCAACTCCTCTCCCACATCTCATCTATCTAAAAGGAACCCAAGTTTGGGCAAACGATTACGTAATGAGCCAGAGTTTTGGCTGAGCCCAATGGCTCTTTCGGGGAAAAGGCCGGGCTGCAACCTTTCAAAAAGTTGGGCGAGACTGAAAACATCTCCCCCTCTCGAAAGTTGCTTTACTGTATTCCAGGTTCCGGGCACTGTTTGCCTTTCTAGCGGGCTACCTCCCGGAGAGGGCTCCCCCACCCCTCGGGGCGCCCAAGAAGCTACCTGGTCGGCGAGCTGCCGAGAGTTATTGGCCCCTCGGGTTTTCGGGCCGGGACCCGGCGGCAAGTTCTGAGGGCCCGCTTCGTTGTTCCTCGGAGGGGCGGGGCTGCAAGCCTTCAGGAACATGAAGTCGCTCTTGGCCGATTCGGGGCTCAGGCAGACTTTATAGCAATAGGCAGGAGGGCCTGCGCTGGCTCCGACGTCCCCGCAGTCGCCCGAGGAGACCGGGCCGTTGACGCTGCCGGAGTTCTTGAAGCGGTCTGAGGCGGGGGCCGAGCGCTCACACGAGCCGCAACCGCCGCCGCAGCAGCAGAAAGCCGAGGAGCCGCCGCCCTCCCCGCCGCAAGACAGCCGCGAGCAGGCATAGTCGGGGAAGGTCAGCCGCTCCTTGGGGCACTTGACCACCGTGAGGATAACGATGGCCACCAGGAAAGTGAAGGAGACGGAGCCCAGAGAGGCGATCAGATAGAGGGTAAGCCTGGAAGAAGCGGCCTCGCCTCCCGGAGGAAGCTCGCGGAAGTCCGAGAGCACCTCTGGGACGCTGTCCACTACCGAGAGCAAGAGGGCCACGGAGGCAGAGAGCGGGGGCTGTCCGTTGTCCCGCACCTGGACGAGAAGACGGTGCTTCGGGGCGTCTTTGGCCAGGAAGGCGCGGACGGTGCGGATTTCGCCCGTGTAGAGGGCCACGCTGAAGAGGCTGGCGTCGGTAGCCTGGACTATCCGGTAGGAAAGCCGCGAGTTCTGCCCTGCGTCGGCGTCCACTGCGGAGACCTTACCCACCAAGTAGCCGGGCTCTGCTGAGCGAGGCACCACCTCCACAGCCACGGAACCATTGCGGGGCATGGGAGCCACGACCAAGGGCGCGTTGTCGTTTTGGTCCAGCACGAAGACGTGGACCGTGGCGTTCCCGCTAAGAGGCGGGAATCCGGCGTCCTGAGCCACGACCTGGATCTGGAAGTTGCGAATCTGCTCGTAGTCCAGGGAGCGCAGAGCATACATGTGCCCGCTGTCCGAGTTGATGGAGACGTAGGTGGCCACGGGCATGCCCTGGATCTGGCCGTCCGCGATGGAGTACGACAAGTAAGCGTTCTGTTGGCAGTCTGGGTCCAGCGCACTGACGGAGCAGATCGACGCCCCAGGAGCGTTGTTCTCAGTCACGTACACGCTGTAAGAGGGTTGCAGGAAGCGGGGCGCGTTGTCGTTGATATCAGACACCTGGACTGTCAGGATCTTCTTGGTAGCCAGCGCTGGAGACCCCAGATCTTGGGCAGTGATACTGACATTATATTCGGGCACAGTCTCACGGTCGAGTGGGGCAGTAGTTACTAGTGCATAATAGTTGTGGAAAGACGACTGAAGCTGAAAGGGTATATCAGTCGGGATTTCGCAGCTCACCTTGCCGTTGTCTCCGGAATCTCTATCCAGCACGCTGATTACAGCTATGACAGTACCGGGAGGTGCGTCCTCCAAAACTGGGGTGGAGACTGAGGTGAGGGTCACCTCCGGTGCGTTATCATTGACGTCCAGGAGGTGCACCAATACCCGACAGTGAATGGCAACTGCAGAGGGGCCCCGGTCCTTGGCCTGCACATATAGCTCATGAAGATCAGCTCGCTCATAGTCCAATTGGCCTTTCAGGCGCACCTGCCCAGTGTGGGGCTCCACGCTGAAAAGCTCCCGCACACCTAGTGGAGCGTGCCCGCTGAATGAATACTCAATTTCGCCATTGGTTCCCTCATCCAAGTCAGTGGCATTGAGCTTGATAGCCAGAGTCCCTTTGGGCGCATCCTCCGGCAGGCTTACACTGTAAGTGGACTGATCAAAGACTGGCACATTGTCGTTGGCATCCAACACCATGATCACAACTCTAGCTGTGCCCGAGCGCTCGGGGATACCACCATCCAAAGCCGTGAGCAGGACCCGGTGGCTACGCTGTTGCTCTCGGTCCAGACTCCTCTCCAGCACCAGCTCTGCAAACTTGCTGCCGTCACTGCGAGTCTGCACCTCCAGCGAGAAATAACCATTAGGGCTGAGTCTGTAAGTACGCAGGGAGTTTGTGCCCACGTCGGGATCCTGTGCACTCTCCAGGGGAAAGCGGGCCCCAGGTAGTGCTGATTCTGTCACTTCCAGCACATATTCTTGCCAAGGGAACCGGGGTGCATTGTCGTTGATGTCTAGCACCTCCACTTCGATGCGATAAAGCTCAAGGGGGCTCTCGATGACCAGCTGCAGGTGCAGGAGGCAGGCCTTGCTGCCCTCGCACACCTCTTCCCGATCTATTTTCTCGTTAACAAAGAGGATCCCATTTTCCAGATTCACCTCCAGGTGTTGCTTACTCCCCGCCCGGGACGCAATACGAAACCGCCTGGCTGATAATTCGGATACATCCAGACCTAAATCTTCCGCGATGTTGGCCACAAAGGCTCCGTGATCCAGTTCTTCGGGTACCGAATAGCGTAGCTGGCCAGCTGCTGGAGCCGGAGCCGGAGCCGGAACCGGAGCCGGAGCCAAAGCCAAGCAAGAACTTAGCAGGAGCAACACCTCGAGTCTTCCCCAACTCGGAGCGCAGCTCGACAAGCTCTGGGAGAGCCTTAGTTTCCCCGTACAATATTCCCAGTCCCAGCGGGAAGTCCCGCTGCCTCGATCGAGAAGAGACATCGGCGGGCTCAGAAGGGACGCGACAGAGCACTGGCTCTGGCTCCGCCTCAGCTGCAGCCTCCGCTCCTTCCCTTGCGCGTCTTCATCATCGATTGACTAAGACTTCCAACTACTTTCGGTTGGCAGAGCGAGCCAGCAAAGGAGGACCCGCTTGCCATTTCAGCACCGTATTGGTGGACAGCGCCGTCGAGCCAGAGCCCCTACTGCTGCGAGGACGAGTGGCAGAACGATTAACCCCTCGGTGGGCAGAGGAAGATGTGGCGAAGAAGTAAGGAGAGCAAGACTGGCGGGAGAGGGGAGAGAGAGAGACATGTTCATGCAACAGCTTAACCCAGTTTTGTAAGGAGAGTGAGGATGGAGGGGGGGGGAAGAGATTGTATTGTACACGTTCAGGAACCGGATTAAGCCTGTTGGATTCACAAGCTGTGTTCATGCAAGACAGTAAGATCCAAAGATCAAAGTAATGTGTGAATGCATCTGCTTAATCTTTACCTGATCTGATTAAGCATGTCCTGTGAATACCATCATAGGGGGACTGTTTTTATTCTTATACCACAAAGACCCAACTTTCCAGTAGAAAAAATAGATAGGCAATGGATGTATTTCTTGATGCTGACAAGGAGAAACCAGCTTGGATCCCCTCATAGTTGTTCATGATTCTTACATGGGGTCCACCTGAAAATGGCAAATCTTTCATGCAGAATACTACTATTATATTCACTGGAGCCACAGTGAAGGAAAAATAAGGATTTAAATATGGATTATCAAAATTCCTCACAGTCTTTCTCTCTGATCTTGCCGAAATTACTGGCAAAGAATAGATATGCACAGATTGAATCATAATAATTATATATCCAAGTATTTATGGCACTATTCATACCATAAAACATTAACCTCTCTCATAGTATCTGCATAACTGATTCAGTCTAGAAGGGTTGGTACATGGTACACTCTAGGTTCCTTTGTTTAAACAATGCCATCTGTTGGGATCTTGGAAGTCTTTTCTATAGCAGCACCTATTTTCTGGAATGAGATTCCCTGAAGAGTCAGATGACCACTCTACTGGTGTTTTGAAGGAGCTTGAAGAACTGACTCTTCTTCCAGGACTTTGATAAGGATTAGTGTCCCCCTCTCACAACTGAGTAGGCTTTTTTCCTCAGTATTTTTACTTGCAAGTTGCCTAGAATCTTTGGAAGTCAGGCAACAAACAAATTAAATAAATAGAAAGGCCTGGGGCCTGTATGCTCATGGATTCTCATGATTTTACTGGGGCCCATCTGAAAAATATACCAATTATAGATATAATGATTTTTGGCACTATAGCACACAAATGACTATAAGGATTCAAACAATAGATCTTCATGGGTTTCCAATTGAAAGTACAATCAAATCATAGTTGGAACCTGTTTCCATGATTCAACCATGATTTCCCTTAATCTCCCAATGTCTATCTTCCAACATCATATCCTTGCAAACCATTTCTCTGTATTAGGATGTGAGTTCTGTAATGGAATGGCTCCAGACCTATTTGAAGGATACATTTTAGACCTTTGCTGAGGGATGTTGTTTTAATTCACAAAGCATTATCATTGGAATTGGTCCCTCGAGGATTCCATTTTGTTTCCTCTGGCTTTAATATCTATGCTACACAAAGTCTTGTGGATGTTTTGTTTGAAAAGTCAGCCATGCATGAACACACAAAACTCAGCATCTCTTTCTCATGCTTTGGAACTTTTGCACTATGATAGTAGTCAGAAATAACAAGCTGCATTACTGTAATGGTTCATTTGTGTAGATAAATGTGCTATATGTTTTAATGATGGCTTCAGGTACAGTAGATATTAAGTAAAATCTTGAACACTCAGAGCCAGGTTTTGGAACTATAGCAGCACTACCAATTATCAGATGCATAATAGTCATGTCACATTCTGTGCAGAGAAATGCAATTTGTGATTTGAAGTTGGTTTCAAGGAGGTCTCATTTAAAAACTAAAAGATCCATGAGGATTTATGCCTCAAGGCCATGCTTATAAACCATGGTAGCAGCAATAATCATTCAATTGCAATGGTTTATTCTTTGCAAGTAGAAATTGTGGCTTGGTGGTGGTTTCAGGGGAATTCAAACATCATAAGGATCTATGAGAACCCCTAAGGATATAACTTTTACCCAGACTGAAGATAACATTAATTTTGCTTGGGGATTGTGGGAATTCCTCCCTTTCTACGTTTGCTTCTGTCTCAACATTAGGCTAGATTAGAGAGCCCAATGCATCAAAGGACAAATGCGCCATACCCTGACATTATACTCTTCACAGATTTAACCTTTAACAGATGGTTAAGCTTCTACGGAATTGATTACATTTTACTGTACACCATTTTCCTTGTAATACTGATTATTATTATTATTTTAATTACTGAAGCGAGGATTATATCCCAGACAGACAGATCAAGGGTGATTCCATCAGCACTGAATCATATAGTTCCCCCCTCCCCCTCCTTTCGTAACACCCATCCTTCTGGAGCCACAAGAATTCCAACTGTGTCTAATCTCATGGACTCCAGCAGCGCCTGGGGAAAGAAGCTGTTCTACAGGTTTTACATTAACCTTTTCACAAAGGGCCAGGAGGCTGAAGTAAATTGACTGCAGTCCATTGCTCAAGACTAGCACAGGGATTTATGGTGATGTGATATGTGTGTTTGCATGCAATGGTTTTTAGGGTTTGGTACTTTGAATGGTTTCCCTCTGCAGGCAGCGTAAACCGTGTGCCAAAAAGACTCATTTTATTCTGATACCTCACTGACAACTGAATACTCAAAGCATTGTTTGTTATTCAAGCACATTCACAATAACCCCAATCAACTGAAATAATATACTGTTTAAAGAAGCATTTGGGTTCATTTGAAATAAACCCTAACATTACTCCCTCAGGATTCCTGTTCTTGGACATTTTGTTTGGTGGCCTGGCCCCACAGAGAACTGTTCCATTTCATCTCCTACATTAGCATCCTCATCATTCTTTGGATACAATTTTGTCTCCTTCTCCAGTCAACCATCTCGGATCCCATTTGCAGAAGGTTGCTGGCTCACTTATCCTCCTAGTCATAATTTAGGTGGATGAAAACAGCCAGGGGTGTCTCCTGGCATTAATCAAAGAATATTATGCACACAGCAGTCTTCTGAACAAAACATTCCAGAGTGCAATTTAGGGGTAAAGAAAGAAATAATCTGTAAACTATCAATTTAGGAGATTTTGAAGAAGTGCTGTGCGTTTTCTTGTCTTTTTTTTTTGCAAACATAAATCAGGTGAGAGATAAAAGTGCTCCCCAATGGTTAACAGTTCTCTTCCCTCCCTCCCCTCATGTTAAATATTCAAAGTTTTGGAGGCATTTTCTTTCATCCGCCATAAATGAAAATCACAGATCAGAGAGAGAAAGGAACAAGTGAGAGGAGGGAAGAAAGTTATGCACCTCCAACATTAAAGGCTGTTTTTAAAACAACCCTCACTACAGAAAAATGGAAGACAGATTGAGCCAAGACACCATCATGATGAAACTGAGAGGAAGAGAAAGAAGCAGAATGGGAAACATTTCCATCTGGGGCAGAATTACAACTCATGTTATGTATTGATCACATGAATTTAGTAAATACACCTATTAGTAGTAGCACTTTTTTCTCAGAAACCTCATAAATTCCTAGAACAATTTGCTTCAAGGTAGCATGTTGACACAGAAAAAAAGCATGTCAATCTTAACTGGTTCAATGTAGCTATCCATTTTGAAGACTGTGAAGGACATTGAAGTAGCTGCTTCTATAAGTCACAGAATGATGAGATACTTCACACCGCAGCCTAACAGTTTTAAAGCTAATTAAATATAGATAGATGATACATTTATTAGGTGGATCCACATTTGGCTATAACATAATCCAAGAGTGCTCATCAACAATTGCTTATTAAATTGGAATGGCCTGCTGCAATGTTCAATCTGGAATTTAGCACCATTCAATATTTTTATAAATTATTTGGACAAGGAGGTGAAGGAAATGTTTAATAAAACTTTAATTATATTCTGGGATGCTTTGGTTACAGAACTAGAAAATAATAAAAGGAAATTTAATATAAAGAACAGAAGATACCAACTTGGTCATCAGTGTATATAAAAAACAATTGTGGAATTATAGTTCAAGATCAAATAGTTTTAAGATACATATAAATTTCTAATATATATTTTACGATATCCCTTTATATTCATATATCCACAAAGACATTGAAAGATATTTTCCTGTGTCAAAGCAGTTAGTACATTCTTTCTCATTTACCTCTGGAAATGAGAAATTCTAATAGCTTGCAGAAAGCAAGGAATCCAGAAAGAGATGTTTAAGACTGTTCCTAACAGGAATTCCTAGAAGCATATTCCCAGGCTGAACATCCAGCTCAGCTGATCCATTCTGTAAAAAAAACTTCTATCAGTTGCAGCTTCTATTATATTCAGAGAATTGCTTGTTCAGTGTGCTTTAACACTGTTTCAGTTTGATTTTACACAAAGCTTCACAACACTCAGAAACCTAGGCAGAATCTATGCAGAAACCCCAAAGGAAGTGGTTACTAATCAAAACTGGAAACAATATTCAGAGTGTGCAATTGAAGCAATCATATGGTAACTTAATTTCCTAATCACGATAGACAAATTCAGGTATCTATCAAAATCAGCCACCACTTATTTCTGGTTACAGCTCTCTGACCATCTGAAATTATGAGTTTTTCAGTTCCTACATGAATGTATCCAATCCTTCTTTGAACTACATAGAAGTGTTAATTAAAATGACAAGATATAAAGGAAAATATACAATTTACAATATGCATTGTAAAAATGTGCATTAGTGTGTTAAAATGCTGCCCTATCTTTCCTACTGTGTTGGAAGTTCTTACAACCCTGTACCTTAGGCCAGATCAGCAGTATTATCCCAGATGAAAGACTGGGGTGGCGGTGGATGAGTGAGTGAGTGACAGCATTGCAGAAAGGAGATTTGAATCATGAATTTCCCAATTTATGGTTGTCTCTTAGTTACCATACTCTGGTAAATTCTCAAAATTGAAAGACAGCCATGGATTAAAACATACATGGCGATTTACATTGTATTTTATTGGGGGGGGAAGGTTACATGTTGGCTGCCATTAATTTTGATATGTAGAATAGAATGTTTTTTCTTAATTAAATTTCCTTTGAAATTACTATTTTCAAAATGACAAGGAATTTTATATTACAGATTGACTCCTAGATATCCACCTAAGATTTCTACCTACTCTCAGATAATTCACCTACTCATATAACACTTCTTTCATTGGAAGCCATTTGAGTGCTTCAAATCAACACCTCTCTGAGTCAAGTATCTATTCAACCTCCATGTCATAGAAGCCAATACCGAACATAGGCAGCATTGCCATGTTCTGAAAGCATAGCCATTTGTCTTCTGTCTTTCCATAGAGAGTATAGTTATGTTCTCCTTGAGCACCTGATAAATGCTATACTCTCAGTATCATAGCCCAAGTGTCTGATGGTGGCAGTATCACATTTGGTCATCTATAATGTCCTTCCTATGCACTTCCTCTTATAAACATATACTACTATAGTACATTATTAAAACTGTATCATTAGTTAATTGGAGTGAAAGAAGTATAATACACTTTAACATTTAGTGTATCAAAGTATATGGAAATATATGGAAAACAGCAAAGAAGTCCTTCCTTCCTTTCCTGAAAAAGTAATGGGGGTTTAATAATAAACTAAGGAAACCAGACTGTGAAAAGGGGATTTGAAGGATAAATGGGGCAGGAATGAATGAATAGATAGCAAAGGCATTAATGTTTTGTGGGAAGTATTAGAGAAGAGAACAAAATTACGGAAGATAAAGGAATTCATGCCTGATAATCCGGTATGCACAATAATAGCCCAAACTTAAGAGTGTCTTAAAATCCCCCAGCTTCGATAAGAGAATGTGTCTATTGCAGCTGATAAGCAGCTTTGTTTCCCTCAATGTCATCAACTTGTTAAATTCTAAAGTCTCTGTGAGGCCTCTTGTTATTATAAATGCACTGTATTGGCTGTATGTATGTATCAGCCAACTGACAAATGTCCTTGGAGTAGTTTACAGATGTAATTTATGAGCAATTTTGTGTACATGTGTCTCTCCAAATCACTTTAGAATTCTTTTCATCTGTTATTTTAACCAGAACTTCAATAATTTTGGTATATGAACATTCTATTACGGTAGATATTATCTGAGGTTGGCATAGACAAAAAACTGCATAAGCAATTGTACTGAACAAAACATTACTGTACAATTAAACATCTTCAGTCCATTTTCTCTCCATCTCCTCCATGAGGAAATTAAAAAAAAAAACTGACAGGAGAAAGGAAGAATTGAAAAATAACAATGAAGTGGTAAAGAAGAGACACAGTGTCCGGTAGGGACTATACAAGAAAATCTAAGACCAAAAGATTTAATTCTATATAATACTGTCTGCTATGGGAGCTAGAGAAAAAGTTAATAAGTTATATTGTGCTTCATCAGCAAACAAACACTCTGCAACTGGCTCATTAATTTTTATGTCTAGGACACAAAGGAACAGAACTTTTCAAGTTCATAAATGACATTCAAAACTCCTAACAGTGTGTAATATTTTACATTCATTTCAAGCCTGCAAAGAATGCTGAACAATCCCAACCTCCTGCAAGCAGTTGTATAAAGACAGGCTGCCTTTGAATACCAGACTGTGGTTTCCTGCCCCTAAAGGGAGTCACTAATGCACAGGGGTCAAAATCAGTTCTATGAAGAACCCAAATTCTTCAACAGAGAGCTAATGGCCATGGGCATGTATAAAACAGAACAATATAAACCAATTCTTATACTGAATAAAGATCACCTATGAAATATTTGACTGGAATATTTGACTAGTATACATTGTTTTTTTTAAAAAAGTATGATTCCTTCAGTACACATGGTACTGAAGCATTTGCTAGAGCAGTGGCCCCCAACATTTTGGGCACCAGGAACTGGTTCCGTGGAGAGAGGGTTTTCTGCAGACCGGAGGGGGTGTGGTTTCGTGTGCTGCCTGCATCCCACGGATGGGGCTTTGCTTGTTTGTGCGGCCCAGTTTCTGGCATGCTGAGGACTGGTGCCGGTCCATGGACAGGGGCTTAGAGACCTCTGCACTAGAGAATAGGGAAACCAGAGATGATGTGGTAGCTTCTAGTTGTCAGCCTTAATGTATCCTAAGTCTTCCTAAATCTTGCCTTTTCTAGTTAGAAGACAAAACTATAAAAAGTCACTATTATCAGTCTTCTGCCCTTTGCAAAGAATTGTAAAACCAGAACTTTATTATAGACAGAAATATGGCTGCAGTTCTCTATAATGGAAGAGACGTAGGTAGAAACATCCTGTGATGTAACTGTAATCTGCTTGTTCAACTGGATCTAACTAAAATATTGCAAAGTAATGTGGAAGCTTTCAAATCCACTGGAATTATTCTTCGGGTAAAGCTAGGATTGGCACTCCAAATCAGATGGAAAAGTTTGCAAGTTAATCAAAACTGTTTTTCAGACTATCGCAATGTTTAAAATCGATTGATATAACTTGATACATAATTAAACATCGCACAAACAAACAGAAAGATTAACAGTTTGCCAGACATTCTGAAATATTTTAGAAAAAAAATCAGAAAGTAACTGGCTATCTCTTTCTTGGTCCAAAATAATGCAACAAGTCATGCTAAAGTGAAGTAGCAAAAAATGCTCACAAATGAGTGGGCATACCTAAGACTGCATAAGAACTTTACCTTTCAGAATTGCAGAGTAGGCCCTTTTGATGTGTTTAGAATATATTTCTCTTTCATGCCTCTATTTTCTTCAAGATATATCTCAATTAATTTAGAGTATTGCAATCACGTAAAATTCACCTAATTCTAATTTTTAAAAAGGGCTTTGAAATAAATTTAGAAAGCACACTGCATTGAACAAGGTGTTTTCTGCCATCCTTGAAAGAGTTTTGAAAAATACGTTCTAAAACGTAGGATAAATATATTTACATCTGGTTATAATTTATTAGTGATATTGACAATTTCTGGATAGAAATATTACCGTATTTTTCAGACTATAAGACGCACCGGTGTATAAGACGCACCAAGATTTTGAAGAGGTAAGTAAGAAAAAAAAGTTTTTGTCCTCCCCAGCCCCCAGGAGCACTCTGCAGGCCTCCCAAACCCTCTGTGCGCCCTGTTTTTCGCAAAAACGGGCCCGTTTTTGCAAAAAATGGGGCGCGCAGAGGGTTTGGAAGGCCTGCAGAGTGCTCCTGGGGGCTGAAGGAAGGCAAAAACGTTGTTTTTGCGAAAAACGGGCCATTTTTCACCCCTTTTTTGCCAAAACAGGGTCATTTTTGCACTCCTCCAGCCCCCAGGAGCACTCTGCAGATCTCCCAAACCTTCTATGCACCCTGTTTTTGTGAAAAACGGGCGGTTTTTTGCCCGTTTTTCACAACAATTTGGACTATAAGACGCAACGGAGTATAAAACGCACCTAGATTTCGAAGCAGAAAACAAGAAAAAAAGTTTTTGGCCTCCGCGCCAGGGGTAAAAATGTACTTACCTGTCCTACCGGCTAGCTAATGTGTGCACGCCGCCCGCGCACCGTCGTCTGCGCATGCATTCTGCACATGTGCAGAGGGTCAAAACCAGGACATGATGACGTCCCAGTTTGGGGGGGTGGAGCCTCCCGCCGCCGGCACTACCAGCTCTCAGAACTACGGCAGCCGGCCCTACCAGCTCTCGCGAGCTGGATGGAGCCGGCTGCATTTCACCCTTGCTCCGCGTGTCCGGTTTTTGCCCTCCCTGCCCCCCAGGAGCACTCTGCAGGCCTCCCAAACCCTCTACACACCCCGTTTTTGCGAAAAACGGGCCCATTTTTCGCAAAAATGGGACACGGGGGTGGGGCTTCGGGAGGCCAAAAATGGCTGCATTCGGTGTATAAGACGCACCAACATTTCCACCCTCTTTTGGGGGGGGGGGCGAAAGGTGCGTCTTATACTCCGAAAAATACAGTAAATATATTTAAAATATTTGAATTTGTCCTTAAAATCACAGTTGTGTTTTTTTCTGCCCATACACATACTCATATTAGGCATGTTATTTTTTTTAAATTTGCTTTTGCTTTAATGTCTAGTTTTTCTATAATTTCATTATTGCTAAAAAAAATCCCTTGCGTACTTGTGAACAAGTGCATATATACAAAACTTTAGAAAAAAAATCATCCTGATTGAGAAGGACAGTAGTTAAAGGAGGGAAATGTGTCATTTTTACAGTTATTACCAACCACATTCATGGATTAGATGAACCAACAGTAAGAAGAAAGAAACAACAGCACAAGCTTAATCATCAATATTCCCATAATGGATACAAAGCATTTTCAATTTCCTGATTTGTTAAAACTGGAAAACAAAACTTGCATCATTCTGACTTTATATGTCTGCATGAAGAGCAATAAATTACAGAAGAGGTAAAATAAACCTACAGGTAATGCTTGTTTAATGACCAGTCACTTAGCAACCATTTGAAATTACAATGGATCTCAAAATGTTATGACCTTTTCTTGGAGTTATGACTGCCTGTGCACACACAAACAGACACAATCACATAATTACACTTTGGATGCTTGACAATTGGCTTGCATTTATGACTGATTGCAGCATCCTGTGTTCACATGAAACGATTTGTGACTTTTTTAGCCTGTTTCTGACATTTTTTGCATTCATGAGAATGGATTTCTTTAATAAATACATGGTTCACTTAATGGTTATGTGATTTGCTTAACAACTGTGACTCACTTTACAACTGTACTAAAAATGGTTGTAAAACTGAGTCAGGTCACATGGTGACTACTTAATGACCGCAACAATTTATGACCAAAATTTTGGGTTCAGTTGTGGTCATTAAGTGAGGCCTACCCATATTGAGAAATTATAATACAGACTTCACCCAGTCTTTTTCTGCCTAACCAAAGAGGAAGCAAATCAGTATCCATTCAAGACAGAATCAGATAAAAAAAATTCACCTACCGTATTTTTCGGACTATAAGACGCACCGGTGTATAAGACGCACCAAAATTTTGAAGACGTAAGTAAGAAAAAAAAGTTTTTGTCCTCCCCGGCCCCCAGGAGCACTCTGCAGGCATCCCAAACCCTCTGTGTGCCCCGTTTTTTGCAAAAATGGGCACGTTTTTCATCCGTTTTTGCAAAAAATGGGGCGCACAGAGGGCTTGGGAGGCCTGCAGAGTACTCCTGGGAGCTGGAGGAAAGCAAAAATGCCCCCGTTTTTGCGAAAAATGGCCCATTTTTTACCTGTTTTTGCAAAAAATGGGGCACGCAGAGGGTTTGGGAGGCCTGCAGAGTGCTCCTGGGGGCTGAAGGAAGGCAAAAATGCTGTTTTTGCGAAAAACAGCCCGTTTTTTACCCGTTTTTGCAAAAAATGGGGCACGCAGAGGGTTTGGGAGGCCTGCAGAGTACTCCTGGGGGCTGGAGGAAGGCAAAAATGCCATTTTTGTGAAAAATGGCCTGTTTTTCGCAAAAACGGGGGCGTTTTTGCCTTCCCCCAGCCCCCAGGAGCACTCTGCAGGCCTCCCAAACCCTCTGTGCACCCCATTTTTGGCAAAAACGGGCCCATTTTTCACAAAAACGGAATGCGGGACGGGGCTTCAGGAAGCCAAAAATGGCTGTATTCGGTGTATAAGATGCACTAACATTTCCACCCTCTTTTAGGGGGGGGGGGGAAAGGTGCGTCTTATACTCCGAAAAATACGGTATATCAGCCTATGCAGTCCTTGCCTCCCTGGGAAGAACATGGCACACAGAGACATGAAAAAGACAACCAAGAAACTCCAGCATGCTTAATCAGATCAGGTAAAGATGAACTATGGTTGGATGATTAGCGGTTGGTATAAAGAACTGTGATTTGAGCAGCAGGAAATCAAAGGGCTAGTTTCAGTAAACAAAAAGTTGAACGGGGAATTTGGGGTTAATGATCTTTGCAGAAAAACATTTTCTCTAGATTTTTGTCTAAATATTCTTTCTTTCAAGGAAACATGTTTTGCATCATTGGCTAGAGGCAGCTCCTGCTGCTGGGAATCCAGCAGGAGTCTGTATCTCTGCCACTACACACTCCATTGCTCTCAGCAAGTACCCAAGACAAAGACATTCCCCCCACCACCACTCGGAGAAAACCACCAGTGCTGGGATAGGAAAAACTGGCAGAAATACTGCATGTGCAGGCAGATGCTCTGGCCCCATAGAGGAAGATGCCCTTAGGCTTGAATATAGGTAAAAGGCTTCTAATAGGAAATGGAGAAAAAAATACCATGGAAATTACATTCCTCTCTCTACCCACACTGATGCGCACAAATACACACCATATTGTGCAGAGGGGCGCCTTCTCCTTTTGTCATATTAACTAGCAATTGATATGATTCTATAGCTTATTGAGTATGTTATTCTTCATTAAGATAATTATTCAAAATTTGACAAACAATAGATTATCAAAACTTACGTGTAAAAAATTGTACAACATTAGTGCCATTTTCTGTACTGCATGGCTTAAAACAGCAAACATCTCTATGTTAACCTTTTCAAGAACACAAAAAGAACAATGCTATATCAAATCAAAGGTCCATTTAGAACAGCATTCTGATTCCATAAAGATCAAACATATATGGGAACTCATAAGCAAAACATGAATGCCATTCACATTTATTTCCCAGCAAGTACTAGTCAATTTCTGAGACTAAAAGTTAATATACCCACCACTAGAGCTAAGTAGTCATTGATTTTCCCCACCCATAAAGTGCAGATAAAAGGGCTGTGCTTCAATTGCAACAGCTTTTAACAGTATGTAGAACAAAGGAATCTCTTTGAAACTCACACTAACACAGCTAGTATTAAGTTTAGAACACTAGGACAACATATTCACTGCTCACCTGTATCAGAGATCTCCTGGATTATTCTATTTCTCATCAGTACTAACCAAATTGGATCAAGGTACAATAATGAGCATGTTGCAACACTGCTAGCTAGGTAAAATTATTCAAAATGTTCCATATTTTAATGTACATAAAAAGAATTAACACAGCATTGTAACTTTTTTTTATACCTCCTCTCTTCAAATTGTCTAGAATATTTAGTCATAGGTTTCATTTTTTATTTTATGGTTTGAATGCAAATAGGGACATTGTTGGAATTAAATGTTCATTTCTCTTTGGTGCATGGAAGGAATCTGAGGCACATTAAGCAGGTATTTTTTTTATTTTATTTTAAAGGATCAAGTCTCCAAGGACATTTGAATCTCTGCTAGCAGTGCTACAGGCTTTGTATCATTTCAATGACATCTTCAGGGGGGATTATAATCTGAATTGAAGTGGAAATATCTGAAGCAATGAAGCTGTCAGCAGTCTAAGATTAAGGAATTAAAACAGCAGAAAACATTGTAGGATTTATTCTACCTGTATTTGAAAGAACGTAACATTTAATTAAAGTGAGGAGAAAAGCAAGAACAATGATCCCATCACTATAAGGGAGAGACTATGAAAATCAGTCATGCTAGATGTAAATCCTCCTAAACCGATGAATGAGTCACAGTGGGGTTGGCTGAACTAAAATTAAGAAAGCAATGAAAATGACATGGGGCATAAACAGCAGCTAGAGCAGCACTGATAACATTTCTCCACTCTGAATCAAGATGGCAAGAAAGCTCCTTCTTCTCTATCAAACCCCCATCTGTTCTGATAAAACTGAGATATCTATTCAATATGGCCAGTGGCAAGAAACTGGCAAGGCTCATTCTACTTTAATAGAAAAGAGATTCATCTGGGATTCCTTCTCAACACTTGCATTAAGCCCAAAGGGCATTTTACTATTCTAACCTTGGAAAATCTTTAAACTGGAGATTTCATTTTTTTAAAATACAGGAAATCCCACTGGGGCAATTTTTTCTTGATGAGAAATTTCTCTATTTTTAGAGCAGAGCACCATTTACTGCTATTTCAGAAAAAAAAAATTCAAATTAGCCTAATCTTACCAAATTCTCAGATAATTTACTATCTATATCAATGAAAGGAGATCAACCAGAACCTTGATCCTTCTAAGTTACCAACTAAATATATA
>QLTV01003124.1:195525-205900 GCA_003457575.1 Thermophis baileyi
AGTACTGCACTCTAAACAATGAAAAAAAACAAAGGAAGAAAGAAAGAAAGAAAGAAAGAAAGATGGTAGGAAAGGAAAAAGACAGAAAGAAAGAAAGATGGTAGGAAGGAAGGAAGACAGACAGAAAGACAGACCAAAAGCAAGAAAGATGGATGGAAGGAAGACAGACAGAGAGACAGACAGAAAGAAAGAAAGATGGTAGGAAGGAAGAAAGACAGACAGAACGAAAGAAAGAAAGAAGGGGGAAGGGAGGGAAGAAAGAAAGAAAAAGAATGAAAGAACGAAAGAAAGAAAGAAAGAAAGAAAGAAAGAGAGAAAGAAAGAGAGAAAGAAAGAAAGACAGACAGACTTATGATCACAATTGAGCCCAAAATTTTGGTTGCTAAGAAAGAGCGTTGTTAAGTGAATTTCACCACATTTTACAAGTTGGCCACGCCCACCGGTCACCTGACCACCAAGCCATGCCCACCTGAAGTGGGTGGGGATCACTGAGGATGAGTTTGTAGCACCAAGGGGGTGGTGGACTGAAAAAGTTTGGGAACCACTGTTGTAGGTCATCTAGTCCAACCCCCCCCTCCAAGTAGGAGACCCTACACCCGTGATGGCGAACCTATGGCACGTGTGCCACAGGTGGCACGCGGAGCCATATCTGAGGGCACACGAGGCGTTGCCCTATGTCAGCTCCAGCACTGGCCAGCTGATTTTCGACCTTCCGGAGGGCGGGGGGAGGCCATTTTCACCCTCCCCAGGCTTCAGGAAAGCCTCCGGAGCCTGTGGATGGCGAAAAAAGGCCCAATGGGCCTACCGGAAGTTCCGAACTTGTTTGTAAGAATTAAGTCCTTCTGTACAGATTAGGCTTAATCCTAAACAGTGCTCAGAATCACATCTGTAACATAAAACTATATTGAACCAAACTGTATTTACTTATTAGAACAAATTATTCAGCATATATTCAAATTAGGAATATGCAACTTCCACTAGCTCAAGATCTGCACCAACCTACACAAGAATGTCAAAGACTGCATTTTAAAAGTTTTAGGGATTTTAGGCAATGAAACAGATGTCTTAAGCATCTGCAAGATTTAAGACAACCATTTTGCCCATTAATTTTATCAATGCAAAAAGGATCGAAAAGACCCCAAGGGCTATCAAAGACCTGCTTATGGATGAAATGAAGAAAGAACTTCAAAACAAAACTGAAAGGGATAAGTCTCTTTCTAGTGCTTGAAAATTATTTAAAACTGTAGTAATAGATGTTTAATTTAAATGTAAACTCAGTCTTACTAAGTAAGAGACAATGTGGTTTCAATATGATTAAGTCTTAATCTTTTAGACTTTTTGAGGATGTTAACAAGCATACATTGATAAGCCATGTCATTATAAAGTGTGATGTCACATTAACATATTACTTGGCAACAGCAATTCCAGTAGTCCCATTTGCCATTGTTTAAAAAGACCATGCAGGTCGTTAAGATTGGGACTTCCAAATTCCTGCTGGCTTCCCCATTGACTTTGCTTGTGAGAAGCCAGAAGGCAATGTCACAAATTGTGATCTGCAGAGGAACTGTAGAGGGACACAGCAACAGCTAGAACTCGAAGGATCCATCATAACTCCCCCTTCTTTGGGGTCACTGGAATTTTGAATGGTTGCTGAACAAATGGTCATAACTTAAGGACTATCTGTATATTTATTTGCACTTTTAAAAAGTGTTTGACAACATTCTTCACTAAAGATTTGTGAGAGTTTTCAGAGCCAAGGATAATCCCTAAGTGGCTAACTGTTTAGGACTGTAAATCAAACAGACTGAAAAAGCTCTAAAATGCTATCCCCCAGCTAGGTGAGTACACCTCAATGGCCAAGGCACCAAACTTCACAATACACATAAGAAAACCTCCCCTCCCCCCATTTTGCAAAATAATTAATGACTCTGTGTTGGCAGTGACTGATGAGAAAGGGGAGTTCAGAGTCATGGTAGATACCTCAATGCAGGTACCATCTCAGAGTAAAAAAGACAAAGTCTAATATGGAACAATTAAGAAGAAGGGAATTGTAGCAAAATCTGCATATTTAGTGAGGTCCTTATATAAATCTGTAGTAAAATTATACTTGGAATATTATGTACAGCTCCAATCACCTCTGAAAAAGAATGGTACAAGGGCAAAAAATACTATAATGAGGGGATGATGTGAAGACTGATAGCTGTTTCCCAGATAAGGAATTCTGTATACATTTCTCCACAACAAGCAGGATTTTCCAGAATGATGGACTTTAACAAGGAGATTCCCTCATAACTCTTTCTCTCCAAATGAGAAAGCTTTTATTTATGAGAGGGCAGTGTCATGGATCTGCTCCCGAACCCCTCTCCAGACATGAGTTCGGAGGAGGAGGAGGAGGAGGAATTTGAGTCAGCAGAGGAAAGTGCAGTAATGTGATGGCCCAGATTGGGGCTCAGAAAGTGCTAGCCTGATGGAGCAGCCTCACCTGGGTTGATCGGATAAGCTACAGGCTGAGGCTGAGCGAGGCAAGCTGCAGTGAGTTGACCAGGAGGCTCCAGGCAAGGACCAGGAGCACCTGTTGGAAGTTAGCGATGAGGCGGTGGAGTCCACACCTCCTCCCAATCTAAGGACATGTAGGGCAGAGAGGAGAGATGTGCAACTCTGGTCAGCTAGACTACTCATGAGGAGGCAACCTCATCCCTCATGAAGGGCTGCACCGGGTGTCGCCTACTTAATCCCGCCCTGAGGACTTGAGAGTTGCTGGAGCAACATGCCCAGTTCTTTGCCTTGTATGCTTTTGTCGTGTATCCTGACCTGTTTGACTAATGGATTATTTCCCTGGACTTCATGTGTGCCCGTTTGACTCGATTTACCCAGCGATTCTTGTCATGCTGAGCTCGGAATCCGAACTTGGGCAAACTGGGTGCTTTCTATGGACTTGTTATGTGTGTGTGTGTGTGTGTGTGTGTGTGTGTGTGTGTGTGTGTGTGTACACCTAAGACAAATTCCTTGTGTGTCCAATCTCACTTGGCCAATAAAGAATTCTATTCTATTCTATTTAGAACTCTCGCTCTGTTTGGGTGTGTGTGTGTGTGTGTGTGTGTGTGTGTGTGTGTGTGTGTGTGTGTGTGTATGAGGGGAGCTGGGCAGCACAGGCAAAGAGAAATTTCAGGTATTTTTTTCCTCCAGGAAGCAGGAAAAAGAGAAGCAACATATCAGGGCTAAGAAAAAGCTAAGGAACTTGCTCCTGTGATTAAAGGTCGGAATCAATTAAGTTGTAGAAAATTCAGGACAAATAATAAAAGCTATGTTTTCTTTCAAAGGTATATTTAGTTAGGAATCTGTGATTAGACCTTTAATTTAAATATGAGCCAGCAGTGTGCTGCAACTGCCAAAAAAGCCAACATAGTTCTAGGCTGCATAAACAGGGGGATAGAATCAAGATCAGGTGAAGTGTTAATACCACTTTATAATGCCTTGGTAAGGCCACACTTGGAATACTGCATCCAGTTTTGGTCGCCACGATGTAAAAAAGATGTTGAGACTCTAGAAAGAGTGCAGAGAAGAGCAACGAAGATGATTAGGGGCCTGGAGACTAAAACATATAAAGAACGGTTGCTGGAATTGGATATGTCTAGTTTGATGAAAAGAAGAACTAGGGGTGACATGACAGCAGTGTTCCAATATCTCAGGGGCTGCCACAAAGAAGAGGGAGTCAAGCTATTCTCCAAAGCACCTGAGGGCAGGACAAGAAGCAATGGGTGGAAACTAATCAAGGAGAGAAGCAACTTAGAACTAAGGAGAAATTTCCTGACGGAACAATTAATCAGTGGAACAACTTGATTCCAGAACTTGTAAATGTTCCAACACTGGAAGTTTTTAAGAAGAGATTGGATAACCATTTGTCTGAAATGGTATAGGGTTTCCTGCCTAAGCAGGGGGTTGGACTAGAAGACCTCTAAGGTCCCTTCCAACTGTTATTCTATTCTATTTGCCAATTAAAATCCTTAAGGATTCTAGCAATTTATCATCTCTGATATTTATTTTACCTATGCAAACCCAGTATTGTAAACATTTGTGCAACCTGGAAGCTTTTAAAATAGAGTTTAAATTAGAAGTATATCAATATCATCTTGTCTATCCAGAGCCATACATATTCTTTTGCCTTTTTCATTTGAACACCTGTTTTGAATGGCCCTATATTTTACTTTTTTGCCCAATATTTTACATGTGACTACTTAAAATTAAGAAGGGATTTTTATATTCTAGTTATTTTGCACTTATTATTTATCATGTTAGGAGCATGGTGGCTTACATAGTTAAGTCGCTGGGTTGGAGTTTAGCAAGCCCGTGTTCAAGACCCAAGTGCTACTGCCTGGTGGGGTGAGCTACTGTCATTCGTTCCAGCTTCTTGATGGGGACATGAAAGGAGTCCTCATGGATTCCCCCCCCCCCCGGCAACGGTGATATTGGCGGCTAATTTTTTCAACCTGGAAGCACCTTAAACAGTGCTCCGACACTAATGGGACAGGGATTTATCATGTTTTATTTATTTATACTTTATTTATATTTGTGATTTATATATATAAATATATCTCATATGTTTACGTGTGTGCATGTCTGTGTATGGGTATATATTTATTTTCTTTTGAGAGAGAGCATCAGAATTTCATTTTTAATGTGTGCCCATGTGTTCACAGAAAAAAGTGACTACTTTTCTTATCCATTGTAATTTTATACATAATTTTATTAATCTCTTGTGAAAGTGATCTTTCTCTGAAAGAAGGAGGGGGACCTGATTTCCTAATCATGTATTTCATGCAACAAGGTCAGAAATTGATGCTACAAATTTCAAGACTCTAAGCTTTTATTTTATTTGCCCATAAGGCATACTAAGGCACCTGTGGGTGCCTTATCTATTATCTATTATCACTTATCTATTATCTATTGTCACCTATCTATTTCACACAGAGATTAGAGTATCAGGTAAAGCATTCCCCTGTAAGACAGTACCAGTAGCTACCAAATTGCTACACTGAGGCAGGAATTCAGTGCCAGTATATATAAACCCAAACAGTTTCTTGGAAGTGAGGTAGAATTCCATTCTTGTCCTTTGCAGGAGGCTGAGGTAAAGACTACCTTTTGGAATTCTTTTTAGTTCTGCAGGAAGAGGGAACAAGAGGAAATAGGGGTATATAGAACCATGTATGGTGGAAAGTGAAGACATACTGTTCTCTCCCTTTTACAATGGCAGTCTTCAAGGTCCCTTCCAACTCTGTTATTCTATTCTATTCTATTCTATTCTATTCTATTCTATTCTATTCTATTCTATTCTATTCTATTCTATTCTATTCTATTCTATTCTATTCTATTCTATTCTATTCTATTCAAACTATAGAGAGGCTCAAGAATAATAAAAGGAAATACTTTTTACGCAATGTATAGTTCAGGTCTGGAACGTGCTGATAAGAGATATGATGATGGTTACCAATTTAAATGGTTTTAAAAGGGGACCAGACAAATGTGTATGGAGGAACAAGTTATCAATGGTCTTGAGGGCAGTTTGCTAGTTTTGAAACTGTGGGCAGTATGGCTTAAACTACTAGGGGAGAGCAATGAAAAGAACCATCACCATCTCAGCTATGATTGTGAAGTTTCTGAAAGAATCAGATGGGTCAATGTGTGATGCAGGATGTTGGTTCTTGGCCTAAGCCAGTCGGGCTATAAATACATTCCATCTATTTCTGTCAGCTAGAATGTTTCTATGTTCTCCATGGTATGAAATGCAATCAGGGTTCTTTCTTTTTTGCTTGTGCTGTGGCTTCTATATTGAAAGGAAAGTTGGATGAAATTTCTACAAAAAATCAGCTTTTAATCAGTGATTGTAGAGAAATCCAGCTAACATAAATATATGGATATAATATTGTGTTTGCTTTCTCTTTACTTATGGGGGCTTTCCATCTTTACCATTCACAACTCTCTACATTTATTGCAAGTAAATGTGCAATTACTAAACAGCAGAATGAGTTTATAAATGGCACAGTATTGAATAATTCAAAAGCAAAACAACCTGACATTTAAGATTTATTAAGGCAAAAACCAGTGGTAAAGTCAGGCACATAAGAATGTGAAAAAAGAAAACAGCATTACTTGGAAATGTACTATGTTTATTAATATTCCATCTTAAAGGAGTCAAAAGAAATTATAATGAAAAATACAACAAAAATAATTAAATGAGATCAATTGACCTAATCATGGGGAGTAGATAGGTAACCAAAGCAGATTATTAATCTGTCCTTCTCTCTTGTTCTTTCTCATGGGAGATTTAGCAGTTGGTGAGCAGAGGAAACAATCCAGGGGTTCAAACAAGATTCTTCCCACTCACCTCTCCCAATACCTGCGAGATGGGTCAGAAGAACTTTCAGTGAAGACCTGATGTCTAATGTATGGGGAGGGAGATGGAAAGGGAATTGAATGGGAAGTTCTGATGCAAGAGCGGATGAGCTCACATAGTCCATGATATTGGTCAGAGACTATTACTACAGAAAAAAACTAGAGGTCATTCTCCACAGCTCATGGAGTTTGCCTCTTTACCTCAAATAATTTGTGTGGAATGGCTCATGATAGAGAGAAGCCTTATCTCGCTCCACAGCATCATCTTACAGGAGGAATTTAGAGACATGATGCATAGTAGATTTTTCCAGATAAAGACATAGTATACAGAGGAAGCCTCTCTGTGGCCTTATTCCATTTGATCTTCATGTGCAGACTTCCTAAAATTAAAGAAGTCTGAAAGTGGTTTATGGGAAAGAATGGATGAAAAAGAGAACATTTTATCTCAAGCCCTCTAAATGTTACCTGTAAAGATTATAGGATTTTAGGATTCCAGGATTACTGGCAAAGGACTACAGGTAGTCCTCAGCTTACAACCACAACTGGGGTGTGTGTGTGTGTGTGTAGAACTTCCATTGCTAAGTGATGCAATCATTAAGTGAATTGCAGCAGATTTTACCACTTTTGCCACAATTGTTAAACAAATCACACGGTCATTAAGTGAATCTGGCTTCCCCCATTGACTTTGCTCATTGGATGCCCCCTAGGAAGTGGCAATTACATGACACCAGGATGCGGCAACAGTCGTAAACCCATGGTGGTTCCCAAGCGCCCAAATCTCAGTTATGTGACCTTGAGGATGCTGCAACAGTTATAAGTGCAAGGACCAATTATAAGTCACTTTTTTCAGTACTGTCATAATTTCAAATGGTTGTTAAATGGTGATAAGTCAAGGACTCCTTTTATAACAAAACCAACATAGCATTCAAATTTCAAGTAGTTAATGAATGTATCAATATTGAAAAAGGTCACCTGTACATTATATAATAAAAAGGATGCTTGTTTTCCAATCAATCAAGCCTTTCTTTTTTGTTGGGCCACCAAATAATACGGAAGCAGCAGAATAGAATACGTTTCCATCTTAACTTTACTTTGGAGTAAAGAATGGGTCATTCTATGTCAAGTGGACTGGGGCTCCCAGCTCGACCATCACGGATTTTGATGAAATTTGATGTGAACATGCACACACGTCCCCAATGAACATTGGTACAGTGTCTCCGCAAGTATTGCCAATGCAATACTTGTGGAGATATAGTCATTTGTATGACCCCATACAGCAGCCTTCGACAGTATGACTCTGAGGTTTCAGCAACTTTGAGACATAATATCTCCGGCAATATTTTGTTGAGAGAAACAAAACTTGGCCATCTTGTACAACTTGTTGTGCTCTATTAAACAAAATAATAAAAATATTCTCATGAGCGATCTCCATCTAGATAATTTGGAGCAAAGTGGGCCAAAAATGACTGTGGCGTGAAAAAAGGGTAAAGTTTGGCTTCTTATATCTCTGGAAGGAAAGGTATGAGAAACATGAAACTTTGTGCGTAATAACTTAGCAACACAAGGTTTTTGAATATAAAATTTTATTCTCCTACTGCTTTCCAATAGTTCACAAATTGAGTGTAAAGTTGACGGTTTTTGTAAAAATGCCAAAAATAGGGGATTTTCAGCCCGCTTTTACAAAAAAAGACTTTCTGGAAACTCTGTTAAATCATTCTCATTAGAAAGAGCATGTTTCAAACCCCCTAAAAAAGTAGGGCTGGTGTTTCATCGCTGACGTATAAATCCCTAAAAATAGGGACAAAAAATAGGGACGTTGCTATGGCAGCATCACATCCATTCTATTATGGTTTCACCTTGTTTGTTTTATATAGATATCATTACTACTATTATATTGCGTTGGTCCATGGTGACATTGTCACTACCAGTTCAGGCACCTGACCCAGCAACCCCATCGCCATAGGGGGCATGCCTGATAGCCATGCAATACCAGCCACCGGTGGGTTTCTTGGTTCAGGATTCCAAGCGTGTAGTTTGGTTTCTTCCTTGAGGTTCCAAAGCCTTGTGTGGGTATCTGTCCGGTTCCCAAGCCGACAATTGGGCAGCTTATCCTAGGTTCCCAAGCCTAACATGGGTATCTTATATGGTTCCCAAGCCGAAGTCCATACTGTTCGTACTGCCAAATTCCAACGACATGTGATTTTGTTTCACCAAATCACGATGCAACAGAGTTGGCGGCATGACTAAACATTTGGCTGCTCGAGCCAGCCTCCAGTGACCATCAACCGACCAAATACTGATGCCGACAGATCTGTACAACTTTTGCAACAGAAACATTCATGGAATTAAATATATATACGTTCCGAAGAAAGAAATCGAAGAAAGCAGGATGCTGCAAGAAGAAAGATGCTGCTTCCAGTGCCTTCAGTCACGTCGTCAGGTCGACAGTATCAATTCCCCACTGGAAGCACGCAAATAGATAGATATGGTTCTGGAACCCAACAAACACCTTGTCTTTCAGGCCAATAAAATGAATGAGCAGGGCCTCGCAGATGCATAAATGTTACCAATGCATCATTTTGTTCGATCGAAATTTCCACGACGTTGCCTACCCACCATTTTTTGTCATAAATGTAGCCAACATAACAACCGAGAAATATGTCGGCCAATTCTAAATTCGGATTGACAGTATTGGACATTTTGGCCACAAAATTAATCATGTCATTTGAAACTTTGCTGACAGAAATTGAATTTGAATCAACTGGCACAAACTGGTGATGACCTCTTGTGCCAGCTATTGTGCTGCTAACTTTCCATCTTTCTTCTTGCAGCATCCTGCTTTCTTCAATTTCTTCCTTTGGAACGTATATATATTTAATTCTGTGAATGTTTCACCATGTGATTTTGTTTCACCAAATCACGATGCAACAGAGTTGGCGGCATGACTAAACATTTGGCTGCTCGAGCCAGCCTCCAGTGACCATCAACCGACCAAATACTGATGCCGACAGATCTGTACAACTTTTGCAACAGAAACATTCATGGAATTAAATATATATACGTTCCGAAGAAAGAAATCGAAGAAAGCAGGATGCTGCAAGAAGAAAGATGCTGCTTCCAGTGCCTTCAGTCACGTCGTCAGGTCGACAGTATCAATTCCCAGAAGCGACGCTAAAGAACGTGGCACGTAAATTCAATAATACATAAGCGATCGTTGGAATTTGGTAGTATATACGAATAGTATGGACTTTGGCTTGGGAACCATATAAGATACCCACTTTAGGCTTGGGAACCTAGGATAAGCTGCCCAATCAGCAGCTTGGGAACCGGACAGATACCCACACAAGGCTTTGGAACCTCGAGGAAGAAACCAAACTACAGGCTTGGGATCCTGAACCAAGAAACCCACCCGTGGCTGGTATTGCACAGCTATCGGGCGTGTCCCCTATGGCGATGGGGTTGCTGGTTCAAGTGCTTGAACTGGTAGTGCCAATGTCACCATGAACCAATGCAAGTACGGTAGTAATGATGTCTATATAAAACAAACAAGACGAAACAATAATAGAATGGATGTGACGTTGCCATACAACGTCCTCCACTTTGTCCCTATTTTTAGGACTTTATACGTCAGTGATGAAACACCAGCCCTACTTTTTTAGGGGGTTTGAAACATGCTCTTTTTAATGAGAATGATTTAACAGAGTTTCCAGAAGGTCTTTTTTTGTAAAAGCGGGCTGAAAATACCCTATTTTTGGCGTTTTTACAAAAACCGTCAACTTTACACTCAATTTGTGAACTATTGGAAAGCAGTAGGAGAATGAAATGTTATATTTGAAAACCTTGTGTTGCTAAGTTATTACGCACAAAGTTTCACATTTCTCATACCTTTCCTTCCAGAGATATAAGAAGCCAAACTTTACCCTTTTTTCGCGCCGCACTCATTTTCGGCCAACTTTGCTCCAAATTATCTAGATGGAGTTCACTC
>QLTV01003124.1:215090-250828 GCA_003457575.1 Thermophis baileyi
AAATGCCTCCCCCTCCCGGCTCGATCCTGGGTGGAGCGAGAACGGAATCCGAACTGACCTGGGGCCCGGGAGAAACTGGAGCCCTGGTCAGGCATCCGAAAGGGCCGCCTGGTATAGGGAGACTGCCGCGGGAACCCCTTCCGGGAAAGAGAGGGAAGAATCTTCCGTTTCTCGCGGGATTCTATGAGGATAGGCTCGATGGACTCTCCGAACAGATGCTGTCCCGAGATGGGACCGGACGCCAGGCGCCACTTGTGGCGTGTATCCGCGGACCACTGCCTCAACCAATGCATGCGCCGTGCCACCGTGGAAGCAGCCAAAGCCTTGGAAGCGAACCGAGACGCGTGCAAAGAGGAGTCGGAGAGAAACTGGCAGGCCGCGAAAACTTTGTTCAAGTCCTGCTGCGCCCGCGGGTTAGAAGTCGGTATATGTTCCTGAATCTGCTTGAGCCAAATGAGAGACGCTCGGGCGAAAAAGGAGGAGGTAGATGAGGCCTTGATGGACCAGGCCGCCGCCTGGTGAGCCCGGACCAGAGCCTGTTCCATTTTTCTGTCCTCGGGCTTCAGAACCTCCTCCGACTCCCCCGGCATGGTGGCGGGCGCGTGCAAGGCCAATATCGGGGGATCCACCGAAGGAACGTCGAGAAGATCCGCCAGACCAGGAACCACATTAAAGAACTTGCGCTCTACGGCTGAGGGGGCAGGCCCTGAGGCCGGATTGGACCATTGCCTCCTGACCGTATCCAGAAACAAGGGAGGAGCAGGTATAAAATCCAGTGTAGGAGCGACCTCGGAGAACAGCGGATCCACCTGTTGGTCATCTGAGGACTCCTGAGCAGCCGGGACCTCCAGTCCCGCAGCCGCCTTGGCCTTAGCTAGCAGAGATCGAAAAAGGGCAGGGGAAAACAACCCCGAGGGAGCCCGAGGCTGGGACATCGCCTCCTCATCCTCTGAAAGATCCCAGGAGTAGTCCTCTGCCGAAGCCTGGGCCTCCGCCAGGCTGGCCGCCTCAGAGACCTCAGAGAGGCCATCCTCTTCGATCCCCCCGGAGCTGGTGGTTGGGAGGGGTGCGCGGCGGGAAGCAGACTCCTCGCCTTTGCGACGTGGCAGAGAAGAGGCCAGGGATTGCAGGTTAGCGGTGATGCTCTTCTGGACCGCTTCTGCAATCCATAGCTGAAGACTAGCCTGATCCAGAGGAAGGGCGAGATCCGGAGCAGGAGCAGCCGGATTCACGGCCGGGGCTCTGGGTTCTGATTCTGACAGGGCCGGAGGAGGGGCCTGTGGAGTTGTCCCCATCCCTAGACCCTCAGGACCCCAGAGATCCGGACTAGCCCTGGGAGAGGGCAGGGCATCTATAGGAGAGGGGATAGTGGTCGTCTCCGCCCGGTCGCCCGCAGAGGCCCTGTCCGCCCTGGAGCAGATTTTCTGCAGGGCCCGATCTCTCCGTTTCTCCGCCCTCTCGGAGGCCCTGGAGCCAGATTTCGAGGATCTGGAACGATGAGGAGAGGAATCCGCATCCTCCTCATCCACGCTCCTATTTGACTTGCTCAGCCGTTTACCCCCCGGCTTGTTAGCGTGGGCCGATGCTCCCCCCGTCATGCTGAACTGAGTGACCACGAGGTGAGGGGCTAAAGGAGGCACTCCGGAAGGCCCACAGAGTGACCCAGGGAAAGCGGAGGGAGAAACGAAAGTCAGACCTCCCCCGGAGCCGGATATCCTATGGCCACAAAGCTCTTTAGAGGCGCAAGCGCTGGAGCGGCAATCTGGCCGTTTAAGGAAGTGGGGGAGGGGGAAGGCCGCGAGCGATACTCTAGCGGCAAGGGGCTTCCCGCCCTCCAAGGCACCAAAAGGCTACCTAGAGCCGAGGGGGAGTCCGCGAGCGAAGCTCCAGCGGTCCCAACACTCCCCCAAGCCAAGGCTCAGATTGTAGCCAAGCCGCGAGCGACAGCTCCAGCGGCGGGAAAAAACGGCTCCGGAATAAGGGCGCCAATTTCGGCCGGCTTCGAATAGGGGAGACCACGAGCAAAGGCTCCAGCGGTGGCTTGACTCCCCGTGCCCAAGGCACGCGTCCTTACTATCGGTGGGGGAGACGCGGAAAAAGGGAGGTGAGCCTCCTGCCGTCGGAGCGCCAGCGGCGAAGATCACGTCTCCCGACAATCAGCTGAGAGCCAGGCCGCGGCCGCTGAAGGAGCGCGTGCAAGGGGGGAGCCCAGGGCCTTCCACCCCACGTGGCAGACTGGGCTGCAAGCCGCTGCGTCGATGCCACTTAGTCTCCTTCTCCCACCGAGTAGAGTCACTTACAGGTGAAGATCGAGGAAAGAACTCTGACCGTTGGAACCAGCAGTTGGGATAGAGCTGAAAAGGCCGTGTCCTATTCTACCGAGGACCGAGTCAGAACTGGGTAACCAGGGCTCGTTGCTGACGGACAAGGACAGCCATCCTGACTGCTGGCTCCTCCCAGGATGGAGAACCGGCAAATACCACCTCTGGCTGGCCCCAGAGTGGGGTGGGAATGGAGATTTTGCAATATCCTTCCCCCAGGAGTGGGGAGGGAATGGAGATTTTGCAATATCCTTCTCCCAGGAGTGGGGAGGGAATGGGGATTTTGCAGTATCCTTCCCCTGCCATGCCCACCAAGCCACGCCCACAGAACCAGTAGGGAAAAAAATTGAATTTCACCCCTGGGTTGGACTAGAAGACCTGTAAGATACCTTCCATCTCTGTTATTCTGTATCTGTATTTCATTATTGTTTAATCTATGCTTTAAATCCTTTTTTCATTAAATTATTGCCTATCTTTTCGTACACATTCTCAAATAGATTATTTAATTATCTGATAAACAGGCAGGGCCTGGGGATGAAACCTAGTAGCTTTTAATGAATCCAGCACTGGTGCCCATCTCAAAAATGCTGTATTTAGCTACAGTATAGGCTTTTTTAAAAAGTGGTTTAAAAACTGGCTCGAAAGCAAAAACAGAGTCAGGAGTCAGATGTCAAAGCTACTTCTATTGCTCCACCTTGATCAATTCACTGAAGATAAATGTCAATGAATAGATCTCCCAAACCAAACAATATGCTAAATTGTAACAAAACACATTTACAAGCCACAGTATCAGGATTCACGCTACATACCAAGCGAAAACCAAACCAATACAATACATGAATTCAACAATAGCCATTAGTATCTTTAAAAAATGTCCTGCATATAAAATCTGTCTTCTCTTTGCAACTTTAACAAAATCAATTATCACCAGGGTATTTTATTAAATGCCACAAATGAATCCTAAGACATAAATATTTTAGATTAAAAAAAAAGCAAAATCAAGATACAATCAGCAATTTTGCTAGGCCTCATACTGAGATGAGATGTTCCTGACGTTGAGCAAATAACAATAATTAAAAAATCAATTCTGGGATATCTCCCACGTCTGTAGAATACAATTTCCTACCTTAGGATACAAGGCACTCTTTATATTAAATAACTGATGAGCATCTATATGAATCTTTGTATATCTAGTAATTGTTAATAATCAACTAAGCCTGATAGCTTTGTTAAAAAATATATGGCTGAATTTTCTACTTTTGTCTCTTCAACCCCACTTCCAATATTTTTTTTTATCTTCAGTGAATAATTCAGGTTCAGGTTGGGTAAGTGAAGAGGGCAATACATTTAAACTGTTTCATATATGAAGCATAAAAGGAGACTACTTTAAGGATTGCCCAGCTATATTATCTTTTTCAAAAACACATCAGCAATTCCAGTCCTCTCATACTTGTTGATGGTGATTGGACATTGCTTCAAGATCAATAATATAACCCTCTGGCTTTGGTTGACTTGGTAGCACAATATTGTCCTCTAATTAAAAAATGCAATGGCAACAACCTCTCTTGATTCTTGCTATTGGTTTTTTGAAGTCGCAATAAGGAATGTTCTCTAATGAGGTTTAAAACACCATAGCTCTTGACAGCATTTCACAGGCCATTGACAGTTAACTACAGGAATTAAAAAGGATCCAAATTTGAAGAAAGTAGAAGCAGCTTAAGCAAGCAATGTATGTCTTTGTGCTAAACAATCAAGGACTTCATCCTTGTCAAGGCATAATAATAATGTGGGGATGAGGCCCACGCTTGATCTCATCTTTAAATTCCTGACCCTATCTGCAATTTTAAATACCAAGGGCAGTTCCCTTTGTACTGCCCCTAACTTTGTACTGCCCCTAACTCTCCACAAGACAAGCCCCAGAACCTGGGGGTCAAGTTCCCATCTTCTCAATCCAATCCATGGATGATAACTCCAAATGGAATGTAAAATCCTGCTTACTATGAAAATAATGCTCATATGAGATTGTTGGTCTGTGTTTTCTAGAACAGTGCTAGCATGAGATGGGTTGCACCTTCCAAGGGTACAAAATATGTGAAACGTGATGTGAGAATTTAAACTGAACTCTCTGAGGACTGGAGATGAAAATCTGCGATGGAGGAAGAAATGAGATACTAGTTCCTAGGCTATTAAGTTAGTGTATGCAGTGAAACATCAGAAAGAACAACTCACCCACAGAATTCATAGTCTTATTGTAAATATGATGACTCCAAGAATATGGTACATAAAGGAGGAGAATGTTTTAATTTTTAAGACAGAAAGAAAAATATGACTAGGTATATATTAGGACCATGCAATCCTGGTGTAAGGAATGGTGGACAGGTGGTATAGGAGCACTTCGGCATGCTCCAAACCTCTTTGCCTTCAATTCTCAAATGCTGCATACCTCTGTTAGATACAAGGCCTACTCAGATGATTCTCATGATATCAGTGCATCGCAATAAAAGGATATAAGTTGTTCAAAAGGGACTGGCTCAGGAGCAAAAGAAAGGAAGATTTGCATTTCATATTAAAAATATCCAAATCTGTACAGAACTCCAAAGGAATGAACACAAGCCATTGGTCCTGAGCAGCCTTTCTCTGTGCCCCAAGTTTGGTGTGCACCTGGATTTATTTAGGAACTCTGAGAAATGAAGTATCAGAAACAATGCACTGAATTTTAGGGGAAGAAATCCCATTGACATGAACCCACTTTGCGTCCTATGGTGTAGAGATAAACATCATTAATTCTCCTCCCTCACTACATTGGTCAGTTTTGTTTAGGACAGAGAATTCCTTTTTAGGGAAGGATGAGCAAGACTTCCTGCCTAACCATTTTGCCCAGATTCTGTAATGATCTGCAGGAATATCGTTAAAAAGACAGCAGGAGGAAGATTCATAGCCAGTGCAATAAGAGACATTTCAGCCCACAGAAGGAATGGGAGCATGGTCCCTCAAAAGAGATCCTTTCTAGTTCTCTGGAAAGTAAAAGTAAGGAAGGAGAGGTTATTGTAACCTCATAATAAAAGTAGTGTTAGTTCTAATGGTATTAGTTGTTTGTCTGAACTACAGAGAACACTCACTTAATGACTATGCAGTGACCATTTGAAGTTACAGTGGCACTGAACAAATGGTAGTTATGCCCAGTCCAGAATTTATAGCGATTGCAGTCATGTGATCTAAATTTGGGCGATTGGCATCTTGCCTGAACTTATGACTGGAGGGTTCAATGCCCCTCCCCTTTATCTTCCCATCTCTGCCCTTTTGGCCATCCTGCAATTTGTCACATCTGCCACATTGGGCTCTGCTGGCCCTGTCACCCTGGGCTCTGCTCACTCTGCCACCTCAACTGACTGTTACTGTCTTCTTCCTCCTGTTGCTAAAGAGATGTGCCTGGCCTGGGCCCTCATGAGGCAACTGCTGGCTATGTCAGGCTTTCTCCCTGAGGCTGTGTGTAGCCTTGTCCAAATCAGATGCAGCTTTCTCTAAAGGCTTTGAAGGAAAGGTTGCACATGATTTGTGTAAGGCACCTGCTGCTCTGAGCTTCACTGAAAAGGGTGTGCAGAGCCCAGTGCTGGCAGAGGCGGCAGAGTGCAGGACAGCCAAAAACGGCAAAAATGTGGGGAGATAGGTATGGGGGCGGGGAGGTTGAACAGAAGGCAGAGGAGGCAATCCCTTATCTTATCAAGGCTTGAGGATGAGAGGAACCAAGCCTTGGATCCGGGTGTATATTCACCTAGAGACTGTTGGAATTTGGTTAACGATGGCAATCAGGACTGCTGCAATTGCTATTGCTAAGCGATGCAGTCACACGACATCACACTTTACAAGTTTGCATCACTTAGCAATAGAAATTCCAGTTGCAATTATCATCATAAATCAAGACTACCTGTACCTGCAAGAGCTGACATCAATCTTGCAAGTGTTTGGTTTGACTGAGTGTTACATTTGGTGAAAGGCAGACACTGCACTCCACGTAAGAACTTTATCTCATCTGCAAAATGTGCTGATGATAGTATCATGGTTTGGGCTTGCTTTTCTGCTTAGAATATGATTGCAACCATTGATGGAACTATGAATTTTGAATTGTACTTGCAAATTCTACAGGAAATTTGCAAAAGAAGTGGGTCACATACTAAGACAACAATTCAAAACACACAAATTGTAGAATAGTTAAAGCAGAAGTAAATTAATGTTCTGCCAAGTTAAAATCCTGACTGTAATGTTGTGGAAGGACCTGAAATGGGCAGTTCATGTGAGGAAGCCCACCAACTTTCTTGAGTTGAAGCTGTTCTGTAAGGAGGATTGGGCTAATCCAGTTCTCGGAAATACTAAGTTGCAGTTATTTCCCAGTTACTGAAAGCAAAAATTCACATACTTTTACCACATACAGATTTGTAGCTTTGTATCATTTTCCTCAATAAATAAATGAACACGTATAATGTTTTGACTCATTTGTTTAATTGGGTTCTCTTTATCTAGTTTTAGGACTTGCATGAATAGATCACATTTTAGGTGATATTATGCAGAAATATTGAAAATTCAAAAGGGTTCATAAACTTCTGAGCACCTTTACAATGCCAGCTGCTCATTTTAATATCTAAAGTGGCACAAAGCCACAGGCTACAAAGAGAAAGGTATTTGAATCACTCAGCTCTTAAAGACTACACAGACACATCCATGTAGTTTACCTAGAAACAATACAGAAATGGCCAGGATGATATTCCAGGATGATTTTAGGACTAGTCTAGCCCCAGCATTTCCCGGTGGGGGAGTAGCTAAGGAGGCCCTACTTAGCTTTTAAGCTCAGGAAAAGTTGGCTGAGTGCTCTCACCTGCCAAGATAGTCACCAAGCCTACTGAAAAAGTATAGAATACAAGAAATATAATTTCCTAAATAACATTTGAAAAAGAATATGAAAAAAAATCCTTTCTTATGTGAACTTACCGGTAGATGTCAAGTTCCATTCAATATAGATTATGTGAATTGTCAAAGTTTACCTTATGCATAATCAATATTTAAGTGTTATGGCCAGGGAAGTTTGAATTCAAGATAGAATTGCAATTTATTCTCTAGGAATCTTTCATTTAAGACAATTAAGGCTGACGTATTCTCATGATTTAGAAGTAACTCTCTTGGGGCAAATATTTATAATTAAATTGATTATTTTACCCCATTTTTTTCTTGTTCAAACAGTCCATAGATTACCTTCAGGTAATAAGTTAAAGCAGCAGCAGTCCTTATTAAAAATAGATTAATGGGAGAAGACATAGAGATGAATTATTTTAGTCAAATATCAGGAAGCTTTAAGAGCCAGCTTGTCAAATACTGAATCATTAATGCTACTGATTTTTTTGTTTTTGTTTTTCCCAAGATGCTACTCGCCATGTCTTGACTGTATTTATGTCACTGCCATTTTTAAATGACATATCTAGATTAAAAATTTGGAAATCTTGAACTAGATTTTTTTTTATTTTGATGGGGAGGATTATCCTACTTTTCTATACTTATAAAATATAAACAATTTATTGGCTGGGAGGAGAAAGGCTTAGTGATTTTATGTGGCAGAGTAAACTTTTCTTTGACTGGGGATTCTATTAATAATATGCTAGGGAATAATCCATTAGGATGGTTGCAGATGCATTATCCACTGCAGCTTATCTAGTCAGTGAAACTTGTAGGTCATTAACTCTTTTATTTATAACCGCCTTGTGCAGTGCTGGAAGGTATAGATAAGGAACGTTCCATTTAACTACAAACAAGTAACTTATAAAAAAGAAATCTGGGTGCAAGCCAATATAGGAAAATGACTTTAATAAGGAACTTGGAGAATTTCAATGCTGTTTACTTTTTATTTTTCAAATTATTAAAACTATTTTTATTCAAATATTATTCTTTTCTGAAGCTGGGACAGACATGGCATTTTTACTCCTATGTACTTGTCTAATCCTTGCCTCTTAAATTAGTTGTTGAAGGATTTTTGGAGACACAGGCAACCTCCTGCATATGTGGTTAAATAGCCCAGTAATTAATTTCTTTTGGAAAGTAATTCTTCAAAAGCTATCAGCTATTAGCAATCAATTCCACATGACACTGTAATATTATTGTCAATTTCCAGGGGAAATGCAGCTCTGAGACACAAAGATTTAATTAGTTGTGGTTATATGAAAGGAGGTTATACTACTTGTAGGTCTATACAAGGACACTCTACAAAGTTGGCTGATATGGCACTAGAATGTTTACGGGAACAGAGCAATGAGATGTATTCATGGAAAGACCATCCAGTTTTATCATATTTTATTTTCAACCACTTTTCATTAAAAACTTCTATCATGGTGGCCATGGGCTTATTCCCAGGTCATCTTGGGTCCAACTCAGGACAGTGGTCACATGCCAATATGATCTTGTCAGAGCAGTGATGTGATCTGGTGGGGGATCTATAATTATTCCCCCACCATGGTCATCTCATGCCCTGATATCCTTGAGATTCTTTTAGGGCACCCCAACACCATCACAGTGAGACCAGACCCATTCAAGTGGTCTGTCCTGGTGACTGATGGACCTAAATGGGTTCCAGAAGGGGGATATTCTAGGGAGTGGGGGTTTGCTGCACAGTCCTGCCAAAGCTCTGGTTATATCCTAGAACCAAAGGGCAGCCAAGGGTTTGGACAGGATTGCACATGTGCAGTCTCTCTTGACCATCACTCCCAGCATTCCCTGTGGTTCACAGCTGAGCTGCATTTCTGAAATGAGGTTAAGAGATGATGCTCAGAGTGCTGCTGGAGGAAAATAAGGGATGAATCTGATGGGATACAGCTTCAAGCTGCTACTAAGGCCTATTTCATGAAATAAGAATGGCAAATCACATTAGTTCTCCACACTTATTGCGTCTGCAAGTGTCACCCAGTGGTCCTGTTCAGGATCGCCCAGTCCCTCCTGCTTGGGCGATCATCTTCAAAAGAATTTGTTGAACACCTGACAGTTACTCGGATTCATTCCCAGATGGAATCCATATGTGGTGTGGGTCCATGCTGGGAGAAAGATCTTAATTATCTTGGAACAGTTTGATCCTGTCACACCTGATGAAGTAAAGAGGGTCCTTGATGTTGTCAATGCAACCACCTGTCAATTAGATCCCTGTCCCTCCAGGTTGGTGAAAGCGTCCAGGACAGTGACAGCCAGGTGAGTACAGGCAGTGATAAATTCTTCACTGCAGGAGGGGACGTTTCCAAGACCTTTTAACAAGACCCTGGTTCAACCCCTCCTCAAAAAAAAATCTCTTAATCCCATCTGTCTGGCAATTTCTATCCATTCTCCCACCTTCCTTTTAGATGGCAGAGAAGGTGGTCACATGGCAGCTTCAGAGGATCCTGGATGAAATGGATTATCTCGACCCTTTCCAGTCAAGTTTCAGGCCCACTTATGGGACAGAGACAGCGTTGGTCACACTTACTGATGATCTCTGGCAAGAGCAGGATGGGGATAGTGCATCCCTCCTTGATCTCCTTGATCTCTCAGTGGCCTTTGATACCATTAACCATGGTATCCTTTTGGGCTGGCTGTGGGATTTAGGACTGGGTGGCACAGTCTTGTGGTGGTTGGTTCCTTTCTCCAAGGCTACTTGGACTACTGCGATGCACTCATCACCTTTAAATTAAAGCATGGGTCCAGGTTATCTGAGGAACCGTCTCACCTGGATGTGACTATACTGCCCCACTCACACTGGCAGAAAGAGAATATTTGCCAGTCAAGGAATTTCAGCTGGTGGGATTCAGAAGAGCCATTTCTGCGAGAGCTCCAGCCCTCTGGAATATCATGCCTCCCGAGGTGAGATCCACAACCACCCTTTTGGCCTTCAGAAACAGTTTGAAGATATGGATCTGCCAACTGGCTTAGGGCCCGAATAGGGGTGTGGAACTCTGGAAATGTCTAATGGATTAGATAACACCCCACCTCCTCCCTGTGCATACTTTGCTCCCTTCCTCTCCATCTTAATTTAATTTTAACTAAATTTTAAATTTAAGATATCTATTTATTGTTTTAATGTTTTATACGGCATTTTTATTGAATGATTGGAGGCTGCCTTAGATAATACAGAAGTGTATTTTTATTTATTTATTTATTTGTCTGTCGTCTGTCTGTCTGTCTGTCTGTCTATCTATCTATCTATCTATCATCTATCTATCTATCTATTGAACAAATATAAAAAATATATTTCTTTATTATCATCTTCTGTAGTAAAAGAACAATTACCTAAAGCTTGCAAAAATAAAATACCCATTAAACAACTTTGTCTGCTTCTCTGAATGTGCTTCTTTGAATGGCCTATGGATTCCCACATGTAAGTGATATGGCTACACAGAAACTATTGTTGTGATTTGCAATAAAAGCACCTTACAGACAGTGTGACAATACCCATAGGTAAGCCATAACCTTATAAATAAGGAACAAGTTTAACAATTGGCAATAGATAGATTCCAGACCTAGTGAAAACCGAGACTGTTCACATATAAGATGCAGGTATCGTGACATGAACATTAAAGCAATAGTGTCTAATGAAGGTAAAAGATTGGGACCAAGTTTCTGTTCTACATAACTACAGAATTGGAAGACCCTGGTAAAAGGCCATGGAAGAGGATATTGCCTGTGTAAAGGGACCATTGAGATCCTCTAAAGAACGGGTGTCAAACCCGCGGCGTCACGTTGCCATCATGTGATGTATTGTGATGTTTTTCCCCTTCACGGAGCTGGGGTGGGCATGGCCTGCACATGACGTATCCGGCCCGCGGGCCACCAGTTTGACACTCCTGCTCTAAAGGTAACTGCTTGACTATCTGGCATTTCAGGATATAGTTCTTACACTCTACCTTGCAAACCTATATAATAAAACTAGCATTCCCTGCCTTGGTCCCAAGAAACCAAAAAAGAGGACTGCAACTTTAGAATATGCATAGTCACCTAAAGTAATTGTCAGGATTGCCATCCTGCTGCATCAGCTGTGCTTTGTTAGATGCTAGTCTGCCATATGCAATAGGGGGAGGGAGTTGCGGGGTGATAAAGGAGGGGCTGGGATAAGGGGAATTGAAACTACACGTTGTGCCATTCCGTGAGAGCTGCCGGCCATTCTAAGGTCATACTATGGAATGCATTAAACCAGATCTGCAACAGCAATCTACCTGGAGACCCAAACTACCACGGAGATTGTGGGAGTATGTTCTTCCCCAAGAAGAAGCCAGAAGAGATGGAAGATGCTGGGGCGAAAGGAGAGCCTGAAACCCGGGGGGCCCAAGAGAGAGCCTGGGGTGGCCAGTTCAACTTTGGCGTCTGGCCAAAGGCTGCGGAAGGGAGACTGATGCCCTCACCCATGATACTGGAAGACTCGCTAAGTAGAGCCAAACCTCCGCACTCCTGGCATCAGCCATTCTTCTGGGTCAGGGAGACCAACAGCCATCCCCCTGGAAGTAAAGTATGATGGAAACCCGATTACTTCCGAGATGAGCTAAACCGAGAATTATTCTACACTTGCCTGTCGCGAGGGGCACCAAGAACCCTCCAAGGGTGGCACATCTTAGCCAGCGAAGTCTAGATCGACCTGGCCGCTTTTCGTGAGTGCATTAGCTGAGAGTTCTGAAACCCCTACTCCCCGGAAAAGGAGACTGAGCCCCAATGATGCCCCAGCTCCTGACAATGTCCCATAGAGTGCTGCCGAGGGCCATCGGGCTGCCAAATGCATAGCACCGGTATTGGCCCCTGCCCAAAGATCCAAAAGGAAGGAAAGAAGGCTCTCCAAACCTAAAGAGGGAGGACATAAAGACAAGGAAGTCATAGAGTTCACCCCATCCTCTAGCGATGGTGAGGGAACTCTGACCAAGGGAGCTGAGACCACCCTGGAGAGCGACAGCGAGGAGAAAACGACCCCCTGATAAGTATGACAATTATACTGATGATAGTCAGGGTGGAACTAACGGTTGGTTTCTCGGAACATAAGGGCATAATGACTGCCTTGTTGGACTCTGGGTGTACCAGATGCCTGGTTAGCCCTGGCATGGTGGAGAAACTGGGAATGTGCCTCAGGCAGTTAAAAATTTCCATAGCATTTTCCCAACCAGATGGGACCCTAACAGGGGGAAGCCTGGCCACATTCCTAACGGAGCCTATGGAACTAAAGATAGGGCCCCACAGGAAACCATCAGTTTCATCGTGGGACCTGGCATGACGGAAGTGATGGTGCTTGGGCTGGCTTGGCTAAAGAAATGAAATCCATCAGTAGACTGGAAGAAGAATTGAGTCAACCACTACGATGGTCTATAGCAGTGGTTCTCAACCTTCCTAATGCTGCGACCCCCTCCCCGCCGCCGCGACCCCCTCCCCGCTGCCGCGACCCCCTCCCCGCGCGTGCGCATTGCCAGTCACCAAGATGGCGGGCTAGCGCGCGCTTAGGCGACCCCTGTGAAAGGGTCATTCAACCCCCAAAGGGGTCGCGACCCACAGGTTGAGAACCGCTGGTCTATAGTGTGTCAGGCAGCTTTCGAGAAGCTGAAGCGTCTTTTTGCAGCCAAGCCCATGCTCAAACACTTTGATCCTGACGAGCAATTTATCATTAAAGCAGACGCCTGCAATGTGGCAGTGGGAGTGGTCCTCCTCCAAATGTATAAACAAGGGGCACTGCAACCCTATGCCTAGATCTCCCAAAAGCTTTCCGATGCGGAACACAGGTGGGCAGTATGAGAGAAAGCAGCTTATGCTGTACAGTGGAGGCAGTTCTTAGAGGGCAGTAAAATGATGTTCAAAGTCTGGACCGACCACAAAAACCTAGAAGCACTGAAAACTCCTTGGAAGTTATCCCCTAAACAAGTGAGGTGGGTGCGATACTTCAACCATTTTAACTTCATCCTTCGTTACTTGCCTGGGGGGGAAGAATTTCCTGGCCGATGCCCTGTCTAGGCTATTCCAATATAACAGCATCAGAGAAGAAGTCATAAACTGCATCATCCCATCCAACCAAATAGCAGCTCCTGCCATCACTGGAACACAGAAAAAACCCAAGTTGCAAATGACTGAGGACCTGACTTGGATGTTAAGGACCGCTCTACTGGGTGATGAATGGTTTGAACTCCATAAAGGGGATCTTACGCTAAGGGATGACCTGGCCTGAATTGGGACCAGACTTTATGTGCCTTCTAATCAGAGAAGCTTAATCCTTCAACTCTCACCCCTTATTCACTGGTATGGAACCAACAGGCATTTGAAGAAAATAGGTCATATGTATGGCTGAATTGTTGACTCTAAAAGGCCTCTACCCATAACTTAGTTGTTGCAATTCATCATTTCTTTCTCCAAGTTATTCCTTTCAATTCAAATGCTACAGCGCATGTATTGCTTCTGGTCCATTCCTCTGAGTTTTCCTAAAGTTGCTAAAGAACTTCAACATCTTAGTACCGGTAGCAGTATTATTGCATTGGTATGTGAAGCTATTCACATAGCTTCCCTATGTGAAGCTTTTCAAATATGTTCAGACTGTAATTTTTACTATTTGGAACTAGCATGTTGCTAGTCAAAGTGACTGAAGTTCCAGTACAGTGTTTCTCAACTTTGGCAGCTTGCTAGCTGGGAAATTCTGAGAGTTGAAGTCCACATAATTTCCAAGTTGCCAAGTCTGAGAAACACTTTTCTAGCATAACACAACTGAAAGACAGCAGAATGGGAAGGTTACAGTGGTGCTCAAAAGCTTCCCCAACTTTAACAACCCAATTTCTGCATAAATATGACCTAAAACATGATGTATTCTCCACGTAAGTCCTAAAGGTAGATAAAAAAGGCACTTTTTGTCTAACCAGTGGACAAAAAGTTGATGAAGCTTCTGATTCCAATGCTTTCCTCTCAAACAGAAGCAAAGTCTGGATGATCTGGTAAGCCATCTTGCTTTGTAAAATGTGGGCAGTTGTCCACATGACCCTGACCCAGGGCAGCCAAGCAAAGACAGGATTTATTAACAGAAATTTAGTATTGTGACTTCAGACTTAGAGAATGAGGCTATTTAGCCATATTTTTAAAGCTCTCACAAATGAGCTCAAATAAAGTAACAGAGCAGGATAGCATGCTTGCTGAGATCTACAAAACACTAGACCCAAACACCTTCAAAATGGGTTTAGCATGTTTAGGCATGGACCTTTGGCCGTGCCTCCTTCGCCCCCAGCCACCCACCTCAGCCCATTTACAGCCAGCTTTCCTCCTCCGCTGGCCCTCCCCCACCCATTCTCCACAGCCAGTGGGCCCCTGGCCCTCCTCCCCTGCCAATTCGCCCAAACACTGTTTGACCTGGGCCTTTGGTTGCATGGGACAAATAGCCCCCAGCCAATCAGGTGGCAGGCAGAAGCAATGGTGCTGCGGGGGCAGTGTGTGATGCAATATTTTTTAAAAAAATACTGTGGCTGCTCCGCACGTTTTGGGGCCTTGCAGATCTGTCACCAGGACCGGAGGGAAGGGGAGTACCAGCCGCTGGGGCCACTGGGGGGGCAGACAGGTAAGTGTGTGTTGGAAGGCACCAGGAAGGAAGGGAGGGGCACCTCAAGGGGGCTTCACAAAGACAGCTTGGCTCACAACTCAGTCAGCTCCAATGAAAGAGGGGAGGAGGAGCAAGGCTGGCATGGCTTCTGGCGTTGTGGGTGGGTGGGTGGGGTGGCCAGGCAGGCAAACAGAGGTGGCGCACGTCTTGGGGGAGCCCCACCATTGCCACTCCAGCCTGACACCTAACAGGCAGTTCGGCTGCCTCCAAGCGTGCACCACCTCCATTCGCCTGCTGCGCCCCCCAACCCTGTTGCAATTGCAGAAGCCGTGCCGACCTTGCTGCTCACCTACACAACTCCCCCAGCCCCCCTACAATGCCAAAAGCCGCATGGGCCTTGCCGTTTGCCCGTGCAACCTCCCCAGTCTCCCCACAATGCCAGAAGCCATGCCGGCCTTCTTCTTCCTCCCATCTTTCATTGGAGCTGACTGAGTTGCAAGCTGTCTTTGTGAAGCCCCCTTGAGGCACCTCTCCCTCCCTTCCTGGTGCCCAACACACACTCATCTGTCTGTCCCCCCCCCTCCCCGTGGCCCCAGTGGCTGCTACTCTCCCTCCCTCTGGTCCTGGTGACAGATCTGCAAGGCCCCAAAACTTGTGGAGCAGCCGCAGTACTTCTAAAAAAATCTTGCATCGCACATTGCCCCCACAGCACCATTGCTTCTGCCTACCACCTGATTGGCTGGGGGCTATTTGTCCCATGCAGCCAAAGGCCCAGGTCAAATGGTGTTTGGGCGAATGGGCAGGGACGAAGGGCCAGGGGTGGAGGGCCAGGGGCCCACTGGCCATGGAGAATGGGTGGGGGAGGGCCAGTGGAGGAGGAAAGCTGGCTGTAAATGGGCTGAGGCAGGTGGCTTGGGGCGAAGGAGGCGCAGCCAAGGGTCCATGCCTAAACATCCCATTCCACTTCAAAATATCTTGGGAGGCATTTGATTCACAGAGGAGATACATGATGCCCTCATTATGGCTCTCCTTAAAAACAAGGGAAGCAAATCAGACTGTGGAAACTACAGAGGTATCTTTTTGTTGTCCATCACAGGCAAATTCTTTGTCCACATTCTTCTGAACAAACTTGTCATAGTGTCAGAAAGGAACCTCCCAGAGGTGCAGTGTGGCTTTCAGCCAGAACAGAGTACCTCAGAACGATATTTTGCCATTAGGCAAGTCTAGGAGAAGTGCATTGAGTAGAACAAACTTCTTTACCCTGCCTTCATTGACCTGACAAAGGCATTTGAACTGTACACAGGGAGGGTTTCTGAATCATCCAAAGAAATCTGTGAAGTTGATTCAGCTACTCCATGACAGAATGACAGATAAGTTCTTTAAAAGGTTGATACATCAGTTGCATTTGCATTTGCCATTTCCAATGAGGTAAAGCAAGGTTGTGGGCTATTCTGTCTGTTCTTCACTTGCATGTTTTCACCACGTGCTATCCAGGGTCTGAAGGAGAAAGTGTATTATCAGGTAATGATTGGACAGTTCTCTCTCTGACCTTGACAACTTGAACATACAGACATTCAGTCATTCGAGAGACCCTCTTTGCTGATGACTGTACACTCTTTGCACACAAGGATAGTGATCTACAGTTGATGCTGAACAAATTCTCAGATGATGCTATGTTCTTCAGACTATCAGCCTGAACAAGACTGAAGTATTTTACCAGCCCATGCCAAATATGAAGCCCGTATAAGCAAAAATCACTGTTGGTGACACCCAGCCGATAAATGTAAATAGCTTCAAATACTTGGGAAGCATCATCTTGAGTGATGAGTCTTTGGATAAAGAAATTGAATCCAGGATCGGCAAGGCCAGCCAGGCATTGGAGTGGCTGTGTATGTTACACGTGTTATGTCTACTGTATATGCAGCTCTATCATTCCTCTCTATTGTAGTTGTTTTCTATATCACATTGCCACTCTAGAATTCATTTCTATTGTTCCTGTGATGCATTTCCTGTTCCTGTTGTATTACTCTCTCTAATAAAATGGCTTCTGCACAGTGAGGGCTTGTAGTGTGCTTACATACTCTACATGAAACATGGTGTCAGAAGCATCTGAATCTACGCTGTCTCTACACATTTGATGCATACCAGTCTAGCACTTGCGGTCCTGTCCTGGAAGCCAAGCATTTGAAGCAAAAAAAAAATCAGCATCATGGCAGCTGCTAACTGCATACCACCGCCTAAGGCCATGAGGGTGAATGGAGATTGCAGCAGTAACTGGGACAACTTCAGAGCAGAGTTTGAGGATTATTCCCTAGTCCAGGCTTAAATGACAAGTCAGCAGCAGTGCAAGCAGCAACACTGAGGAGGCTAATGGGCAGCGAATGCCTCAATGTTTACAAGCACAATTTAACCCTTACAGAGGAGCAAAAATGTGATACTAAAGCCATCCTAGATGCCTTAGAAGTCTTTTTCAGACCTTCTAAAAATGTCATATATGAAAGATACATATTTGGCAGCTGTAAGCAAGAAGCAATAGACAGTTTCGTCACACGGCTAAGAGAAAAAGCTGCAAGCTGTGAGTATGGCTCTCTGAGAGATGAACTTACTTGTGATAAAATAGTTCTGGGTATCACTAGTGAAAGCACACGCCGCCGCCTTTTGAGGGAACATAATTTAATTTTTACAAGCAGCAATTGAGATATGTCGTACCACAGAACTTACTGACAAACAGATGAAAGCTTTGGAGCAGGATAAACAGATTGACAGTGTCAATGCAGCCTCCAAACAACAGCTAAGCATGAAGAACCACCACCACAAGCGCCAGCGCAAAATTCATCTGCACAATTCACCTGGGAGAAACCCGGTATCATATAAGTACTGTGGCAGTATGCATGTACGAGAGAAAGAGCAGTGTCCTGCATATGGGAAAATCTGCAGAGCATGTGGGAGACCTAATCGTTTTGCAGGAGTGTGTCTCTCAAGTAAAATGGAAGCGAGGAAGCTGCACACAATTGAGCAAATGTTGGATCCTGAGGATGCACATTTACCACTGATGTGGTTTACATAAAAGAATGCATTGGTGCAGTACAGTCTAAGGGCAAAAAATGGTTCATAAATCTCAGATTTATCAATCTAACCCAACCCTGCCAGCTAGACTCGGGTGCAACATGTGATGTCATGAGTTTAAAGGACAAAATGAAACTGGCACCTGAGATACCTCTTCGGCCTAGTAGCACCAAACTGAAGTTATATTCAGGGGAACTAATGAATCATTGGGACTTTTCCAAACAGAATGCAGCATACATGGGAGTATTCACAAACTTGAATTTGAGATTGTGAAGCCGATCAGAAACCGCTATTGTCAGGATCAACATGTGAGCGTCTGGGTTTGATGCGCTTCACCATTCCGGCTGAGTTACACAAAGTTGGGATTCATCCCTCAAAACCTTTGGCGAGGCCACTGACAAAACAGAAAATCCTCCGAGTCTACAATGAAGTGTTTGAGGGCCCCATAGTATCTGTTCCAGGAGAGGTTCATTTTGAACTTGATCCTGCCATTTCGCCTGTACAATGTGCCCCGCGCAATGTGCCAATAGTCATTAAGCCGCAGGTCAAAGTGCAACTGGACAAGTATAAAGCTGAAGGACATATAGCTGAAGAGCCGAGGTGGCGCAGTGGTTAGAGTGCAGTACTGCAGGCTACTTCAGCTGACTGTTCAGCAGTTCAGCGGTTCAAATCTCACCGGCTCAAGGTTGACTCAGCCTTCCATCCTTCCAAGGTGGGTAAAATGAGGACCCAGATTGTTGGGGGCAATATGCTGACTCTGTGAACCGCTTAGAGAGTGCTGTAAAGCACTGTAAAGCGGTATATAAGTCTAAGTGCTATTGCTATTGCTATATTACTTCAGTATCTGAGCCCACCGATTGGATAAGCAACATGGTTGTTATTAGGAAGCCTGAGAAGATCAGAATTTGCATTGATCCCAAGTTTCTGAATATGGCCCTGATATGGTCACACTACCTAATGCCAACACTTGATGACCTTTTGCACAAACTACCCAAAGCATGGGTTTTCACGCTTGTTGATGCCAGAGATGCCTTTTTTTACAGTGCAAACTGGATGAAAAGAGTAGCTACATGACCACGTTCTGGACTCCTTGGGGCAGAAAGAGATGGCTCAAACTACCCTTTGGAGCCTCTGTAGCACCAGAGGTGTATCAACGAAAGCAGCATGAACTATTAAGTGGGCTCAGTGGAATTGAGCCAATAGCTGATGACATTCTTGTAGTTGGCTGTGGTGATACAGATGAAGAAGCTGAGCATGACCATGATGAGAAGCTCATAGCACTACTAGACTGGTGTAGGTAGGTGAGGCTGAGGCTCAGTGCAAAGAAATTGCAGTTCAAGGTGCAAGAAGTCCATTTCCATGGACATATCCTATCCTCACAAGGCTTAAAAGCTGACCCGGATAAGATTAGAGCCATTGTAGACATGCCACTGCCTGCCAATGCCAAATCGATGCAGAGATTTATCGGTTTTGTCACATATTTAGCAAAATTCCTGCCACACTTGTCCGAGGTGTGTCAGCCACTGAGACGTCTTCTGGACAAAGATGCGGCTTGGCACTGGCTTCCCAAGCATGACCAGGCAGTAAAGGGGATAAAATGCTTGTTCACCACTTGCCCAGTGTTGAAATACTATGATGTCCCAGTATTGAAATACTATGATGTCACAAAGCCTGTTACAATTCAAAGTGACTCAAGCAAAAGGGGCGCTGGTCTTACCTAATATGCTCCTTCTCATTCACGTGAAGACAGCATCCAGGAATGGGTTAACTCCGTCTGTAATCTGATAGGACTGAGTCTGCAGATTGAATGACACGCCTCCTCCTCTTGCTTCCCCAGCTTTTCGACAAAGGAGCGTGTTGCACTGTGTTGAAGTAGGATTTCCTTGTGGACCCAGGACCGGACGCTACTCTGATGGGGCTGGATGCTGTCTCCACGTGAATGAGAAGGAGCGTATCAGGTAAGACCAATGCCCCTTCTCCATCTAGGAATGGGACATACCAAAGCTGGCAGTCCTATTGGGAGGGCGCATTCTGGTCCGAAGTCCCCTGCTCCGAATGGACCCTTTGAAGCACCCGCCTGCCAAAGGTCGCCTCAGCCGAGGCGTAAGAGTCTAACTTATAGTGGCGGATAAAGGGGGATGGGGGGGGACCAGATGGCCGCACGGCAGACCTCCTCAATAGATGCTTGAGTAGCCCATGCCGCAGAGGTGGCTGCGCTTCTGGTGGAATGGGCGGTGATGTTTCTTGAAAGCGGCAATGCCCGTGTCTCGTAAGCTTTGGCAATACATGCCCTGATCCACTGGCCCAGGGGTGACTCTGTTGCCCAGCGAGGCCGTCTGGAAGGAGACGAATAGAGATTCCGTCCTCCGCATGGAGGAAGTCCTTCGGACGTAGATGCGGAGGGCCCTGCGCACATCCAAGGTATGCCACCTTCGTTCTAAGCGATGGGCTGGCTCAGGACAGAAGTTCGGTAGCACCAGTTCCTGTGCCCTGTGGAACCAAGTGTTCACCTTAGGGATGAATGTAGGGTCCAGCCTCAAAACCACCCTGTCAGAGTGGAACACACAAAGGTCCGACCAAATTGACAGCCGCCAGCTCTGAGATTCGCCTGGCCGACGTTATGGACACTAGGAATGTCACTTTATATGTAAGATAGCGCAGGCTGACTTCCCTCAAAGGTTCGAAGAGGCCCCGAGTAAGGGAGTTCAGAACCTTGGTCAAGTCTCATGTGGGAAACCTATGAACAACTGGAGGCCGGAGGTTGGTTGCACCCCTGAGGAACTGACAAACCACAGGGTGTTGGGAGAGGGACTCCAATGCCCCGCGTGTCAAAATGGAAGAAAGGGCAGCAACCTGTCTCCGGATAGTGTTCGGAGATAGCCCATTATCGAGACCCTCTTGGAGGAACTCCAGGTTCTGGGCTATGGAAACGTCCGTGGGGGCTTCCACATGGCGTTGTATATACGGTTGGTCGAAGCTCTGCGCAAGGCCTGAATAGTCTTGATGACCCTGGCAGAAAAGTTGTCCCCCCTCAGAAGGCTCTGCTCAAGCGCCAGGCGTTCAGTTGGAACCACTGGGGGTTCGGGTGGACCAATGCCCCCTGGCTGAGGGAGACCCTGCTTTGAGGGATTCTCCAGGGTCGAGCCACGGATAGGTTCACCAGGTCTGCGAACCAAGGCCTCCTGGGCCAATGGGGGGCCAGCAGTAGAAGTTCCACTCCCTCCTCCAGCAGTTTCCTGATGACCTTTGGGATGAGTGGAAGAGGAGGGAATGCGTACAGAAGTCCTGGGGGCCATGGACTGTGCAGTGCATCGATCCCCTCTGCCCCTGGCGTCGCGAATCTGGTAAAGAATCGTGGGAGTTGACAGTTGTCTTGAGTGGCAAACAGGTCAACTGTCGGGAGGCCAAAACGTTCCATCAGTTCTCGGAACAGGGATGGATGTAGACACCACTCCGCATGGTCCACTGATGCACGGCTGAGCCAGTCCGCCTGCACATTGGCTACTCCTGATATGTGTGCCGCCCGTATGGACCGCAGGGGGGTCTCCGCCCAGAGGCCCAGTTGCTCGGCCTCCTGTATAAGATGCCTGGAGTGTGTCCCTCCCAGGCAGTTTATGTGCGCCTTGGCAGCCACATTGTCTGTCAAGACTAAAATGTCTCGGCCTGAGACCATGTTCTCGAATTTCCTGATGCAACTTTACAGGCATTGGAGGCTATCGTTCTGAATGGGTGGCTGGATGAGAAGGAGTCAGTTCCTGCAATTGTGAGGGAATATTGGTCCTTCAAAGATGAGATCAGCGTACAAAATGGTATCTTGTACAAAGGTCCAAGAGTCATAGTGCCAAAGTCATTGAGAGCAGAGATGTTATTGCACATACACTCAAGCCACATTGGGGGTGAGGCATGCTACAGACAAGCTTGTGATACTCTTTACTGGCCTAACATGCAAGGCAAAATCAAAGACTTTGTTAGCAATTGTCCCACTTGCAATGAATATGCATGTTTGCAACAAAAAGAAACCATGATGTCACATGAAATACCCTCACGTCCTTGGCAGATCATCAGTATAGATTTGTTCAACTATGTAGGAAAAGAGTACCTGATATTAGTTGATCATTATTCAGACTTCTGGGAAATTGAACTTCTTCCTGACTTGTCTGCTGAAACTACTATTAGGAGATGCAAGGCTCAGTTTGCACGTCATGGCCAATGAGATAAAGTGATCTCTGATAATGGCTCTCTGTTTGCAAGCCTTCAATTTAGGAAATTTGCTGCGGAGTGGGAGTTTGAGCATGTGACTTCCTCACCACATCATCCACAAGCTAATGGCAAAGCTGAATCAGCTGTGAAGATTGTTAAGAATTTATGCAAGAAAGCACAAAGACCCATGGAAGGCCATTCTACATTGGAGAAATACTCCAACCGAGGGCATGGACAGTAGTCTGGCGCAGAGATTGATGTCAAGGAGACTAAAGACCTACTTACCAGTGGCAAATAAGTTGCTTGAGCCCTCCGTGATACAAGGTGTCCCAGAGAAGTTACGGCTTAAGAGACAAGTATTCAAAGCAAGATATGACAAATCAGCCAGAGATTTGCCAGAAATGAATATTGGGGAACGAATCCGTATGAGACCACTGTCTGGAGATCGAACAGGTCACTGGAAAATGGGTATCTGTTTATAACAGGTGGCACCACGTTCCTATCTAGTGGACGTTGAAGGAACTCTATCGTCACAATCGTGTGGATCTGTGTGTGGCTGAGCAGCCTGACTCTCCATATCCAGTGGACGGGCCAGACTCATCTGTTATTACCGGGCCACACTTACCCACTGACAATAGGGAATGCACAGTGTCGATACCACAGACCAATGTTAATGACAATCCTGAGCGAGCATAAAGCTGCAAGTCTATAGAGCTGTGGTTATTCATTTTCTTTTGGATAACCACGACATGAGTAATGTCATGAGTATAAACAAAATGGACATGAGTCGTGGATTTTGTACTGAAGGCATATCAAACAACTGAAGAAGTTTCACATCTGTGCTCTCTGCTCCATTCTTGGCATTTGTGGCAACATTGTATCTCCAACCTGGAGGTCATGGATCATGCAGAGTCCACCAGCCATTGAGTGCATTGCATAGTCAGCATACTACTAACCATTGAGTCTCAATTATCAGAGCCTACATGACATGAGTAGGACATGTCATCAGAATGGATGACCTCCTTATGCCTCTCCAGTTATTCTATAGTGTGCTGGAATCTGGGAAGAGACCTTGAGGTCAACCAGCTAAGTGCTACAAATACACCATGAAAGAAAACCTACACCACTGGGACATCCAGCTAAGGGAACTAAAAGCTGCATCTGCTGACAGAAACTGCTGGCAACCCCTCTGCTATGAAACCTCCATCAATTTTGAAGATAGACACTGCCAAACTTGATAGATAACCATGAAATCATAGAATAACACCCATAGTTACTACAACAATGGATTTTCAGTGCCCTCAATGTGCTAGACTCTACATTTCCAGACTGGGACTAGAGAGCCATCTCCAAATCCAGAGATGAACTGTATAACACCATGTCTTTTTCAAAACCAAAGGACTCTGATATACATACGAGGGCTCTTTGGAAAAATGGAACTCATTAAAAAATATTAGGAACAAAAAATCAGAGGAACTGAAATTCAGAGTTGAATCTTTCTCATGCTGCTACTAGTAGTCAGAAGAAAACTAAAGGGAAAAGCAAGAACCATTACTAGAAGCATATACTATGTGCCAAGGAGGCACTTTCCATTGAAAAACCTGTCTTTCTTCTAGATGTCAATTATGAGTTCTGGGCAGTCATATTACTTATATGTTTCAAGCACAAGGATCACAATTATAAAATGAAGATTAAAAAGAAGCTATGTGATTTATTTTTTTCCTTGAAAAGCCAGTAGAGAGAAGAGGAATGATATATCTTGGGGTCAAATTTATTCTACAATCTGAAGATTCTTTATATAAAAGTTTTATCTCTTGTGCAAGAGATCTAATTTTGCCTGGACCTAGCAGTAAGAAAAGGGCTTGAGCTGAAGAACAGAAGTATGCTGGGTATAAGATAATATAAAAAGAACAATGTAAGAAAAATGTTGGAATATGGAATTTCATGTGTTAACATCAGCTTCTTGAATCAAACTCAGAAGTATGTTGGGAGCGAAAACCAGTAGAATAACATTGGCTCAATATTATTTTAAGACATATTTACTCAAGGGCAAATGAAAATAATTTGCAGTGGCCAAAACTTTCAAGGGCAGGAGAGATAATTTGTTGCAGTTATTAATCCTGACCTTCATTGAAATATCAGTTATTTATTTTTATTAAATTTATATACCATTCGAAGGGGGTTCATCCATAGACATTTAGCTATGCACTTTGGGATGAAACCCCTTCGAATGCTGTGGGAGTATGAACCGATTTCCAAAAAATTGCAGACTACAGGAACCAGTTCCATTTACACTTCTCAGGTGACCCTAAGGACACAGATAAACCTCCAAATGGCCTCAACAACTGTCTACTCTAAAAGAATGCAAATGACCAACTGTCTGCAAGGAATATAAATCCTTCTCATTCCCCATTATCCAATCAGAGCTGAAGAAGCTTCTTGGATAAGCAGCAAAACATCTTCAAAGAAAAACAAGGAAGTCCAGCTGCCTCATGAAAAAGCACCTTTGGGATAACCATGATCTGAATGACTGAGAATCTCTATTGACAAAAAATTTTTATACAACACATAATTAAACTTTGGAATTTGCTACCATGGGATGTTATGCAAGCTGCTAGCTTCAAAAAAATAATAATGTTGGATCAATTCATGGAAATCATGGGGAGCAATAACTTTTAGCCTTGATGGCAGTGTCTGGCTTTGAAGGCCATCAGCTGGAAGATTAGTGGGCTTCCTTGTGTAGATGGTTGGTCACTGTGAAAACAGTCTGATGGGCTATTTGGTGGATGGGTCTGATCCAACAGGGCACTGCTTATGTTCTTATGTTAACTGAAATAATTTATTGATAAAAAAGGGTGAATCAAATGTCTCTCCTAAGCTGTGTACTTATTTCAATGAGTGAACAACAGCCATCTCAAATATCTACAAACTGTACAATCCACAATCTGAAGGGATGCTACTATTATCAACCTTGGCATGGTTCAGATTCATTTCAGTTTGTTCAATCACCTGCCCACTCTTTCCAAATACATTATGAAAAAGAGTACTGGAAGTTTAGTTGCTAAACCTCTCCGTTAATCAAATGTTAGTACATTAGCACACAAAATCTCTATCACCTTACCCTCCCATCTCAGACTGAGGAGTAGTTTTGGTAATAACAATAGTTTTCCCCAATTTGGATTCCAGATCCACTTTGTAGTCTCGATGTCGCAGAAGCTCACGCTTGATAGGCTGCACTGGTTTGCCTAAAATATAAATTAAAAAAATTAATGAGGATAGACAGACAGAGAGATAGAGAGAATGATTTGGTATACCCTTGAAATATATAACCTTCATTTTAGTCAGTAAATATTTTTTCCTTTATTGCCCAAGAAAGTTCTTCACTTAATTTTAATTCCCCCAATTCTAAGATCAAATAAACCTAACTTCTTAATTTGTTGAATATGAGTAAATTAAACAGGCAATAAGTTTTTACAATTTTTAAAAGAACATAAGATAGACAGATAGTCTAGCTGTCTGTCTATCTAGCTATGTATCTATCTATTATGCTGCCCATCTCCCCTGCAAGGTGACTCTGGGCGGCTAAACCTTCCCTCTGAAATGTTGTCCTTTGCATCTCATTCTACAAACTGATTTAGTAAGTACTAATGAAATAGAGCCGTGCATTGCATAGTCAGCATACTACTAACCATCTTTCTTCTCTCTTTCCTCTGTAAGTCGTTTCTCTGCAAGCTTCTCATATTCATCTTTGTCCCACTTTCGGCGGAAGTCTAAGTTTTTAGCCTATGATTGAAAGAATGTAATGTTCCAGTTAACAAAAAAGGTCTGGTGTTGACAATAATATGAATTATTGACTTGTAGGAGACTCATTTTCTTTAAAAACTCTTACACAGGAAAAGCATGAACAGGCAATGTTTACACAGAAAGTATTAACCTCAACTATTATATGCTACAGGCAAATTCTAAAAATTCTGAATTCCACAAGGGTCAGCAATCTCTTTAGGCAGTATGCATACATGGTGAAATTTTAGGCTACATCAATAGAAATATCCATTCTAAATCATGAGAAGTAATAGTTCCACTTTTTCTGTAGTCAAAGTCCATCTCAGAACAGCATCTTAAGTCTTCACAAGAGAGGACCAACAACAGCTATGATTATAGTCTTCAAATGTCTGAAAGGATGTCATACAGAAAAAAGTCTAGCTCTCTCTTTCTCAGACAGGAAGACCCAGAATACTGGACTAAAGTTATAGGAATGCAGATTATCACTGAATGTTAGGGATTTTTTTTTTTACAAGAAAAGCAATACAATAGTGGAATTAATTACCCAGAAGGATTCCCCTTCACTGGATTTGTTTAAATGGACACTAGGCAGCCATTGGTGAGGATTCCTGCCCTGAATAAGGAATGGGACTCAATGGCTTGAATAGCCCTTCTAACTGTATCATCGTATGATCTTGTGTCTGGGCATTAAAAACATTGCTTCATTTCTGTTTGAAAGGGCAGAAATCTCATGAGTTTTCAGTCTCAGTCTAGAGACCTTATGAGAGAACATTTCAACATGATAAGATTTGGTGAATACATAAGATTTCATCCATTTAAAAAAATGACTGTTTCACTTTGGAGTTCCATATGTGCCATTTAGAGGCATCATGATACCCACAACTGCTGATACACTTGTTTTACTCTTATTAATATTCTTACAAGAATACTTCTGTTTTACGAGAAAAGACAGTGATACCATTCCTGACTAAAATAAATACTAGCCTATGGAGACAATTACTAGACCAAGAAGGTAGAAATTGCTTATTAAAGTGAACTACAGAAAAATAAAGGCAGCAGATTGATAAGTGAAGTATTTATATAGTTTTAAGAAAAATGCAGGGAGATACAACCAAAATGAAAATGTTGTCATTAAATGCAAGAGGGAAAAAGCAATAGAAGTACATCTAGAGAGTCTTAAATTGACACGGAAAAAAACTATTACCTACTAAGCGTCCATCTCATATGGAGTTTTTCATTATAAGAAAAAAATCCTAAGAACTGGACATGGCAAGATGTCAAGATAACATGTAGAACTATGATTGGTTCAATACTAATTAACATAATGAATAAAATCAGTTTACCTTTAAGTTCCCCAAAATCTCAGTGGTTTGAAATAATTTATAGATGTATACAAGAGCATTAAACTATAAAACAAGACTATCACTATGTAAATAAAATGAATAGTGGGTATTAGACTCAAGGCAGATAACAGGAAGTACTACAGGTAGTTCTATATTTACAACCATTTGTTTAATGACCGTTCAGAATTACAACAATACTGAAAAAAGTGATTTAGCACACTTATGACCATTGCAGCAACTCCATGGTCATACGATCAAAATTTGGATGCTTGGCAACTGCATGTATTGATAACAGTTGCACTGTCCAGAGCTTATGTGATCATCATCTGTATCCTCAGCCAGCTTCCGATAAGCAAAGACAATGGGAGAAGCCAGACTGATTTAATGGCATGATTCACTTAATAACTGCAGTGATATGCTTAATAACTATGCAAAAAAGATCATAAAAGAGGCAAAACTCACTTAACTGCTTAGCCTTGCTTAGCAACAGAAATTTGGGGCTCAACTGTGGTCATAAATCAAAGATTACCTGCACATCATCTAAGATATGAAATTCAAGGCTATAAAATGTGCTGATGGCCTCTGGATCAGATTTAATAAGAAACAATTAGTTGTCAAATGCCTATTAATCATGAAAGCTAAATTGAATACATTGATTCTAAGGTATTTTGATCATACGGTAGTTACCCAGGCATGTAACGGAAAGAAATTCCTAAAAGCATGTAGGAAACAGATGTGGACAATATGGACATTTAATAGGAATGAAGAAAATGTCTTGAGTTCTCAATGGAAGCAGCAAGACAGACACAAGCCTTGGGGAAGAGTCTAGGGAGGTGACATCTAAAGCCTGACAGCAGAAACATTCAATAACACAGCTAAATAGTACTTGGCACTCTACTTGATGGCTAACACAAATTCACCTTCAGATATAAAAATGAAATTTGGAAAAATACAAAAACTTATATATGAGCTTCCTATTCATTTCCAACGAACCTCAATATATGTGTACAGGAAGTCCTTGAGTTACAACCACAATTGAGCCCAAAATTTATATTGCTAAGTGCCAGCAGTCTTGAGGGGGAGGTAAGTATAGCCGGGCACCCACTCGGGGAAGCGGGGCTGGGCTGTGGGGTCCCAGTGCCCTGGGAGCTCGAGGGCAGGGCTGAGCGCTTGCCCTCCGCTGCCTAGGGCTCTGGACAGCCTGCGCCGTTGTCCAGGGGTCCTCTGCGTGGCCTGAGAGGGACGGCGAGGCTCCTCTGGAGGACAGCGGTTTGGCACTCTCCCTGGTCTCTCCTTCCTCGGCTGGAGACAATGGATCCCCCCAGCCCCACCCGGGGCAACACAGGTGCCCCCAACATGAGTGACATCGAGCTGGCCACTCCCCCCAGCCCCCCCAAGGTTAAACACAACCCTGATGCGGCCCTCAATGAAATCGAGTTTGACACCCCTGTTCTAAGGTATTAGCTATTTTCCTGAGCTCGGTGTTATCTGCAAATTTGATGAGTTCCTCTTTTATTCCCTTGTCTAGATCAGGGGTCACCAACCTTTCGGACCTCAGGGAACACTAAATTCATAATTTTAAATCCCATGGACCACTAATACGAATCCAGAGCGCCGCTTGCTGAAGCGCCTGGACTCCCAGTGACGGGATGGGGTCCTTCAGGCACTTAGCTTGGTTGCCTGTTTCTGCAACCTTAAACACTCAAGAGCCATTTGGACCCTTTCCCACAGAAAACAAAACACCGGGATCTCTCAACTCTCTCTTCCCCCTCTCTTTGTCTGTCTCTCTCTCTCTCATCTCTCTCCCCCTTTCTCTCTCTCTCTCATCTCTCCCCCCTCTCCCTCTCTCTCTGTCTCTCTCTCCTTCCCCCTCTGTCTGTCTCTCTCATCTTTCTCTCTCTCTCATCTCTCTCTCCCCCCTTTCTCTCTTCCCCCTCTCTTTGTCTGTCTGTCTCTCATCTCTCTCCCCCCTCTCTGTCTGTCTGTCTGTCTGTCTGTCTCTCTCTCTCTCATCTCTCTCTCTCTCTCTCTCATTCTGATTCTCCGGTGCTCTCTGGGTCTCGCGGGCGCTTCTTCGGCCTTTGTTGGTGCTGGACACACCTCAGTCGCTCAGGGAGACCTGCTCTCTGCCCTGAGACACTCACCCACCCTGGCTGCAGCTGATGCTCCGGGTCGTAATGGGCTCCAGGAGGAGAAAGGGACGCCGTCTCCCCCATTGTGAAGCACGCTAAATTTAACTGCGCTGCAAGAGCAGCAGGCAGGCCATGGAGGCGCCAACAGCAACGGCGGAGAGAAACGGCCAGGCCGGGCCAGTGTCTCAGGGCTGAGAGGAAGTTGCGTGTCTCCCCGAGACCGAGGTGCGTGGAGCACCAACAAGGCCCAGAAGAAACGCCCGCGAGAGAGAGACCCAGCAAGAGATGAAGCTTCGCTCCCACTCTGGAATATGGAGCGAATCTCCATCCCCCGCCCTTCCCTTCTCAGGCCAGGCGAGGAGTGATGGGGAGGAGAGGGCGAGGGGCGGGGCCAGCCACTGGTGGGTTCAGCCGACAGGAAGCCACAGCAGGGGGAAGAAAGAGACGCGGGTTGCCGCCACCAGTTGCTTCGGCCCGCCTGTGCCTCCACCCCCCCTTGCCACAACAGCACCATTACCTTGTTCCGGCTGGCGAGGGCTGCGCTACCCCTTGCACGTTGCAACACCTGCAAAGTTGCAAATTGCACGTACCTCCCTCTATGGCGGAGATTTACAGCCCCACCATGAGCTACCTGGCCAATCCCATATTCCAGAGCTCTAGTCACAGGACTGGCCATTGGTCATCCCGGAGCAGCTCCTCCACCCAGATGTGCTGCGGACCACCAAAATTTTCTCACGGACCACCAGTGGTCCGCGGACCACCAGTTGGTGACCTCTGGTCTAGATCATTTATGAAGATATTGAAGAGTACTGGGCCCAAGGCCAAACCCTGTGACACCCCACTGCATGCTTCCCTCCATGTAGATGTAGTTCCATTAAGGATTATCCGTGGGCGTGGTTGGCCAGCCAATTGAGAATCCGTGTGGTGATAGTACTGTCTATCCTATATTATTCTATCTTACCATGAAGTAGGTTGTGGTCTATTTTGTCTATTGTCTATGTTGTCTATTTTGTCAATGTCTAAGTATATTATGTCCACAGCATTTTGCTTGTCCACTAATTTAGTTACTTTATCAAAAATGGCAATAAGGTTTGTCCGGTATGATCTGTTTTTAACAAACCCAAGCTGGCTTCTAAGAATCACCTTGTTTGTTTCTAGATGCTCATAAATCCTTTGCTTGATTATCTTATTCAAGATTTTGTCAAATACATGACCACCATCCTACTGTTTCATTCAATTCAAGGCTCAAATGTTAAAAAGCAGCTCAATACTTTCTAAACCTTGTAACAGAAACAGTACCATCAGTTCATAGTAAGCAGGCACTATTTTTTTTTAAATAACAGAACTGGGTGCTTTTGCTTACCTAGCACATGGATTAATTATTCTGTTCAGTGTGTAAAAATCAACTACTGCATGTGCACCACATGCTGTTTATGTACCAGACAGTGAAGAAAGAGCTGAGATCAAGATATCCTTTGGCAAACAATCCCTCACTCTGAAAATCTATCCCTCTGGCAGTTCATCTAAATAACTCAGAGCTTCTGATCAGATGAGCACTGATGGTTAGGGATGATATGAGTAATTAATTTATTATTTCAATATTAATCATAAGGAGGAAAAATAGTTTGAAGATTTCTTATACTTTGTTAATTTTCTTTGAAAAATATTAATTCCTATTATTACTCAAATTATTGTCACCTACCTAGAGCATGAGAAGAAAAAAGGCTTTAATTTTAAATTAAGTTTTACAACTTTAAATTGTTACTAAGCCTGAGCCTAAGGGATAGTTAGAATAAGACATAAAAATTAAAATTAGTCAAGCATTTCTACACGAGCATTTTAATGTCAGAGCTCTGCTTGTTATTTTTCCACTATCATAGTTTCGCTTCCAGGATTTCAGTAGGAGCTTAGAAATCTCAGTAAGGTAATTTTCTCCCCCTACAACCTACCATAGCTCAGCAATATATTTCCATGCATCAGTTTCTATTCTGGATCCCTTAGCCCAACAACACACAGAATGCAATTATGAAGAGACGTGATAAAGTAGCAATTGATTTCAAATACCCCATTTACTTTGGGATTGTGGGAGGGGGGGGAGGAAGGGTGCCTTTGAAACAGTGTTGACTCCTGGCAACTGCTTGGACTAATCCCTGAAGTTCTCATGGCAAGATTTTTCAGAAGTGGTTTGCCATTGTCTCCTTCCTAAGTCTGTGAGAAGTGACTAGCCCAAGGTCACCCAGTTGGCTCTATGCCTAAGTCAGGACAAAAACTCATGGTCTCTTCGTTTCCAACCTGATGCTTTAACCATTACACCACACTAGCTCTCACTTTTGCTTTATCAAGTGATAAACTTTCTTTAGTTCTTTCTTTAAACATTCTTTAGTTTCTACACTAAAGAAATTATACAGAAAATGCCTAAAAACATTACAGGTAGTAATGGTAGTCCTCAACTTACAACCATTCATTTAGTGATTGTTATTGTACGTTTCTTGTTGTTATTTTTCCCTCTAAAAGATTTCAATTTGTTTTTCAATTGAATTGTACATCTTATATGTTACATTAAAGGTAGAAAAATCTGAAGTGATATCCTGGTCTAATTTTTTTACATTTCAAAAATTTGGCATTTATTGAAGGTAGACTTTTCATCTCTCTGTATATATGGCATTGGTTTCTTACTCTGGTCTATCTTGTTGGGCTGACATCAATCTTGCAAATCTCGAAGTGCTTCCTCAAGTTATTTTCTTCAAGTGGAGTTCAAGCCCTGCTTATCTGAATGCTGCCACAGTAGCAGCTCTCCCTTTTGTCCTTCAGAGTCATTGCCTATTCATCTATTGTATCTAAAGTTATCTGGACTAACATTAAAAGACATTTTGAGGATTACAGGTTTATGGAAGTTTATGGATAAACAAAAGCAGAGTTGTTTTTATATAGCAAATAGTCAGCTCTAAACCATACATACCTGGAATTGTACTACAGTATTTTAACTTGTTCTGTTATCATATGTTCAGACATATTCTGTTGTAACTTGATTACAATAGTTTTTTTCATTATCAGTTCAGTGAATTTGATCATTACTAAACAACTAATAGTATCTTGCAGTTGATCATGGTGTCACAGGGATATTTCTATTTATGTTAACTGACTCCAACTGTAACAGATTGGCATTAAGGAGTCACCAGAAAGATGATTTCTGTATGTGGCTTTTTAGATGTTGATTGAGGTGTGTTGATGGCTGGCTTTTAAGTCATTAGCTGGTGTTTGCTTGTGCTGCCCAGCCCTCACCTTCTAAGTACTTGATAGGCTGGTGGCAAATCAGCACTCCTGTTGACTGACAAGGGGCCTGTTTCCCAGGCCTTCAATCTCTTTCCTGGCTGTTTTTCTGCCTGCTCGTCCAACAATCTTAGTAGCTGCAAAACTGAATGTGTGTCCTTGTTCATTGCAGTGTGAGGCTACCAATGAGTTCAGGTCTCCTCGTCTGACTGCTCATTTGTGTTCTTGCAATCTGGTGATTACCTTCCTCCCCATCTGTCCTACATAGTCACAGGGGCAATCCTTGCAGGGAACAAAAACAGCCAGGGAAGTGATTGAAGCCTGGGAAACAGGACCCTCGTCAGGGCTCCAGCATGAGTCTGAAAGCTCGGAAGACAAAACCTCTGGTCCTGGTGACCGACCCAGATTGGATCCTGCAACATTATCCGGGGACATGTATGTTTGCCTTCATTCATGAGTACCATCTATTGTTCTACTCGTTAAATTGTTCATTTTACTATGGAGCTGCATGATACACCAAAAATACAGACAGTCCTTGACTTACAACCACTCATTTAGTGACTGCTTGAGTTACAATGGCATTAAAAAAGAGACTTATGACTGTTTTTCACTCTTACAATCGTTGCAGCATTTCCATGATCACATGATCAAAATTCGGACGCTTGGCAACTGGCATATATTTATGAAGGTTGCAGTGTCCTGGGGTCATGTGATCACCTTTTGCAACCTTCTGATTAGCAAAGTCAATGAAGAAGCCAAATTCATTTTACAACCATGTTATTAACTTAACAATTGCAATGATTCACTTAACAACTGTTGCAAGCAAGGTTATAAAATGGAACAAAACTCAATTCACAACTGTCTTGTTTAGCAATGGAAATTTCGGGCTCAATTATGATCATATGTCAAGGATTGCCTGTAAGACATGTTGGTTGCCAAATGAAGAATTCTTATATCAGGTCCTTGTTCCTAACATCCAGACAGTTCTAAGAAGAGAGTAGGTATCAAACAGCTTCCAAAAAACATCACTTTTTCAGAAACTGGGTGCATATTTTAACATGATAAAACAGTTGAGTGAGGGGAGAATGCAGGCTATTCATAAATTTTATATCTCAAAGCATCAAGTTTTCAATTAAAAAGCGTGTACTAAAATCAAAGTTTCCTCCTACTTTTATACTGCCGAAAACCTAAAACAGAACCAGTGCAAATTCTACCAAAAAGAGCCCCAAACAGCTTAAAACCTTGTTTCATTTATTTCTGGGGCCTGTTAAGCAGTTTCAAACCTGTCATAACTAAATCACTGCTTATTTTTCCCCAGGAAGAATAATAAAGATGATTTACAAGGCAAAAATTAATAAGGTGGCAAGGAGGGTATTTCCAGATTGAACTACACTGAAGCAATACTATAATAAATCAAAGTTTCCCATGCCTGAGAGAAAGCAATTTACTAGCTGCTTCACTTTTCTCCTAAATAATAAAAAGAAGCTGTAGTCTTTTGAAGGTCTTTTAGCTGCATTCCTAAACTAAGCAGGTAGAAAGGAATTAAATTCAACTACTCACTTGTCAAGCTTGTAATTTCAAAAAAACTTTTCCAATGTAATCAAAAGACCAGTTTGTTGGAAATCACAACAGCATTTCATGATAGGCTTAGCAGCCACAGCCATACAGCAATAATACAGAAATGGTTTACCAATTCCTGATTCTAGATGAGATTTTGGAGGTTGTTCCCTAGGTAGGCTGCCCTCCCTCACACAGGTCTGCATGTCCTCCATGAAGGAGATCAATAAATCAAAAAATACTAAAACAAAAAAACGCCACCAGATATTTTACAGATTAAAAATATTTTAAGAAAGTCATATAGGTATTCATGTAGGTAGAAGTTAAAAGTTTTGGACTAGAAACCAGTCCAACAAGAATACTCGTTGATCATTAGACATAGAAACTACTTGGGCAACCTTGAAATAATCACTTTCTTTCAACCTCTCTATCTCATAGGATTGTTGTTATGGAGAAAACAGCATTATGTACATTGGCTTGAGTTATACAAAATAAAGGCAGAATATTAGAGCCGCGGTGGCACAGTGGTTAGAGTGCAGTACTGCAGGCTACTTCTGCTGATCACCGGCTGCCAGCAGTTTGGCAGATCGAATCTCAACAGGCTCAAGGTTGACTCAGCCTTCCATCCTTCCAAGGTCGGTAAAATGAGGACCCAGATTCTTGGGAACAATATGCTGACAATAAACAGCTTAGAGAGGGATGTAGAGCACTAAGAAGCAGTATATAAGTGCTATTGCAGCTTTTTACTGCTGTAGGCCACCTGGCATCATTGTCAGTTGGGTGGCCCATGGACTTATTTAATAAACATCTTCCGCTTGGTGATTTTTAGGACGACAGCTATGTTAGTCTATGGTGGGAAAAAATCAGGAGTATGGTAGCACCTCTTCCAACTAGGACAATTCATTTTCTTACAGACTACCCTTTAAGTCATCTAGGGTTGCATTTACAACACAAACTTATTATCCGGTTTTAATTTACAGTCTAATCTTATTCTGGGGGTGTGTGCGTTTGTGTATGTATGAGGGTGTTTGGTTTGGATGGAAGAAGTGGGTTTGGAGTGGTTGAATTGGGAGAATGAGGGAGCCGGGGGCAAGGAATAGAGCCTCCTCTGCTGAGTGTGCAAACAGAAGCAGATGGGGGCGCAGATATGGCCCCCGGTTTGGTGTGAGTGTGGTGCCTGGCCTGCTGGGGAGGGGGGGGGCCGTTGGGGTGGAGGGGGGGATCTCTGGGGTGTTGGAGAGCCAGAGTATTGTGGTTATGACTGGGAGAGGTAGATATGGCGGGAGCTGAGGGGTAGGCCACTCTCGGGGAACTAGGACTCGCTGTCTCAAAGTGATTACTTGTTCTGGCCCCTCTGGTTCTGGTTCACCGGGCTCACCTCGTATACCTGGTGACTTGGGATGTCAGGGCCCTGGTCTCAGGCTGCTGCTGTTTAATGCCAGGTCGGTTGTTAACACGGCCCCCCTCGTTCGAGACTTAATCTTAGAGAGGGGGCTGACCTGGCATATATAACTGAGACCTGTCT
>QLTV01003124.1:262327-294533 GCA_003457575.1 Thermophis baileyi
GCGCGGCCGCGCACATGACAGTGAATCGCCGCGCAGCAGTTTCGAACTGCCGCGCAGCAATTTCCCTTGTTAGAGAGGTTTGCCGTAACCGGTGATGTTTTTAAGAGTTCTCCACATGTTTGTTGAGAACTGATTCTTTAGCTTTTCAGAGTAGCTTCTTTTTGCTGCTCTGATCTCCCTTGTTAATACATTTCTGGCACCTCATGGCAATGAACTCTCTGAGGATCTGAAAAAACAAATTGTTGCTCTACATAAAGATGGCCTAGACTAAGATTGCCAAGACCCTGAAACTGAGCTGCAGCACGGTGGCCAAGACCATACAGCGGTTTAACAGGACAGGTTCCACTCAGAACAGGCCTCGCCATGGTCGACCAAAGAAGTTGAGTGCCCGTGCTCAGCGTCATATCCAGAGGTTGGCTTTGAGAAATAGACGTATGAGTGCTGCCAACATTGCTGCAGATGTTGAAGGGGTAGGGGGTCAGCCTGTCAGTACTCAGACCATATGCCACACGCTGCATCAAATTGGTCTGCAGGGCTGTCGTCCCAGAAGGAAGCCTCTTCTAAAGATGATGCACAAGAAAGCCCGCAAACGGTTTGTTGCAGACAACCAAACTAAGGACATGGATTTCTGGAACCATGTCCTGTGGTCCGATGAGACCAAGATAAACATATTTGGTTCAGATGGTGTCAGGTGTGTGTGGCGGCAACCAAGTGAGGAGTACAAAGACAAGTGTGTCTTGCCTACAGTCAAGCATGGTGGTGGGAATGTCATGGTCTGGGGCTGCCGGCACTGGGGAGGTACAGTTCATTGAGGGAACCATGAATATACTGTGACATACTGAAGCAGAGCATGATTCTATCCCTTCAGAGACTGGGCTGCAGGGCAATATTCCAACATGATAACGACCCCAAACACACCTCCAAAATGACTATTGCCTTCCTAAAGAAGCTGAGGGTAAAGGTGATGGACTGGCCAAGCGTGTCTCCAGACCTAAACCCTATTGAGCTCTGTGGGGCATCCTGAAACAAAAGGTGGAGGTGTGCAAGGTCTCTAACATCCACCAGCTCCGTGATGTCGTCATGGAGGAGTGGAAGAGGACTCCAGTGGCAACCTGTGAAGCTCTGGTGAACTCTATGCCCAAGAGGGTTAAGGCAGTGCTGGAAAATAATGGTGGCCACACAAAATATTGACACTTTGGGCCCCATTTGGACATTATCACTTAGGGGAGTACTCACTTTTGTTGCCAGCAGTTTAGACGTTAATGGCTGTGTGTTGTGTTATTTTGAGGGGGCAGCACATTTACACTGTTATACAAGCTGTATACTCACTACTTTATATTGTAGCCAAGTGTCATTTCTTCAGTGTTGTCACATGAAAAGATATATTTACAAAATGTGAGGGGGGGGGGTACTCCTGTGACATACTGTACATATAAATACATGCACACACACATTCTGTTTTTTCAGTTTTATCCTCTCTTCCAAACATGTTCCTGTTCCAACCCAGACATATCAAACACAAGGCCCGTGGGCCGAACATGGCCCGCGATGGACCTAGATTTGGCCCACTGTGCTGCCCCGGAGACAGCAAGGGACCGGCCCCTGCTGCCCCAACCACGGCCCAGGATGCTCCCCTGGCGTGCATATAGGAGGCAACGAGCACGCAGGGACCAACTGTCCAGCAGCAGAAGCCCACCGGCCCCTCAACTGGCACATTCTGGGGCTCTTCAGCTTGCGCAGCACAGGTGGGGGCAGGAGGCTGCGACAGTTGGGCTGGCTCTCCAAGCAGCAGGCAGAAGTGCGGTGGGGAGGCATGTGATTCGGCCCGCTGGGCGGCTGACCATCCACCTGCTCTGTCCCACTGTCTGTCTTTGCTTGCGTGCCTCTACCTCCGCCTGCTGTTGGTGCCGCTGGGGCAGGATGGGGGTGGCGCCCTCGCCTGCCAACCTCATTTTCCAGCTCTGCTACACACGCGGGACAAGCCTTCTGCTTGCCGTTCCACCCGTAACAGCCTGGGGCTGAGCGTGCAGAGACTGCGGCTGGCAGTGACAGTGACCGGCTGGGCTGCCTTGCCGCAACCCCACCGACCAACCCTGGTCCTGCCCTCCCTCCGCCGGAGACACCTGGATCCCCCACAGGCCTGCCTGGTCCCCCACAGGTGGCCCCCAACGCGAGCGATGTTGAGCTGGCCACACCCACCCAGTCAACCATGACCACCTGGCCACGCTCTCCCCGGCCCCCTGAGGGCAACCACAATGCTGATGTGGCCCTCAATGAAATTAAGTTTGACACCCCTGTTCTAACCTCTTTGCCTTGCCTTGAACTCCTAGGGTACCAGGGATTTTAGCCCAAAGCAAATGGCTATCCGTGAAAAAATCTTCAGCACCATAATTAGTTGTTTCAAGCGTCATGGAGCAGTAACAATAGACACTCCTGTGTTTGAGCTAAAGGTGAGAGTAAGTCAGTAATAGTTTTGCTGTTGCTGATAAGGTTTTTGTAGCCTATTTCTTTGGAATAAACCAACTTTATTAATTTTAATTAATTAAACTATATGCATGGTTGAACATGGTGATGGGTGAGGAGAAAGGAAGGATGGTTTTGTTTTGTTTTTATTGTTGAATTCATTGGTTATGCTGCTACTTTGTTTCAAATAATGAAGTTTAGAATTGGAGATTAGGATAGTTTCTTAAATGGAAATGTATTTGTTCTGTAGTGTCCTTATACAGGTAGACCTTGAGTTATGACTGTAATGGAGCCTGCCCATTACGGTCATAAGTTGTGACAGTTGTAAAGCGGGCCAATCACATAACCGACCCAATTTTATGATTCTTTGTTGCAGTGGTCCTTAACACTGTATATTCTACAGTGTCCCTCATTTTCATCAAAATATTTTTTTAAGCTATGTATTTTACAAGCAGAATCATAATGTTGGGAGTACATGAAAATCATCAGGTTGATTAGGATAATACTAGGGGATATTTCCAGCATACCCTAAGATAGAGTTATCCTTTGCAAGCTTACAACATGAGGTGTTAAAGAACTAAAAAAGATGAATGTAAGCCAAATACATTTTATTCCTAAGGATAAAGTCATAATAAAATGTTTAATATCAATTTATGATTTTATAAAACATGCTTACAATGAGGGTACAGAATACTGTGTGTTTTGCAATAAAAATAGTAACTATAGTCATGTATTTCAAACAGATCACTGTGCAATAGCATCTGTTCTACAACGGAAATTGTCATATATGCAAATATATCGTAATATGATACATTATAGTACTATATCTTGACTGTGGTAACAGTGCTTAAATCTTGAATTATAAATTATCCAAGTAAAAATTGTTTCATACAATTATTTGATCAGGAAGTATTTTTTGTAAGCATATTCTGTCCTTTTTCATAGCTGGGTTATTTTTATAAACCATATTTTTCCTCAATCTATATTATACAGGTAGTACTCGACTTACAACAGTTCATTTAGTGACCTTTCAAAGTTACAATGGCACTGAAAAAAGTTACTTACGACAATTTTTCACATTTATGACCATTGCAGCATCCCCATGGTCACATGATTTACATTTGGATGCTTGACAACTGGTTTGTATTTATGACGGTTGCAGTATCCCGGGGTCATGTGACCATCTTTTGCGACTTTCTGACAAGCAAAGTCAATGGGGAAGCCAGATTCACTTAACAACCATGTTGCTAATTTAAAAACTGCAGTGATTCACTTAACAAATGTGGCAAGAAAAGTCGTTAAATGGAGCAAAACTCACAAATTTCTCACTTAGCAACATAAATTTTGGGCTCAGTTGTTGTAAGTTGGAGACTTATTTGGTACTTCCCAAAATGTGTATTTGTTTCATATTCTTCTTGCTGGTCTTTGGTACTTCGCTTTGTTTGAAGAAAATGCTTTTAATCTTATTCATGGCTTTAGAGCCAGACAACATAATATATATGAAATACACACACACACACACACACACACATCAGATACATATATAGAGATATAAAGTTAGTCTTCTTCTGACCAGTTGTTTAACGACTGTTCAAAGTTACTGTGGCCTCCGAAAGAATGATTTACAGCCTGTACAACACTTCTGGCCCCCATAAAACATGGCACCATTTCCCCCGACATTTCAGACATTTGTCAACTGGCTCACATTTGCAACTGGAAGCCAAGCACCCAACAAATATGTGATCCTTATTTGCAATCATTTCTGCTGGCTTCTCCAGGAAGTCAATCAGAAGCCGGCAAGAAAGGTTGCATTCAAAGGGGAGCTAAAATCCTTTGTGGGGATGCAGAAAAGGAGCAGAAATCTTCAGGATTTCAGCTCCATGCCTACAGCCTACTGAAGAATTTCCCCTCTCCTCCCTTCCATGCACGAAGGCTCCAAGTAGGTTACAGGAACATTTGCGAGCCAACTACCTCTTTTGCTCCATCTGCTTAACAACCCAGGAGATCACGTAACAGCTACAGCCAGGAGTGCCTAGATTGCAGTCATTGAGCGAAGCAGTAACATGGGCATCTTGTTTAATAACCGCTTTGCTCAACATCCAAGATATTGGTCCCAATTGTGGTTGTAAGTCAAGAACTACTTGTACATATAGACATACAGTGGATATAAAAAAATCTACAGACCCCATTAAAATGCCAGGTTTTTATAATGTAAAAAACAATCAGACCAAGATAAATCATTTCAGATTTTTTTTCCAACTTTAATATAATGTATAAGCTGTACAATTCAACTGAAATCTTTTAGGGAGGTAAATAATAATAAAAAACCATACAATTTATCGTAACTTCAAACCATTATTAAATGAATGGTCCTAAGCTGAAGTCTACCTGCAAACGTAAACATTAGATTACATAACATTACTTTAAAATATAATGAAATTACTATTAAAAAATAATACATATAGCAGCTATTTATATAAGTAATATTCTTCAGCTATGCATGTGTGGGGGACAAATAGACAGATTCAAGCAACCTGTGAAGATTCATTAGAGTCATTGTAAAATGGAAGAAGATAAGTACTGTGCCATGATATTTCTTCCAAATGAGATTAATGTCATCCAAGATTCCTTGTAAAGAGAGCAAAAGATGGGCATAATGTGATACAGAGCAGTGATTCTCAACCTTTTCTTCACCACGGACCCCCTTTAAATACCTTTTGTGGCCACGGACCATCAAGATGTAATGCAAGATTTAAATCATTTTTTCAAGCCTTCGCAGATCCCCTGTGACAACATTGAGCCCCCCCCCCCCCCCCCGTCTGCGGACCACAGGTTGAGAACTACTGATGTGTAGGGATATTTTTATAATACCCACACAGTACCGCAGAGGATAGTGCATTGAGCCTGGCCAAGGCAAAAACCTGTGAAATTTTGGTTTTGGAATGGAGAAAAGATAGGAAGATGGCACTTGATCTTATGAAACAAACATGGAATGTAGGGTTGGATATTTAACTAGATTCATTTGGAAATCAGTATCCTATGTATGTTGCTTAAGGTGACTCCTAGTTTTTTCAAAACCGAATAGAGAGACATTAGCAATAGTTTGCTAATAGCTTTTTATAGTCAAGTTGATTTAAAATGGCCTTGTGAGTACCAGTACAGCCAGACCCACAGGAAAAAAATAATTTTAACCAAAAATTAATGAAATTGTACCAGGCTCTGTATTAATAATCTATCAATTCCAACAAAGTAACAAGTAAGTATGGTGGCCCTACCTGTGGCTGGACGCCATAATTACAAGCGCCTCATTCTAGTATCCTACTATAATTCATCTTCATTTTCTTCCAAGTTGTAACTTGATCCTAAATTACAGTTTTACTAAGGTAGCAATTCATTTCTTAGAGAAATAAATTATTTCTAAATTATTTCTAATTTCTAAAAGAAATAAACGTTTGGCCATTTTCTCTCTAATATAATTAGAACAATCAGTTTAATCCCTCTAATATATAATATTCTAGATTTAGACAAAAAAGAGGAAAGAGTTCACTGTTCTTGCTGTCTGATTACAGCAACGCAAAACAGGTATTCACAGAGCTGCAAAATGGTGATGGGGAACATGACTATGGTTATGAGGAACTCAAGATTGAAGTGTTTTGAGAATTAATGGCCACCAGGTGCCTGATCCAGATCATTGAGGGCTTAACACCCACCAAATGTCACACGTTAGACCTGACTTTTGTGTCAGCAGAGTGGCAATATGAGCTGGTCAGGGTCAACATCTGTCCCTTGTCACAACCATCTTATCAGTTGTCTGGAGTTCTCTAGTATTGCTGTCCATTGCAGGGAGTGGGCCTACTTATTTAGTCCACCACAGACGCCTGATAGACTCTTCTGGGTTTCAGAGGAACCTGAAGAAATTTCTTTGGGGTGCAGTTTGGCTGAAGCCTTAATCATCTCTTAAGAATGAGACGATGACAACTAGCTTTATATTGGATTGTGCATGTGGTTCCTTCCGGTTTTGAATCTTGAAGTAGTCCCTGCTTTTCACAAAAACCATGGGAAATGAAGCAACAAAGGAGATGCCTGGAGCACTGCTGGAGGAAAACTAGGAGTGAGTCCATCTGGACATGGGTAAGAGCTTATAGTAAGGATTATACTGTGGCAATAAGAACAGCAAAATGTAATTATTTTTCTGCTCTTATTGTGTCGGCCAGCAGCCTTAGGTAGGATGACCTGGGCTGGGACAAAAGGATTACAGGAACATTATAAAAACTGCTGTGAAGATTATTCTAGACATCTGACTGATAACAATCTGATTTTATCTAGAATTTGCTCGGATTTGGATTCTGGCTGTGCAGGTCCTGTTGAGGTAATTGTGACATAGTTTAGGTTAATTTGGGAGCGGGAGTTTGTGTTTGTAACTTTAAGGACATGGGCAGAATCCTCGGAGCTGTGAGTGTATTACAGCAAAGTGTCTCCTGGTTGATAAAGGCCTCCCAGGAGATGGAAGGAGGTTGGGCCAAAGTGGTAATAAATTCATCCTTGAGTGAGAAGTAGTTCTGCCTGGCCTGAAGGAAGCAGTGGTCCACCCTTCTGAAGAAACAATAGCTGGACAACTTTCATCTGCCTGCATATTCAGATGGTCTTGGTGAATTATCTGGTCTCCTTCCAGTTGGGTTTCAGACTTCGTATACCATAGTAATGAGATGACACTGATTGCACTTGATGATGACCTACAGTAGGTAGGGATGAGGGCAGTTCATTGAACCTGGCCCTTCTTGACTTCTCAGCAGCTTTCACTAGTATTGATGCTATCCTTCTAGATCAGGTTTTGTTGGGATGGGAAGTACAGTTGTTATAATGGTATTCTTCCTGTATTTAGGACCAATTCCAGTCACTGTTGGGGCAAGTGGAGATCTAGTACTGCCGTATCAGTATGCCGATATCTAGCAATAGCAATAGCACTTAGACTTATATACCGCTTTACAGTGCTTTACAGCCCTCTCTAAGCGGTTCACAGAGTCAGCATATTGCCCCCAACAGTCTGGGTCCTCATTTTACCCACCTCGGAAGGATGGAAGGCTGAGTCAACCTTGAGCCAGTGAGATTTGAACCGCCGAACTGCAGCTAGCAGTCAGCTGAAGTAGCCTGCAGTGCTGCACTCTAACCACTGCGCCACCTCGGCTCTCTGATTGTATCTCAGCTCCCGGTCATTCAAATTATGCCATTAAAGTTCTGACTCAGTTTCTGAAGTTGCAGTAATCTGGATGGGGAAGGATAGAATCTGGCTTAACTCGGGCAAGACCAAGTAACTGTGCTTTGTTCCCAGAGATCTGCCATCACTATTTCTGGATGGGGCTTCTGGTGAATTTCTCCTGGATTTAAGCCTCCAGCTCAAGGAGAAGGTGATAACCCATGGTTTTGGGGACCTTAGCGCAAATCTATCTTAGTAGAAATTCATCTGTTTTGCCAGTTCCTGAATTGGCTCTGGTCACAGTCGCTCAGGCATTAATGATGTCTAACCTGGATGAGTGAAACATATTAAATATGGGTCTGTCCCTGAAGACCACTCAAGCTACAGCTTATCCAGAATGCAACAGCATAGGTAGTTATAGATTTATCTAGTATGCTGTGTAATACCAATAGTTTGCATGCTGCACTGATTACTGGTTAGCTTCTGGATGCACTTTAAGGCTTCAATTGATAATTATAAAACACTTCATAGCAAAGGATAAGGGTATTTGAGGAAACCCCTTGACTTAATTATCTGGGTTGGTTCGAAAAGATTAAACTGGGTTGGCATGGTCCTTGCCGTCTTGCTGGACCCTGAAACATGTCTTCTCTTACTGCACCTATCCTGTGGAACAGCATCACCTCTTAAGTTCCAGATGGCTCTAACTCTGCTGGCTTTTGGGTACTGGGCCAAGATGTTGCATGAGCTATCAGTGTATGTCTCTGTGCTTTGCAAATTACTGTGCCTGGTAGTATAAATGTTATGCATATTTCTACTGACTTGTTTAGAATTTTATTAAGTTTGGGAGGGAGGATGTTTAAGGTTATTACCAGCTCAGAGTTGCTGGCAGATGCTTCATTGAGAAACTCCTTCATAGTTAGTATGGTGAGAAACTACTTCACACGGCATCATCTTTTTTTACCTGCCATCTATTTCTCCTGTCTGGGGGTGGGTGATGGGGGGAAACTATTGCTTTTTACTGTTTTTTTATATTGCGTTTTTATCTTTGTAAGCCGCCCAGAATACCTGAGAGAATGAGTTGAGCGACCACATACATTTTCTTAAATAAATCCTCTTGGAAAATAGAACATCAGATTTACTGTGAGGTTCTTCTACAATGGTTAGATAATTTTTACTCCCACTCTGATAAGAGCAATTTTATTATAGTCAATTATTTTGCGTCTTCTAGATTTCACATCTGTTAGAATAGGATATTTTTCCCTTTTGTTTGTTTCTATAAATTGATTTTTCTGTTTTTCAATATTCCTCTTAAATAGGATTATATGGTGTTACTGTCAAGCTTAGGTAGCTTGAAAGCTCTGTCCCATCATGAAAAGTTGACAAAATTCTATGATTTCTTTCTTCTAGATTGATTATGGGGAATTATCTATCCTATGATACTCTCCGTCTACTATAGGATTGTAATATTTCTCCATTTCTATTATTGAAAGATGTATCTTACTTTCCTTTGAACTACTTGTAGTTCATAGTTCTTAGTCATATGGCCTTACCAGAAATAATATGTTCAAGGTGTTTCCAATGCAGCAGGATTCTTACCTATCCTAGTAGCTCAGCAATGAAGAGGTACATTGCTGTACTTCAAGAGAAGGCCAGAGTTTCAAAAGTGCTGGACAAACATCCATAATAATTATAGCAAGTAATGTGTCAATATATTTCAGAACATATCTTATAAGAAACCTTTAGCAGGAAAATAGGCGCTCCTATAAGGGAACCAGGGAATTTAAAGTATGATGGGAGAGGGGGCAGGATTGTTAGTATACACCGATGAAAAGAGCAATGTGTGCAGGCAGACAGCGAAAGAATATACAAATCGGGTAAGGTACCTGGTTATGATCAAACCCTCAGAAGTGGATGGACAGAAAGACTAAAACACAGACTATGGCTTTCCCATTTGCAGTCATCTGGAAGTTTTAGAATGGACAAAAAGACTTATGGAATGGAGCCAAATTAAGATGGAATTTGAAATACAAATGTGTACTGATGATGAACATGTAATTGCTAAAATGTAGAAATTTGAAATGGAGAATAGGATAAAGGAGGTGAAGTGGCCTAAGACTTTTGGTTATAATATACAGATGGATCAGTAGGAAAATATGATATTAAAAGGGTTGAAGTTTATACTGTGTTATACTCTCATTTTTTAGAAAATGATTTATCATTGGTATATGATGCTAGAAAAATTATAATATATTAAGACATTTCAAATGTTGAAGAGATATTTCACCAGGCTTGGTGAAGATGTAAAGGAGCTGAAAATTCTGGATCGAAATGCATACTTTGATACAGAGGATCTTAAAGGTTAATATTTATTTGAAGCCAGAACTTAGAAAAAAACAGGGAAGGTTATTTAAATGTGCAACCACCACAGTGAGTTTACTGTATGCACAAAGATAGAAAGATTCAACACTGCCTATTATGGAGGAATGGCTGGTAAAGTTAACATTTTCCTGAAATGGATAAATTATTTGATTAGAAAAAAGAAATCTATATTTATTGCCAAATGGAAGTTCTAATGGACTTTTCTGTAAAAATGAAAAAATGAACTTGTAACTTACAGTTTTGATGATTAGACAGGACAGATTATAGAAAGAGGAGTAATATAATATAACTTTGGAGAAAAGTTAAAATATATTTGTATGTATAACTGCTGTGAAGAATATTGGAAGATACTTTTTCCTTTCTTTCCTATTTCTCCTTTTCTTTTTCTTTTTTCTTTACTTGCATCTTTTTTTTCTTTGATATTTCTTTTTTCTTATTCTCGATTAGTTTGTGTTAGCTTTCATCTTCTTGCTTAAAACTTTTAATAAAATGATACATGAGATTGAAACATAGAGTTACAAATGATAAAATATGTTTTTCCTTCTTTTCTTTTCCTTCATTTAAGGAACTCCTGCAAGAGAACTATGGTGAAGAGGCAAAGTTGATTTATGATCTGGAAGATCAAGGAGGAGAGATGCTGTCTCTTCGATATGACTTAACTGTATCCTAACAAAAATTCTAACTTGCAAAAACCACTTTTTTAAAGATAGATTGTCTCGGGCAGAATTGTGGAATAATGATAGATTGCTGCATGACCCATAACAGTAATTGAAGACTGGTCAAAAATTCCAAGGGATTCAGAAGAAGCTTCCTCTGTCTAGTTGATTTGTTTAAGGTGAGCATATCAGATCAGAGCTCTTATTTACATTGTTAGCAAGGATGTTCTCATTCACAATTTAATGTGTTAGGGTGAAACTCTGTAATATAAACATGAGCCAGTGCAGTGTGTCATCTTCTGTAAAAGTCTTTGAAACCGTTGAGAAGATATAGAGAATTCTTTCTACATACGGTTAGTCCTCAATTGAGCCAAGAGTTAAGGTCATAAGTCGAGGCATCACATGACCTGATTTTTTGGACATTTTTTGCAGTGGTCGTTAAATGAACACTGCAGTCATTAAGTGAATGTTGTGGTCATTAAAACAGATGATCTGAGCTTATATGAGATTTCCTACACCTATTTTACATCTTAAATCTTTCATTCAAAAAGACTGGAAATGTAGCCATAGTGATGTCACTGGATGTATTTCTAGCAGTCTTGAAAACTAGGTGTGGGATTTTTTTGTGGGATTTTTTTTGTGTGTGTTTTTTTGTTTTGTTAAAAAGTAAAATATTTCTCAGGTGGAAAAAGGTTGCCCATTGTTTGCTTACTTTCCGTGCTATAGGCAAGTTTTCTTAACTATGTTTCTAGGTGCCATTTGCTCGCTTCTTAGCTATGAACAAAATTAAACGATGTAAACGTTACCACATTGCAAAAGTCTATAGACGTGATAGCCCATCCATAAAGAAAGGACGCTTCAGGGAGTTTATCCAGTGTGTGAGTATCTGCAGATTTTACCACTTTGGGGAGGCAAAACAGAAAGGCAGAGGAGCTATCTTCTTTCTTTGACCTTTAAATTGAACTTGTCAAAGAAGCAGAGAATTCCATGTCTGAAATATGGAAATGAGTGAATGCTTTGTGAGATGGGGTACATATGTTACTTCACACTTCAGGAAAATAGGATTTAATCATTGAGTACTTCAGTTATTCAATTACTCTACCTAGTTTATTTGGATATTTTTAAAAGCTACTTTCTTTATTCCAGGATTTTGACATTGCTGGCCAATATGATCCTATGATTCCTGATGCAGAGTGTTTGAAAGTCATACATGAGATCTTAACTGCCATGCAAGTTGGAGATTTCCTTATCAAAGTAAGAAAAACTGGCTGTTTCTTGTGTATGCATTTATTCAGTATATGCATTTATTTTTTAATCTCTTTTTTATTTCTGCTGTTTCCCCCAGATCAATGACAGGCGCATTTTGCAAGGGATCTTTACAATATGTGGTATTCCAGAAATCAAATTTGAAAGGATTTGCTCAACTCTTGACAAATTGGATAAGGTTAAGTATCTTCAGTATGATCTTGGTGGGCTTGTAGGAGAGGCAATAAAGTGAATTGGTACAAGTAGAGGAGGGGAAGAGTATAATAATTTGTATATTTGATCATATATCCGAAAGGTAGCAGGACATGCATACATGAGGGAACATGGAAGAGATAGCATATGTATATGGAAATGGAAAAGGGAGAGCGCACGAGGGATAGAATGATAACAGAATATGTGATGGAAGTGTGTATGTAGCATGTTTGTGTGTGAGAGAATTTGTGGTTGTGCATATGGAAGGGGGGGTAATGAATGCAGCCATGGAAGTACTTGCTTGAAGTGCGGTTTTGTGAATTAGCACTGCTAGACCCAGCAAGTGTATGCCTGGATCGACAGGATTTGTTTGGATTCAGGCACATATGAACATGGAAGCCTGAGTATGGTCCTCAGCTCTGAAAATGTTACCCATTCATGTGGTATGCATGAAATAAAAAGAATAATTATTTCACTTGGATCCTGTTAAATTGCCATTCCCTATGTCTGTATGTCAACCATATTGAAAAAAATTGTCAGTTTAAATTATCTGCTTTTTGAGCAAAGAAATGCATTAGCCAAAAGATGAATTATTTAACCTAGATAATGTATTGCTCCCCCACTTCTTCCACAGATCTCATGGGAGGAAGTGAAAAATGAAATGATCCTAGAGGCTGGTATTTCTCCTGAGTGTGTCAATCGTATTAGTGAATATGTTCAACTTCATGGTGAGTATATCAGTATAGGCATTCTGTAATGTATTAATAATTAATCTCTAGTTGGAGTAAGATTGACTATGATTCTGCAGATATTTTGTGCGAAGTGCTCTCGTTTTGTGTTCCAAACATTGGATTCAATTTAAGTTGAAATAATGATGAGTTAGTATTGTAATTGTAAGATTTACAAAAGAAAACAATGTAAGTATATCTTCCATCTTTAAATGCATCTTTTTCTGCAGGGGGACCATGTCTCATTGAGAAGCTTCTCAAGGATCCAAAACTGGTACAGAACAGATTGGCTATGGAAGGACTGGAGGACATGAAATTGCTATTTGAATACCTTACTCTATTCGGCATCATAGATCAGGTGAATTGGAATGTGCTATTAGGTAAATATAAGATCTGTGGCAGTCCAATATTTTCCTATTAAAAGCCCTCTTGTCCTGTTTCACAGGTCTCCTTACATCTGAGTCTGGCTCGTGGTCTGGCTTATTACACTGGAGTCATTTATGAGGCTGTTTTATTGTACCAAAAGCATAGCCACCTAAATGAGTCTCTTAGCTTAAGAAGTGTGGCTGGAGGTGGACGCTATGATGAGCTTGTAGCAAAGTTTGATTCAAAAGGACATAAAGTACCTTGCGTTGGACTCAGCATTGGTGTTGAAAGGATCTTCTCTATCATAGAGCAGAATAATGAGGTAAGGTCTATTAATCAGTTAGAAGATGTTAAATAAATGAGAGTTCAGGGTTGTGCATAGGGATCAGAATACAAATGCAGAAGTGTGGAAGTGAAAGACATTTATAGGATAGGAAATAATAGATGCAAGGACTATCCAAACTCTAGTTGGTGGGTGGGGGTGGGATGAGGGATAGCACAGCCCCAACTCTTCAAGCATTGAAGCTTCCCCATTAGTATTTTAAAATATTCCTCAGAGTTTGTCCGCCTGCCTGCTTTCCTGTTCTGTGCTTTGAGAAAATGGTTGGGACCTGGCTATGGCGTATAACAAAGCCTCTTTGGTCAGGGACCAGCCACATGTAGACAGGCCTTTTCCACTCTTCCTGGCAGCAAACCAACTCTATAGAATTTCTCTGGAAAACACCTGCACAAAAAGACTCAGTTGGAAAGATTACATCCTATTAGTATCACAAAACTAGAGTCAATCTGAAATAGTCCAAGTCTCATTTCATTCTACTGGGAATTCTGGGCACTGAAATTCACATTTCTTAAAGTTGCTCAGGTTGAGAAAAACTTCTCCAGAGAGTGATAGAAGAGTCTAGTCTTATAGAAGAAAAAGGGAGTGATGGCACTCTTCTCCCAAAGGCAGTTTGAACAGGCTCCCAGCTGCCTCTTTAGGGGACAGTGAGCCAGGCTCTTCCAAGTTGAATCATAGATTTTTGTCTGGATCATAATCTTTTCTCTTCAGTCCAATATGACCCATCATTGCATCTTGAATTGCATTATTTCATTTTTTTTCTTAGCAACTACTAGCTCAGACCACCTGTTCAGTAAGAAAACTTTACCAATGCAATTTGAATCAGAACTGCCCTCTCTTGCTTGTTCTCAATCTCTCTGATCAATCCCCCGTATTACAGGCAGTCTGTAATTGAAAGTGGGAACTCTGCTTCTAAATGATGCAGTCATAAAGTGCGACATCACACAGGCATGCTGACTTACAACAGCAGTTCTGGCAGTCCCAGTTGCCATTGTTAGGTGAATCCTGAGCAACTGCAGCCTTCCATAGTCATATGGTCACAATTTGCGATCTCTGCTGGCTTCCCTATTTATTTTCTTGTCAGAAGGCAGCAATGAAGGTTGCAAGTAGCGATCGCATGATTGCAGAAAACTGTAATGTAATGTAGCCATAATTGAGAGCATGTGTCAGCAGGGACAATGCAACAGCCACAACTATGAGTTCCCATTTTAAGTACCCCTTGTTTAGCGCTATTGTAACTTTGAATGGTCACTAAATGAATAGACATTAAACAAGGATTACCCATAGCCAATCAATAGCTGAGTGCTAAGAGAAGCACTAGAAAAATAATAATGGAATGAAAACAGAGAGATTAAGACTGATCATCCATGGGACTGTGCTGCTCCAACTCTGCTGCCACATTAAAGAGGTTTATGTAATTTCATTTTCTTGATAGTTCTTTGGAGGCCTTGATTCCTTAAGTATTTTAATAAGACTTGCACAGTTACAGAATTCCTTGAAAGAAATTAGATTTTTGTAAGCAGTCATAGCTCAAAAATTCCATTACTGAATCACCTGTTAAAATAACAAAAAGAATAAGATGGCTTAGAACACATTATCCCCATTTTTCTAATCTATTCCAATGTTAGCTTAAAAAAAAGGTATTATTTCTTATTCTAACATAGAAATTTACATTGCATCCAGATTAATTTACAAGCTGTTTGGGTTTAAAGTTTTCAATTAAAAAAAGAGCAATCCTTAATATAAAAGATCCATTAGGTAGGCAGGATGGTACCACAGTACTGGGCAGAGAAGCAGTGGGTGATAGAGAGACTGGTTAGGCAAATGGGCACTAGACAAAGTAAATGAGAACAAAGCAAGAAAGGGGGAGGGATGATACAAAAAAATAGGATGAGATAGATCATAATTCATTTAAAGAACAATTTTAATTTTAAAAAAGTTTTAAAAGCATTATTTTGGTAAATATTCTGAAAAGCATTGTCCTTTATTATCCAGGATGCAATTCATCTGCCCCTCTAAATAATTCAGAGTAAATGAATTGATGTCAAATTAGGTCTCCAAACTATGGCCTGCGGGCTACATCTAGCCATCCGGAAGGTTCCTTCCGGCCTACCAGTTCCTCCCACATGCTGTGCTCTGATCCTTTCCAAACAGCACAGGGAGAGAAAGCAAGGTTGTATTCACCACTGTTTGGAAAGGAAGGTAGGACTCCGATGGGGTGTGTGTGTGTGTGTGCCAGCTTTCAGCCAGCTGGAGAGTTGCTTTCTTTGCAGAGGGTGGGGGGTGGATCCAAGGGGCTCCTTTAGATCATTCTCCCCTCCCCCCGCCCCCTCACAAAGAAAGCCCCATTCAAAGTCAGGGCAGCCAGACAAGGAAGAGGAAGCTGGCTGGGGTTCTATGATGACTCACAACGGCCAGGTGGGCATGGCTGGGTGGGCGTGGTCGATGTGGCCAGCTTGATGCTACTCACTTGGTGTGGCTGACTCGGTCCAGCCAGGTGGGCATGGCCGGGAAGGTGCAGCTGGCTTGGCCCTGCTGATTCAGAAGGCTGGGTCGGCACAGAACAAGTCGTACCGGCTAACTCAATGTGGGAACAACTCAGTGCCCCACAAGCTCCTTGCCTCCCAAACTGCTGGCAGCCAAGTGCATGTGTGCGGGTACGCACACACACACACCGCATTCCAAGTTTGAGGACTTTTATCCATAGAGGAAGGAGAGGTCCTTCTCCCCAAGCCCAGACATGATTGGCAGCTTGCCAGCTCAGATGTGGATAAATGTCTCCAAGCTTGGAATGCGGTGTGTGTGTGTGTGCGCACATACGCTTGGCTGCCGGCAGTTTGGGGAGGCAAGGAGCGTGTGGGGCACCGAGTTGTCCCCAGTCGAGTTAGCTGGTGCAACTTGTTCCATGCCAGCCCAGCCGTCCCGAGTCAGAGAGGCCAAGCCAGCTGCACCTACCCGGCCATGTCCACCTGGCTGTACCAAGTCAGCCACGCCAAGTGAGCGGCGTTGAGCCAACCACACTGAGCCGGACACATCCACCCAGTCACCCCCACCTAGTCGCAGCAACCTGGCTGCGACCACCCAGCAACCCGGCTGCGACCACCTAGCCATGCCCACCTGGCTGCTGTGCGTCGTCCCATTGTAGCTGGCTGGAAGGTTGCTTCCTTTGCTTACAAAGAGGGAAAGAGTGATCCCAGCCTAGCTTTTCTGTTTTTGTTTTATGTGCAGATTCTCATTTAATGTAAATTTGTAAACTTTTAAGTACCGATAAATAACATTTATTGGAAAAAAAGAATAGCCTTCTTTTCTCATCTGCAGTTATTAATTTATTATTTCTTCAGAGTGTTTGCTTATGTTTGAAGTTTTTCTTATATCACAAGAACGACATTGTTTCTTTGTAGTTAATACATTTCTTTTTTTTGCTGTTGCTGTGAATCATATCACATTGAGCAAAATAAAACACATTCATTCAATTATTTTTATAAAATCAAGAATTGTTTTTATCCTCTGGCCCCTCAAATGTTTGCAATGTGGCCTTCAGACTGAAATGTTTGGAGAACCCTGAAGTAGACCATACCAAAATCAGTTTCACAGAAAACTAGATCTAATTATACTTTATTGAGGTAGGCTATAATAACAGACTCTTGTGAGTCTGATTGTGCTTTATTTCCCTTCTTTCTTACACTCCATTGAGTATAAGAGAGGTGTTTACTTGAGTCACTTGGAAAAATTATCTTGCTTCCCAGGATTTAAAGAACATTTCAGCCCTTCATGCCTGGATATTGGTTCTTTCATATTTCTGTCAAGGTCATCTTCCTTATTCTCACAGCTTTAATTTTCCAGTGTTCCACACAGGAAAGATAAGCTTTAAATTCTCCATCCATCAATAAAAGAATCAACTGCTTTATATAAGAGAAATAAGGCATTGTCTCTATAAACAAGCTACTTATAATATCCATATTTTGGAAATAAGTGGAAATGTCTGAAACTGAAACTGTCTGAATAATATTTCCAACAATAATTAAGTCCAATTCAAGCAGAGCTTGTTTGCAAATTTTAGTTAGTTCTGGTTATAATGCTGATTTTTTTTCTCTTTCCTCTGAGATGGCCAAGGAGAAGATCCGCACAACAGAGACACAAGTATTGGTGGCAACTCCCCAGAAAAATTTCCTTGCATTCAGAATGAAGTTAATATCTGAATTATGGAATGCTGGCATCAAGGTAATACTGAGAAGTTATTACACTAGTGCAGGGGTGTCAAACTCAATTTCATTGAGGGCCGGATCAGCATTACCTTGGGTAATGACTGCAGAGTCCCTTGGGAGTTGGGCGGCATACAAATTTAATAAATAAATAAATAAATAAATTACGGTTGCCCTCAAAGGGCCAGGTGGGCATGGCTGGGTGGTCACGTGATTGGGTGGGCATGGCCAACGACCTGGCCCGCTCAGCGTTGCTCACATCGAGGGGCACCTGTGATGGGCCAGACAAGGCTGGGAACGGTGAACCAGAGTGAGCGCCAAAGCCTGTGGGGGCCAGCATCGGTGCTTGAGCGCAGCTGGGGAGGGTGCCTGAGGGGTCGAACGGTGCTGGGGCGGGGGGGGGGGAGCAGCCGAACTGCCCATTCAGTTTTCGGCTGGAGTCCAGGGACAGAGGCAACGGCAGTGGGGAGAGATCAAAATGGGAAGCCCCTGCCCACTGTTGCCTGCCCATTGCCTGCGGTGGATTCCCATTTTCACCCCCCCCTCCCCATTAAAGTCCATGCAGTACTGTTCAACCCTCCCAGGCACCCTCCTCAGCCACGGACAAGCACCAATGTCCTGCAGTTTAGCAATAGCAATAGACTTATATACCGCTTTACAGTGCTTTACAGCCCTCTCTAAGCGGTTCACAGAGTCAGCATATTGCCCCCAACAATCTGGGTCCTCATTTTACCCACCTCGGAAGGATGGAAGGCTGAGTCAACCTTGAGCCGGTGAGATTTGAACTGCCGAACTGCAGCTAGCAGTCAGCTGAAGTAGCCTGCAGTACTGCACTCTAACCACTGCGCCACCTCAGCTCTTTTCGTTTATGCAGTACTGTAGTGCAAGATCACACAAGATCAGTAGCGCAAGATCTCGCGCTACTGATCTCGCACTACAGTAGTGTAGGTCTCTGTTCTCTACGAACTGAGGATTGTTATCAGATCCGGCCAAAGAGCATTTGCAAGATGAGATTTTGGGGCAGTGAAATCACCTTGCTTGAAGCCTCCCATTGGCTTGAAAACGCCTTTTGCACTGTTCTACTCTCGGCACAAAGAGCGTTTACAAGCCGATGGGAGGTTTCAAGCAAGATTTCGCTGCCCCAAAGTCTCGTCGGCTTGTAAGCGCTTTTCATGCCATCCCAATCTTCCTCCGCACTCAGGAAGGGATGAGGGCAGGGGGAGAGATTGGCAGCACTGCCCCCTGCTGTGGCTTTCCCACGTGGGGGCGGGGCGATCCCAGCAAAAGGGGGCTGCGAAGCCAGGCCAGCGAGCAGGGAATGGAAGCGTGGTGCTGATCTACAACTTGGTGCGGCCATTCAGGCTGGAATATGGTCAGCCTTAGATCCAACCCGCACGGCCACCCTGGAGATACTGAGACCACCCCGCCGCCTTGGCCCGTGGGCGTGCACACAGGAGACAGTGCACGCCTGTCCTGGATGAAAGGGGAGTGCTCAGAATACAGTCAGCCTGTGGGGCAAGACAGTCCCTAGGGACGCCAGGCCCCATGCACAATGGCTCCTGTGAGCATGCCCGTGGGGTGGAGGTGGCAAAGCGGCCTCTCGAATCAGATCTAAGGCTGACCGTGTTCAGGCCCGGATGGCCGCCACCAGGTTGTAGAATAGATCAGCGCCACACCCGCAACAGCCTCCATGCCCTGCTCGTTGGCCTGGCCTCGCATTTTGTGAGGCTTCCCTTTCACTGGGACCATCCCCCGTTGGAAAGCCACAGCCAGGCTTCTCAGCTGCAGACCCTGAGGGACACTCTGCACGTGGCCAGAGGCTCCCTCGCCAGATGCCCAGGCAGCCCCTCCAGCTCACCTCATACTCACCTCTGGCTCGTGGCGCCCTCCAGATACGACGGCCTGCAGCCTTGCCCGCAGACACCCCTGGCCAAGCCTCATCCGCAGGCAATGCCACAGAGCGCAGGGCATGGGGCGAGGCTCTGGCAGCCTTTCCTCTGACTGCAGATCAGGAAACCTGGAACAACTTTGCTGGTGGAACGCCTGCCTGGCGCGATCAAAGGATGTAGGAGCCTGCGGGTACCTGGGGCAGGCGCTGGCGACGAGCTTTACAACTGGGGGCGGGGGCTGTCCCAGTAAAAGGGAAGTGCTGCCAGTCTCTCCCCCTCCCCTCATCCCTTTCTGAGCCTGGCCTAGTAGCCCACGAGGCTTCCCCTTCACTGGGACCCCCCCCCCAGCCCCTGCATGAGAAAGGCACGGCCGCCAGCACCTCTGCCAAACTCTTCTCAGTACTGCAGGCTACTTCAGCTGACTGCTAGCTGCAGTTCAGCGGTTCAAATCTCACCAGCTCAAGGTTGACTCAGCCTCCCATCCTTCCGAGGTGGGTAAAATGAGGACCCAGATTGTTGGGGGCAATATGCTGGCTCTGTGAACTGCTTAGAGAGGGCTGTAAAGCACTGTAAAGCGGTATATAAGTCTAAGTGCTATTGCTATTCCCCCTGGCCCATGAGGCCGCCCTGGAAACAGCAAAGGACTGACCTGTATCACTTTGGGCCAGCCCAGGCCAACCGGGCGCTGATCTATAACTTGTGGCAGCCATCCGGGCCTGAATGCGGTCAGCCTTAGATCTGACCCGCGCAGCTGCCCTGGAACCAGCAAGAGACCTCCCCGCTGCCTTGGCCCTGCCCCCTTGGTGTGTGCACAGGAGGCAGTGAGCATTGGCGTCCTGGGTGAAAGGGAAGCTCTCAGAACGAAATCAGCCTGCAGGGCAAGATGGTCCCGAGGGTCGCCAGGCCCTGCGCGCTCACCACCTACTATGCATATGCCTAGGGGGCAGGGCAGAGCCGCCCCCCCCCCCCCCCCCCCCCCCCCCCCCCCCCCCCCCCCCCCCGCCCCCCCCTAAGGCTGACCGCATTCTGGCCTGGTTGGCTGCCACCAGGTTGTAGATCAACACCCGATCAACCTGGGCCAGGCCGAGGCACCACGGGCCAGTCCTTCGCTGTTTCCAGGGTGGCTCCATGGGCCAGATCTAACCACATCGCGGGCTGTATACACCTGCATTAGTGTATACCCTCAAGCTATAGTTTTATATTTAGCATATATTTATAGCATATATTTCTGTGAAAAATTATTCAATCCCTTTCAGATTTGAATGCTTTCATATCTTTGCCAGTGAATGTACTGTACATTACTTGAGAAACTTCCTGTGCCCCACACTATCTGCTCAGCCACTACAATCTAGCAGAATTGGTGTGCTTCAGGTTTCATTGATTAAACAATGCCATCTTTTGGGACCCTGGAATCAGTCTTGTTTTTTCTATTGCTTTTTCTCTTATTTGTGGGTTTTCTGGTGCTTTTTGTTATGAAACAATTATAGAATCACTGAGAGTTGGTGGCATAGCAAAAGCACTTAGACTTATATACTGCTTCTTAATGCTTTTCAGCCCTCTCTAAGCAGTTTTACAGAGTCAGCATATTGTCCCCAACAATCTGGGTCCTCATTTACTGACCTCGGAAGGATGGAAGTCAACACTGAGCCCATCAGGATTGAACTGCTGACAGTCAGCAGAGTTAGCCTGCAATATTACATTCTAACCTGCATTAATATATAACTTTAATATATTATAGTTGGTCACATAGTCAGCCAGAAGTTTAGACTGGATTTGGCATTTTTGTCTACCTACCAAGACCTTTTGAGGACCAAGGATGGGCAGATGTTGTTATGTGGTGTTAAGGGTATTGTCATAGGCTGTAAGTTATAAAGTAACTGAAGTTGATTTTATCAACACCAATGATTTTCAAGTGGTCTTCCACATGTTTTAGAATTGCCTCCAAGGGCACCTATTACTATGATTATATACACAAAAAATGTGAAATCACAGCTGGCAGTTTTTTAGCTTTGTACACATTGAGTTCTTCCCAAAAGAACCTAGTGTCAGGGTTCCGACCGATGCCCTAATTAAATCATGAGCCTCAAGCCAAGCTTCAGAAGAAATCCAGTTATTTATTAGGAGCTTCATGTCGGCATGATCCAAGTGAAGCCAACTCTGATCTCACTTAATTTGCGTCTTGGCTCTGACCCTGTTTCCCCCTCCCCCCCAAGGTGTGTGATCAGTCACATTCCCCAACAAAGCAATTTCGCGGGTTGTAGAAGTCACTCCCCCTCCGGCCACTGTGGGTCCCCCTCGAGATGACCATGACGTTGCCGCTGGAATGTGCTTTATTTTGACTGAAACGCAAATTCCTCGATGCAGCTGTGAGGCTCGGTTTTCCCATCCCCCTGCCTCTGGCAACTCGAGAGCAGGTCAGGAATGCTTTGCGAGTTAACACCTAGGATGTCATAATATATTGTTAGTACATTTGTGAATCGATGCAGTGTGGCCTTTTGTAATTGATTGATAGAAATTTTATCAATATGCAGATTTTCCAAGTGCTGTCCAACATTTTTTGACATGACACCCAGTGCAAGGATAACTACTAAGACCATCATGGCCATAATCTTTCAATTTTCAGATGTTGATGCTTTGTGATGTTTAATTCTTTGTCTTGTATTCTACTATCTCCTGATATTACTACATTAATTACCCACACTTTCTTCTTTTCAACCTCAGTTAAATGCACTGTGTTATGGCCAAGATTTTATCAGTTCATATTTTGAAAACCCACAATATTTTAAGTTGCTCATTTTCCTCTTTTAACTCTGTGTTTCCATCCATTTTTCATTATTGGTATATGATGTTCCACTGAATCATTTTGGCAATTGTGTTATGTCATCATTTGTAATCAGTTTTTACAATGTTTTTGCACGAGTATATGATCTTCTGTTTCTTTTGTCTTTGCACAATCTGCACTTTGAATTATTTGATGATTTTTCAATTCGGGCTTTGATTGCATTAATTTGAATAACTTGCTCTTAAACAGCCAAAACCACTTCTTTTTTTAATGACCTAGTTGTAAGCCATTGTCAGGTTTCATCTTTATCCATTTTCCCTTTATCCTTTGTAGAAATTGACCATGTAATGCTTTTCCTTGCTAGCATTCTATTCATGTTTTTATTGTATTATTTCAATATTTATGTTTTGCTTCAGTAAGTTCCAATTTTTAACTTGCATCGGTACTTGTTCTTGGCTGTCTTTTATGTAATCAGCTAATTAATGCCTTTCTTCGACAGTTTGACTTAAAACTCTGCCCATATTTCTGCGGGGTAGGTATAATCTATCAGTATCGCTATGGGGATGTAATGTACAGTGATGTTATTAGTTTTCTTGGGTTTTTTTGTCCAAACTGATGTGACCAGTTAATAATTCCAGCAGTGTATCATATCGTCAGCACAACCCAATCCAGTATAGGATTATTTTTCTGTTTTCGCACAATATTAAGTGAGTCGATGAATACACATAGTCTGGCTCTTTTTCTAAGACCTGCCTGCCTGACGTGTGTGACTCTTCTGGTAGAATATACTATCACCAGCATAGCTCTTAACTTCATCAGAGCATCACAAGACCCTCTCTCACAAGAGAGTATTTATGGATATATTAATATGTGAGAGTAATCTATAGTTAGTTTTACAGTTTTACAGTCTAAGTCTTAATTCCTCATCTAAGTCCCTTATAAATTTTAACACTGACTTAAAAGCAGTCTTTGGTTTCTGCCAGCATAAGACTCACATGGCTCCAAAAGTTTCATATTTAACTCATCTGTCAACATTTCTCCACAGTTCTAGAGACTCATCCAGGTGTGGTGTTTTGTTTATTGCAAAAACAATATTGTTTATTGTTTTGTTTTGTTTTGTTGTTTTTTTTGCAAATTTCAGGTGAGCATCAATATACTTTTCAATGGACAATGGGTTTTGCTTTCTTATTCCCTTTGAATCCTATTTTTATCCAGTACTTTTCTTTGGGGAGATTCACTATTGTCCATATCTTCTCCATTTCAAGACTATGTCTCAGACTAGTTTTATAACCTTCACCACATTGATAAGCATCAATTAACTATTTTTGTGAAAGTCTTCAGAAATTTCTTTAGAGCAGGACATGGCATGTCTCATTTGTGTGAAGAGAAGCCTACAGTACTGAGAGGAGTTAAATCTGTAAGATGTTTATAAGGTAGCACTGGACCAAATCAACTTTGAATGTCAAATGAAGTACTCACAAAAGTGATACCAGTTATTTCTTTAATTGTATTGATTGAACTAGGGAGATGATACTTTTTCCACATTGCCAGATCGCCTATTGAATTTATGAAATAAAAGAAACATTGCTATTTGTTCACCCAGACTATTTATATATTATTATAATTACATAACACTATTTATATAGTATTCACACAAAGCTTTAATATATAGTGGCAAAGTTTTCCAAATATTCGTAACATCCAAAAGGGGTAAATACTTACACAGAGTTGTAAGATGGTTATAAAAGCTGTGGTGGTGCAGTGGTTAGAATGCAGTACTGCAAGCTAACTCTGCCCACACATTACAAGTTCGATCCTGACCAGCTTGAGATTGAATCAGCCTTCTGTCCTTCCAAGGTCGGTAAAATGAGGATCCAGATTGTTGGGAGCAATATGCTTACATTGTAAGCTGCTCCAAGAGTGCTTTAAAACACTATAGAGCAGTATATAAGTGCTATTGCTATTGCTATTGCTCTATGCAGCCTTCAGTTTGATGAAAAATATCTCTTAGTTTTTTACTAAATGTCTTAAATAATTTTCTGAGCCAATCATTTTGTACTATATCTTACTGATGTTGTCAGTATTTATCTTTCCATTTCTTACCAACATTTTTCAGGCAGAGATGTTATATAAAAAAAATCCCAGACTACTGGAACAACTACAATATTGTGAAGAAACAGGAATCCCACTGGCAATCATCGTTGGAGAACAAGAGCTGAATGATGGAGTAGTGAAACTTCGGGATGTTGTGACTAGGAAAGAGGTTGGTGTTGTTATTTAATGGAGTCAATTTGAAACTTGCTCTGAAATAATCTTCCCTAGAGCTGTTTGAACACCACTGAGATCATGTTTGCAATTCAATTTTCCTCAGTAAAGATATTTTATTTTGATTAGTTGCACTAATCAAGTCTCTATTATCTGCTTTTTAGGTTAATGTCCCTCAAGAGAATTTTATAGAGGAGATCAAGAGAAGGTTGGAAAAATACAATACTTAATTTCATGTAATTGATATTTTATACTGCTCCTAAGGCTGACTTATATGCTTACATACTGCTCTTATGGAATACTGCAGGCTTGTGAAGCACCTGGAGTTGTTCAATATTTCTTTCCTTTTTTTGTAATAAAATATTTCACATTTTAGTCACACAAACCAAGATTTAGAGAACTGGATTTGTGTCATTGTACTTTTCTTATCCACTATTGCTGTGTACATAGGCTTAAGTATGCTGGCCTTTCAAAAAGAATTAGCTTTGCTGTTATTGTCATTAATTATGTTCTCCACTTACATTGCTAATCTGATTTGCATGTCAGTTCCCGAATCTGCGGCTAACTACACAGTTGTAAAGCAGTGCTGATAGATTTGTGAATGGTTGATAAATGTTTTTGACTCATTGGTTTAGCCATCTGGCAAAACTCACCATCTGTAGTAGCCTGTTGATCTATGGCTTCGCAGACATGCAGAGTTTTGAAAGAGCTCTTCACCCATGCTGGTTAAGCCATCTGTCAAAATCAAGTGTCTCAACAGATGCGATGATAAAATAGGAGTGTTTCATTCTTCAAAAAGTACTTCTTTTGAAATAACTGAATTCTCATGCTTTTACTCACCATTTCCCAGAGCTGATCTGCAAGATGCAGGGTATAATGCTTCAACCTAATTTTCCAGCTCCACAAACAGAATGGACCTGGAAGAGAGTGCCCTGGGATGATAGAAGAGGGGTCATTACTTCATCAGGCTCAACTGATCAATAAGTGCTGATCTGATCACATTCCCTGTTACCACTTGACTACACAACCAACAAGTATATCTGTAACAGCTTATATTCAGTTGTGGTCTCCTGTGGATTGTTAACTTGCCGTACAGGAATTTAGGACTGACCTTGAGGAAGGTATGAGAGAAATATTGGAGGGGGTGGGGTGGCAGGAGTAAGAAACTATTGGGGGAGTGGTAGAAAAAAATTACACAGGCCTAAGATAGAAGGAAACTCAACATGATTTTGTTTAGTAAGATGGGACAGAGAGAATCTGAAACAAGCATTCAAGATTCTATTATTCTATCTTACTCTTAACAAAGAGCATTCACAGAATCACTGCCATGCCTGTTTTTGAGCTGGTGTGCCTTGAAGGCCTGATATATACTCACACTGGGAAACAGCGTAGTTTAGCTTCATATAGTGCATATTCCCATAGGAGAAAGAAGGAGGGGCTGAAGATATTGGGGTGGAAGGAAAGCTGAAAAAATGCAAGTACAGAGCCATTTTAATGAACTGTTAGATGGGAGACCATTAATTCCAGTGTTACCTTAGGCATGGAAACTAGTTGGCTGACTTTGGGACAGTTACTTTCTTTTAGCCCACCTCATCTCACAGGATGGAAGTTTGGGGGAAACAGGATGTAAAAGTATTGTGTATTATGCGCCTTAGGTTGTACAAATATGTGGGTTATAAATCTAACAAATAAAAGGTTAATAACCAAGACCAAGACTGAATGTTGAAGTAGTATGGTTTTAATAAAGAGCTGGCAAGTATGAGTTGGATTTGGGCAGTGGTTATATTGTAAAAAGCTTGTTGGAAAGTGGCCTGAAGTTCACAAAATGGTTCAGGGCACAGTCTAGTGATATGTGCCAAAATGAAAGAGGTAGATACATAATAATTGCCTACCCCATTGCATATGGCCGTAGTAAGAGTTCTCAAAATGATGATCAGTTTTACCAATCTAAGAAACAGCAACTGCGAGCCTGCTCACAGAGTAACAGTCACTATTAACATAGAGTCCTTCCTTAACTCTAGCAAATAGGTAAGAGCAGAGAAATACAGTAGAGTTACCTTCCTCCCCCATACGCACACCAATCAAGCAACATTATTGGGGGTCTATATATCCAGTTACATATTGTTCTGCAGTTTAAAATGTCAAGCAGTTTCTCTTAACTCAAAATAGTCAACAGAAAAAGGGAAGAAAAGACAGGAGGCGTGGCCAACGCCATGGCGAGACGATGTGTTCTTCGGGGGCTCCCGAAGAAGCGTCGAATCCCCAGCTGATTCGGGGTATTAATTGACCTAAACTGTCCTGGAGGGACAGTGGATAAAGAGACACGAGCCGACGCAAACAGGGAAAAGGCAATTTCCCTGGAGGGTCGGCTGAAGCCTCTGAAACCGGCAGCTGAGGAAAGCGGCCATTGCGAGTCGCTACAAAGCTAGGGCAGCCACATCGAAAGAAGCAGGAAGAAGAAAATGTGGATTGTCAGGGTGAGAAGATTGTTTTGATCCAAGTACTGTGCAGGAGTGGCGAGTGAACAAGGTGCTGACACCGGGTGAGTGATTGGCCAATTTACAGATAAAAAGAAACTTTTAAAATGAGACTGTAAAAGACCCCGAAGCAGAAATTAGCAGCTAACGGGCAACTGGGAGTATTATAGAGGAAAAAGAAAAAAAAATGGAGATTATAACACTTAAAGCCCAAAAGGATTGCGATTATTGCAATTGGATTTGGTGAAAGTAAAGAGAATAATTAAAAAGAGAACAAAGAGTAAGAAGAAAACATTTATACCTGGATTTAAAGTATTTTGGGAAGTTTTAACAGGAAACTGATTTATGTGTATGGGGAATTAGAGGATGCCATCTGCTGGTGGAAAGAACACTATAATGGCTTGGTGGAAGACAAAAGAAAAAAGGAAAAAATGGTGTGTAGCTGTGGATTGACCTTGCTTATAGAAATATATTTTGGGAACTGTGAGAACTCTTAAGGAGGGTTTGTTTTCAGCTACAGCATCTGGTCTCAATTTCAGCGCCAGTGGAAGATAATAAAGCTATGACTTGGAAAGGAGAATAAAACTGGACATTTGGATACTAGGAAATGAAACTTTAAAGAGACTATATGGACTTTAAGTTTGAATCAAGAGAGTTATAATTGTAAAACCCTAAAGATAGCAAGATTGATAAAATGGAATTGTCGATATATGAGGAATTAATGGAGATCTCAAAAACTATACATGAACTTTTAAAACTTTTAAAAGGTGATGAGAAATTAGAAGTGATGTTGGATGATATAAAACATGTAGAAAATACAGCGTTGGAGGAGCAAGAAAATGATATAGAAGGACAAAGAATTGAAAGTAAGAAACATAAATGATTTCACTGGGATTTACAGTGGCAGGGAAGGAGCAGATAGGGGAAAATACTCATTGCAAAAAGATCAATTAAGAAGGGTGTAATAGTGGGAAGATTCTAGGAAAAAATTGGAGGAAATTTAACCAAATAATATACTTAAAAGGTAGGAATTTTTTTTTAAAAAAAGTATAGATATAGAAAGAAAAGAAAGGAAAAAAAGAAGCTAAGAGAAGGGGAAAAAAGGAGAAAGTTAATGAGAGATGGAATTTTTGAGAGGCCAAAAGAGAATGGTTGAAGAGGTATTTTGGTAGATTGAATTGTATTAATGTGATTAATTGTATTTGAATGATTATTTTAAATGGTTCTCATATAAGATTGGCATACAAGGTCATATTGTTTATAATATAATGAAAATATATTTAAGCTAAGAAGGGAAAATATAAATTCGACTCAGGCTTCCATCCTTCCGAGCTGGGTAAAATGCGGACCCAGATTGTTGGGGGCAATATGCTGACTTTGTAAACCGCTTAGAGAGTGCTGTAAAGCACTATGAAGCGGTATATAAATCTAAGTGCTATTGCTATTGCTATGATTTAAGATGTGATGAAGAATATACATATTAGAAGAGTTCAATGTATTAATGTTATTGTGTTTAACTAACCATCTTAAATGGTTCTCATATAAACTATATTGTCCTTACTAAAATAGAAATAGATGTATAAGATAAAGAAGATATAAATATGAAGTGTGAAAATTAGCAATAGGACCCTGGAAGATATTTCTATCAGTGGTTAATATAGTAAGAGATGAGAATTTAAGGGCTAGTAGTGATATTGTTTGTATAACAATAAAATGAATAAAGATAAAAATAAGGAAAAGAAATATTAAGGTTGAAATCAAAAGAACAGATTGGGGCAACATCTTGTTCTTAATATAGTTACGATGAAGGGGGGAAAGAAGATAAACTTTGGAAAAAAGAAGTAATATAAAATTAAATAAAAATGAAAGAAATGAGGATGATTAATATCGTCAATATTATTCATAATATTAAATCTGTTTTTTAGTAGCATATTGAGAAATAAATTACAGGTGATAAATACTTGAATGCAACAATGGGAAGGAAAGTGGGAAGATGGAGGAGTGGAGGGGATTGGAGGGAAGTAGGGGAGAGGAGAGGAGAAAGGTCGAAAAAAGAAGGAGGAGGTAGGGGAAAGAAGAGGGAAAGAAAGGTAAGGGATGGAAGGAGAGAAAGGAGAAGGAGAGGAGAAGAGGGAAGTAGGGAGAGGAGGAGAGGAGGGAAGAGGAAAGAAGGGAAAGATTATTTTTCTAGTAAAACTGGAACATGGAAAATATGAAAGTAAACAGAAGAATAAATTTTTTGGTTGATTTGATGGTTGGATAATTATTATTATAATGGAAGATGTTAAAAAAGGTTAAAAATATTAAATGAATATAATTAGATTTGAAAGTATATATAGATGTATGTATGTATATGCACTCTGACAACACATTGTTTGAATTGAAAATAGAATTTTTGTATTATAAAATAAAATAAAAACTGTATTAAAGAAAGAAAAAAAAAAGGGAAGAATGGAATGCTGTGTTTGGTTGTAATGTTTGCAAACTTGCTATTTGTTTAATGAAAGTGAAAAAATCCAAAATTTGTTCTGCATAAAGTTTCTATTAAATCCTAGGTTGGGGATGAGATGAAGGCAATATCATGACACAGTTAAAAAAAAATATTACCAGGACATGCTTATTGAATGCTTAGATTTTACTTATTTATATTTCATATTTCTAAATCACCCATCTCCTTCAGAGTGTGGTTATGACCTCTGCTCAAATCACATAGCTTTGTCCTAATTAATATCTGGTTGTAGACATGCAGTAATAAATACTGTAGACCTTTTGTTCTGTTTTATGCACTTGCCATACTTAATCTTAAATGGATCAATTGTGTAATTATCTGTAGGCGCATTGCATCAGTTAAATGGTCTGTGCCAGATGGTCCCAAATGATTTTGGAATGCAATTGGGGTGTTTTCATGTCTCCTTAGTCAGTGATACTGTCAAAGCCCTGGCTGTTGTATGAAATTTAAAAAATCAATTAGAGAGTGGAAATTTGCTCTTCGTTGTACAAGTAAAGGAAGCATCAAAGTAAGCTACGAGCACTTCTGATTGGTGCTTTGGAATGCATGAATATAGTGCATGTTTGCACCTCTTTAAAGCAATTGTATATTTTTACAGCATCATACAGCAACTACAAACAAAGAGATACTTAACAGAGAACCTTGAGCCCAGATCTGTTCACCCAATTTGGTGAATTGCCAGTGCAGGAACAGCTATTTGAAGGAGCCAGGGCCAAGGCATTTCCTAACCCCTTTAGAGCCCCACCAACCCCATAACTAAAACACAAATAACATAGGAAACGGGGAAATTATAGTGTAGACCCTAAAGTAGACTTAACATAGGGTTTTCTTTCTTCATTTTTATTGTTTAATCTAATTTTTCTCCAAATACAATAAGAAAACATTCTGGCTTCACTTACATGAGGGATGACATTGCTTCTGATTTTGTATCACTGTCCTATCCAAAACCTGCCTATGCCAAGATTTGGCTAATTGTTCTTCACAGCATGGGGAATTATGGCCATCCAGATGCTTCAAATTATAGCTCATCTTGGATCATATTGCTAAAGCTGTTGGAGGCCACAGTCATCTGGAGATCATGATTTATATATGCCTTTGCAACAGCTTGTCACTTGTTTTTTTTACAACCAGCAGAAAACTGCAGAACTCCTTTTCTCCTTATGTCCACTTAGTTCTTTATTGTTTTCATTCTAAATTTTAAGACTGAAATGTTTTTGAATATTAGTAGCTCAGGTTGGTAGTTAGGCTGTTGGTTTGAGCTCCGAGCTTGGCAATTTGGTTGCAAACATTTTGTCACCATTTGAGGAGACATTGTCAATGTGTTTTGAATTGTCAGTGCATTTTGAATTCAAAATGATGATGTCTCCTCGAATGGTGATGAAATGTTTGCAACTAAATTGCCAAGCTTGAAGCTCAAACCAACAGCCTAATTTTAAGACTCTTCCTTATACTTTCTGGTATAAAAGGAACTAGAACACACACATTTATTTGATCAATGATGAGAACAGCAAAATTACAGTAATATAGCATAAAAATAAAAACTATTTAAAACTATATAAAAATTAATGCATGTAACAACTCACTCGGCATATTATTACCACAGATCTAATTCTATTGAAATTTATTTTCATGCCTTAATAGCTGTGACACAAAATCAAGCTACATTGCATATAATATTAGGCTTATTGTCTGATAAGAGAAAGCAAGATAAAACTTAGTTGATTATCCTAACATATGTTCAAACAAAGGACAAATAAGAGATCGACAATTAAGATGATCAATACTAGAAAATGAGTGGCTTCTATCAAAATTAAATTATAGGGACAAATTATTTTGGAGAAAGGAATTTTGGCTAATCTACCACTAAGGATTTCTGCAGTTAAAACATGTCAGATCTAAAATGGGTCTTATCGACAGCCCATATCAAAGTGGTGTTTTCTTTCTGACAATTTATTTCCCTATAGACTACCCTTTTAAACCATCTTGGGTTGCATTTACAACAAGAAACCTAGGGTTGCATTTACAACGCAATTTTCTTTTTTGTTGGCCAGTTTTTAGCAATTTTAGCCATGTTTTGTGTGTGAATGTGGTGGGTTGTCTGGTTTGACTGTGAATGGAAGAGTATTTCTGATTGGTTGTGTTGGTGAGAATGGGGGAGCCGGGGGAGGGAAATGGAGCCCCCTCTGCTGAGTGTACTAACACAAGCAGATGGGGGCCCAGATCTGCCCCTGGGCTTGGTATGAATGATATTGTCGGCCTGCCGGATAGGGGGGGGGGCGGTGAGGTGGGGGATGGGATCTCAAGGGGGGTGGTGGGTCGGAGCATCCCAGTGGTGGTTGGGAGAGGTAGGTATGGCGGTAACCGAAGGGCAGACCATGTGTGGAGAACTAGTACTCGCTATATCAAAGCGATTGCCTGTTCTGACCCTTCTGGTGACTGGGGTTTTCAGGGCCCTGGCCTCAGTCTGCTGCTGCTAAATGCCAGATCGATTGTGAAAAAAG
>QLTV01003124.1:297629-335910 GCA_003457575.1 Thermophis baileyi
CCCCCCGAGATCCGTACTACCCCCACCTTACTGGCCTTCCGTAAAGCCCTTAAGACCTGGCTTTTCCGGCAGGCCTGGGGCCAATAGTTGTTCTGATTGGCCCATGCATGGTTGTGTGAATGTTTTATTTTAAATATAGTTGGGGTTTTTTTTTCCCCTTTCTTTTTTAAATTGTTTTTATATGTTTTATTTTTTTATGATGTAAGCCGCCCAGAGTCCTTCGGGAGTTGGGCGGCATATAAATTTTATAAAATAAATAAATAAAATAAATAAAAAAAGGTTTGTTGCTGAGCAGAGGATATAGGTGGTAAAATATGTGGTTAGTATTCATCTAGGATTTTCTAAATGTTCCTTGGTATGATGTGAAATTAAACTGAATTCATTCTGTTGTTCATTTTCTTTTTTAAATTGTTTTTATATGTTTTATTTTTTTATGATGTAAGCCGCCCAGAGTCCTTCGGGAGTTGGGCGGCATATAAATTTTATAAAATAAATAAATAAAATAAATAAAAAAAGGTTTGTTGCTGAGCAGAGGATATAGGTGGTAAAATATGTGGTTAGTATTCATCTAGGATTTTCTAAATGTTCCTTGGTATGATGTGAAATTAAACTGAATTCATTCTGTTGTTCATTATCTTAATAATATGAAGGCTTATATTCTAAAGACCCTTAGCTTGTCAAGAGGCACATTTTCTGAGTACTAATAAATGCTTTCTGTTTACATTGAACATTATGCCTTAGTTCAGACTCATATGAAAACCAGATAGTACCACTAGATGTCATCACAGGGACTTTAGTAATCATAGATTGCTTAGGTATTTATAAGGTACTTACAGAGTCCGGTCTTTGGGATGACATTAATGTGACATATGAGAAATCTCTTTATTGAGTCTGCTTCATTTCTAGTTTTTTACCATTTTCAAAATTTACTGTGTGCAAATTTGAAGAGGGCCATGCAGTTGCTTCATATATGGCAACTCAGTTTGGCAGGATTGACTTTTAAACAAGCCAGGGAAAATATAGTCTGTCTTTTATTCTTCCAACATTCTAGGTTATGCTTACTCATATAGTTAGAATCATCTGCCTGAAGAACAGAAAGCAAGTTGTTTCAGTAATAGGTCAGAAGTAAATGCTCAGCTGCATGCAATTGGCTCTAACACTTGGGTTCTTTGTGGTCTCTGAGTTTGGTTGTTTTCTTGCAGCTGGTTCATTACCAAATTAGATAACATTATCAGTGCTAGTTTGGTAATGAAATGTCTGCAAGAAAACAACCAAGCTCAGCATCAGTGACACAGTTCAACCTTGATCTACAAATATTTTCTTCTATGAATTGGCCTTAGGTTTGCTCAGCTCATTTTGTGCTAAGAGTTAAGATACCTTTCAGAAAAGGTTGGCAAAGTAGCAGTAGGAATAGCCACAGCATTTCTTCTTTTTTGATACAGTAATAGGAGAGCTTCTGTTCTAACTTTCAGTTCTTTCTTTACATAAGGGTAATTTTGGTAAGTAACAAAGATATATACTCCAAGATTAATAGCAGTAGCACTTAGACTTATATACTACTTCATGGTGCTTTACAGACCTCTCTAAGCAGTTTATAGAGTCAGCATATTGCCCCCAACAATCTGGGTCCTCATTTTACCAACCTCAGAAGTATGGAAAGCTGAGTCAACCTTGAGCTGCTCAGAATCGAACTCTTGGAGTGAGCAGTGAGTTAGCCTGCAGTACTGCATTCTAACCACTGCACTACCACAGCTCTTAAAGGTATTCCCTGGCAACAAGTTTTGTTGAGGAAGACAATGGTGGAAGACAAGTATTACTACAAGCTTCTAATTGATAAGTGTAAATTTTATCACTCTCCAGGAACATCTTGCTAGCTGAACCCAGCTGTTAAGTCTTCTCCTTCATAGTTATTCCACAATATTCTTATAATGCCTCAATCAAAGGAGCATACACATTTGACACTATAAAGGAGTTCAATGTACTATGTCTTCATTTGTTGTGGCTTGAAGTTCTGTAGGTTTCTCCTTAATCACTTAGTTCCCAAATTAATAAGTAAAATTAACCTTGAAAAACTCTGGTTACCCTAGAGGAGGAACAAAAAAAAAAGGTATTTTGTAGATATGGAGCTCTGGGTATGAACTTCTCCTGTATCATCATCTTCACAAGAGAGCCAAGATATTTAGAATTGTATTAAAAATTTTTTTAAAAAATCTGCATCTTATATAGTGTGAGCCCTAATCACTATTTACATATGTATATTCTAGACTATTTCCTCTTAATAATGTAGTAGAGCAGATATAGTAAGGTTAAGGAAGACCAAATTATTTTGCAATTTTTGTTTTGAGGTTAAAAAAATAAAATGGGTATTTTAAATCGATGCTAAATAGTTTTTTAAAAAATAGAGAGAAAACTGCTAAATTTTGGTAGGGAAATCTCAAAGATGGGATACTTTGGGGGTTGCTGCAGCCCACCTCTGCCTTTATGCAATCCTCCTTATCCCTAGCTTATGATGACTTCATATGAAGTTCTGACACCAGATAAGTAACTGTTCACCAAACGTCTCTTCTGTAGAATTGGCCATTACCTAGTTTCATAGATTACACTAAACCTTGTTTGCCTGAAATAATCGCAACTGCATGAGATCACACAACACAATCAAGGTAGTGTTATGTACCTACATTGTAGTTAAATGACTTACGAAAATGTGCAAGTATAGTTCCTGCACTTTTCTTCTATAAATATGTTTTAAGATTAACGTATGGCTTCCTGGCGTCAAAGGAGCTTATTTCTGAACAGAGATTAATAGGACCGTAATTTCTAAAACTAAAGCTTCTACCGGGAGAAAGAAAACGGAAACACCACGAGAAAAAATGTGAATAAAGTGCAGCAACGTCACTTCCTCTCTTCGCTAGTTTCTCTTGCATCATCCAGCTCCTACTCGTCCAATCTCGCCCTGAGTTGGGCAGTGTGGGCAGATTTAGCTGCCTCAAGACAAAGCAGTACGCATGCGTAGGAGAGCAAGAAAGTAAATTCATTCTGCGGGTGAGGAAGCGAGGAGGGTAGCTTGCGGCTATCTCCCTTCTCCCTTTTTTTAATTTTTACCGTCGGCGAGGAGTGTCATCATCATGGCTGAGGAAGAGGCGCTGAGGAAGCAGGCAGATACGGTGCGGCGCCTTAAGCAGGAGAAGGCTAGCCCGGAAGAGGTAAGAGGATGAACGCGACTACTGCATGGGCAATCTTTTTCCATATTCCATATTTCGGAGGTCCGTAATTTTCATAAAGTGGAGGAGAGAGGCACTCCAACTGACCTGTACTTGCTCTATGTCCATAACATACGGTGTCACAGATCACCCCTTCTAAGGCGTAGATTGGGCTGGTGAGACAGCTTTCATAATTTCTACTGGGCAAGAACCATGCTGTTTGGGAGTTTCTGCATTGGTTCTTGACACAGTATATTGAAAGCGCACAATGCAGCGGCAAATAATTTGTAAAACCACGGATCACGTGAGAAGGTAGATGAGTCACGTGAAGTACTTGTAAAGCCTTAGTAAGGCCACACCTGGAATACTACATCCAGTTTTGGTCACCACATTACAAAAAAGATGTTGAGACTTTGGAAAAAGTGCAAAGAAGAGCAACTAAGATGATTAAAGGTCTTGGAGACTAAAACACATGAAGAACGGTTGCAGGATTTGGGTTTGGCTAGTCTAGAGAAAAGAAGGTCTAGGGGTGACATAGCGGTATTCCAGTATTTGAAAGGCTGTCACAAAGAGGAGGGGATCAACTTATTTACCAAAGCACCTGTAGGCAGGACAAGAAATAATGGATGGAAACCAATCAAGGAGAAAAGCAACCTGGAAGTAAGGAGAAACTTCCTAATAGTGAGGACAATTAACCAGTGGAACAGCTTGCCATCAGGAGTTGGAGGTTTTTAAGAAGGGATTGGACAGTCAGTCACTTGTCTGAAATGTATAGGGTCTCCTACTTGAGCAGGGGGTTGGACTAGAAGACCTCCAAGATCTCGTCCAGCTCTATTTTGATTGATTGCATACTGTACAGGTGAAAGAAAATGCAGTCAATACAAGTCTCAAGTCGACATAACATTTTAGCATAGATGTTATAGCAAATATTTGGGCTACTCTGTCCTTCAAAATAAACTACGGCAATGTGACAACATATTTTGCCAAAATATCAAGCAGCATAGAGTTGAGCTGGACATCTCAGGAAATCCCAGAGATGTAGACTAGGTTGGGAAGCCTTAAAAACCCAGCAGGCAACACGGTCATGTGGTTGCCAAGAAAATTACATGGATGTTTTTGTGTACTCAGGAGGACCTGAGGTTGACTGAAGAGATCTTTATAATAATAAGCACTGGCCCTGGAAGTCTGCCATTACCCTGTCCAATTGAAACTGTTTCCTCACCTCTATTTACCTTCCTCATTCTTTGCTCATTAAACATAGGTAGTCCTCAACTTACGACCACAATTGAACCCAAAATTTATGTTGCTAACTGTAAAATTTGTTAAGTGAGTTTTGTCCCATTTTACAACTTTTCTTGCCACATTTGTTAAGTAAATAACGCAGTTGTTAAATTAATAACATGGTTGTTAAATGAATCTGGTTTCCCCATTGACTTTGCTTGTCAGAAAGTCACAAAAGGGGATCCCATGACTCCAGGACGCTGCAACTGTCATATATGTGAGTCAGTTGTCAAGCATCCGAATGTAAACCACGTGATCATAGAGATGCTGTAACGGTCAGAAGTGTGAAAAATGGTCATAAATCACTTTTTTCAGTGTCATTGTAACTTAGAACAGCCACTAAACGAACTTGTAAGTCGAGGACCAGGGTGGATTTTATTTAAATCAAGTCGATTTAAATCATGATTTAAATCACTAGTAAAAAGGCTTGATTTAAATCAACTCGATTTAAATCATAATTTTTAAAGAGCAACTGTCATCTCTGTCCCGCAGAGGCTCCTCCTCTGACCTGCTGTTGACTCACCAACAGTCCCAATATTGCACAATATATAGCCTCATGCTACATAACTCAGCATTTCATGCTGAATAAACTAAATTATTAATGTATCTTAAATAGAAAACTATCTTTATATAGATTTTTACCCCAAAAGCATTTTATTAAAATAAATTTGATAAAAATCAACAAAATCCGATTTAAATTAAAAAAATTGATTTAAATTTTTAAAAATTGATTTTTTAAAAATAATAATCGATTTTTATCCACCCTGTCGAGGACTAGCTATATTTCTTCCCTTTTAGTTGTGCTTTGCCGAATATGAGCAAGGGGGAAATCACAAAGGAAGCTATATAACAAGCTCTTGTAATAATTAAATGTATATAGTTCTTCAGTGACTTGCATACCTCAAGGATATGGTGTAAAATTGATACCAAATCCTTACAAAGCTAGGTTAGTATATTTGAAAAGCAGAATAAATATACAGGTTTTCAAAAATGTAAATGAAATGTTATACTGTAAGACGTATGCTTATATGTTGTTGGGAAAGAAAGCACCAATATATAGTCTTTACTGGAGAGAATATTGTCCATATAGTATATGTTTGTTTTTCTTGGTGTAATATTGGGTATTTCTATATCAACCCTAGTTAAAAATAAGTGTTTCCTATTATACTAGCTTTCTAGGAAATTTCTGGTTTTTTTTAGCACTTAGATTTTAAGTAATTTTTTAGAAGTTTAAAGAGGGAAGAATGGTGGCTGTGTTGAGCCATGAAAAAAAAAAAGTTAAATGTGCAGTAAGACAATATAGAAAAAGGATACTTGGGTCAGAGGCTTATCCCAATATGCAGCAATAAAGAAAAAGGCTGTGCATTGTAGCAATTAATATATATGTAATTTACAGTGATTAAAAATAATATATTTCAGATCACAAAGCAAGTGTCAAAACTGCTAGAGATGAAGTCAGCAATGCATCCTGAAGAAGGCAAGCATAAATTTGTTTTGAAGACACCTAAGGTAAACTCTTCAACTTTTCCTTTTTTTTTCCATTGCTTTTTGTGGAACGCTTAACACTTACAGGTAGTCCTTGACTCATAACCATTTGTTTAATAAAGTTACAACAGCACTGAAAAAAGTGTCATAACTGTTTTCACAATTATGACCGTTGCAGCATCCCCATGGTCTCATGAACACAATTTGGACACTTGGCAACTAACATGTATTTATGACAGTATGTCTCAGAGTCATATGATCACCATTTGTAACTTTCCCAGCTGGCTTCCATCAAGCAAAGTAATAGGGGAAGCCAGATTTGCTTAATAACCGCACAATTCACTTAACTGCAGTGATTCATTTGACAACTGTGGCAAAAAAGTCATAAAATGGGGTACAACTCACTTAACAACTGTCTTGCTTAGTAACAGTAATTTTGGTTTCATTGTGGTCATAAGTCAAGGACTACCTGTATTCAGTTTTATGCTACCAAAAAGACTTTTTGGGAACAAGGAAGAATTTGATGATTCTTCATTATGGTCTCTGTACTAGATTTTCATCTGCATAAGCCCCAGCTTTAGAATCTACTGCAGCTATGATAGATTTGTTTTTTTGAAGAAATTTATCTTTAGTATACAAATTTCTGGGTGCAGTACTTGCCCAGTTTCCTTTTAACCTCCAACACTGGAAAGACTTTTTTGAAGCATGTTTTCTATCTTTGTACTTTTGCAAGCTAAATAAAGTGTTCAGTAAGCAAAATACTTAGTGAAGTTGTACAGGGTAGTCCTTGACTTATGACCACAATTGGGACTGGAATTTTGGTCACTAAGCAATGCCGTCATTAAGCAAGTCATGTGGCTGGACCCATTTTTACAATCATTTTTACCACAGTCATTAAGGCAGATATAAAATGATATAATTTTATAAAATAAAACAAAAATATTTTGCTAAGATGTACAGTTCTATAGATACTTCACAACTATGGATCTGTAACTGCACACTATACTGGAAGTGATGCTAAAGACATGTGAATATTGCCAAAAGGTGCTCTACCTATTGGTAATTATCAATGGATTGGCAATATTCAGTAATTGTTTATATGATCAGTAGGTAATTATATTCTATTGAAATGAGAGTTTAGTCTGTAAATTTTATTAAAATCTCTAATCTTTTAATCCATTTACATTTAAATCATAGTGTAAAAAATGATTTTGACAGTTTTAACAAAAAGGGTTTTAATGAAAGGCGCAGTGGTTAGAATGCAATACTGTAGGATACTTCTGCTGACTGTCGGCTGACTGCAATTTGGCAGTTCGAATCTCACCAGGGTCAAGGTTGACTCAGCCTTCCATCCTTCCAAGGTTGGTAAAATGAGGATCCAGATTGTTGGGGGCAATATACTGACTCTGTAAACCGCTTAGAGAGGGCTGTAAAAGGCACTGTGAAATGGTATATAAGTCTAAGTGCTATTGCTATTGCTGCTAATGAATACATTTCAACATTTTGTAAAATTTATAGGCATATAAAAGTTCATTACCAAATTTCTACATTTTGCTGGTGTTTCATAACTGAATGTATACATCTGTTTATAAGCTTTGTAATTCTTAAAAAATCAGGCTTGACTGTCATGCCAGATGCATTTTCTTTAAATGTTTAGCCTTCCCCATTTAAGTTATGACCTGAGAACTTCAGGCTCAGGTGAGTAATATAAGACTGTATTGCACAGTCTAAAATCTATAAAATAAAATGAGGTTATGACACTGTCTAATTTGTCATAAGTGGAATCTTCTTATTCGGAACATCAGCATTAGGCATCCTCTTACCATCACCAAGGCTGTACTGTTGTGTGGTTTTTTTTCTATCTACCATGTGTGCTAAAGTGGAGGACCTTCCTTTTAATAGTGAAGGCTTTTCCTGTGTAAAAAACTATGGTGCCCTGGATTGCATGCAATTGTTTAAAATGACCGTACATTGGATGAGAAAGCCATAGTAATTCTCCCATAGGTTTCAACGCAATAGAAGTTGGTTTTAAAGAGTGCTTCCTCTTTTTTCCTTTGATTTTTCATAAGCAAAAGGAAGACATTGGACAGTTTCTAGTTAGAGATAGTTTCTCCTTTCTCGTTGCTACTAACCAATCAAATCTCAGTATTCAGTATTAAGTTTCAGTTTTGCTTTTATAAATTTAATTCTTTTAAATAATTATAATTATTTATACAATATTTCATATTTCTTAACCATCCATCTCCCTCCATTTTAATGGTTTTAACTAATGATTTTCTAATTTATTTACTGTTTTTGCTGGATTGTTGTACACCGCCCAAGTTCACTTTCCGTGAGTTGGGTGGCCATATAAATTTGATAAATAAGTTGAATGAGTATGTGAAGAAATTGTTGCAGTTTAAAATTCTTTTTTTTATTAACAATTTTTATTAGTTTATATTATAACATATAAAAAATACAAAAGCAAATAGGAAAAATAGGGGAGGGAAGGGAAAAGTGTGGAAAAGAAGAGAGGGAAAGAAAGAAAAGGCATTGACTCCCTTAGGTGCAGTAAAATAAGGCATTAACATCAAACCTCAACTTTTTACTTTTACATAACCATTTAAACTAGCCATTTCTATAACAACAAATCTATCTAATTGGTAAAACCCCAAATTAAAGTTTTATTTTTTTTCTACCTCAAGCACAAAGTCCAGAAGCGGTTTCCAAGTAGAAATAAAAGTATTTGTATTTTTTTTCTTTGATCAAAGCAGTCAGCTTAGCCATCTCTGCTAACTCCATCAACTTTTGCAGTTATTCGTCCAAGTCGGGATTGAAATGTCCTTCCAGTTTTGTGCGTAGAGTAGTCTTGCTTCCGTCAACATATCAAAGTTCCAAATTTTTTTCCAGATCTTTTTCCATTAAACCCAAAAGAAAAGTCTCTGGATTTCTCCTTATATTCACTTTAAGAATTTTCCGTAGTAGGCTTGGTCATTAAATGAACTGTTGTAAGTTGAGGACTACCTGTATATATAGAATGATTGTATTCACTAACTAAATCTTGTCAGTTGTGTAACTTTTTTTTCATTTTTCTCTTTTTCTCATAGTTGAAGAATATAATATATCTACTAAGGATATTTTATTACAAAACAGAATCTTGTGTAACTGCTGTTAGATTATTTTGCATCTTATACTACTTTAATATTCAGATAATTCCTCAATTTATCATTCATTTAACCATTTATATCAACCTGTACAAATTACATGTCTATTTTTGTAATAAAGAACTGTTCATAGTCTGGCAATACTAATTCATTGCATCTATGCAAGCCAGAAAATTAGGAATGGTAAACTTCCACCCTGCCCCCAATAAGTATAGAGAACCTAATACACTAAGGATTAACACTATTCTCAAATTTTATTTTACTTAGTTGTAAGGGCAGAAAAATGAACTATGCAGAACAGTATAAATGCAGATTTTAATCTTGGTATAAGAACATGAAAATGAAGAATTTGTAGAATAAAGACAAGTATATCAATAAGTTAAATCTAAAATGTAAATTTCCCCTTTTTATATGGGCTAAAACTTTGATTAAAAAAAAAAGCTAAGGAACGTTATTAGTTTCTTGGTAGACTGTAATCTATCAGCAGCATGATTTAATAAGATTATTGTTTTTTGAGACTTTAGTATCAAAGTCAGGATGCATTTGATACAGCCAGCTTTTTTAGATGATCCATGAATACTTGTAGACTAACATCATCTGTTAGTATTGGAGCACCAGATTCCTGAAATAAGCAATTATAGTTTAGAAACAAAATTTAAGCCAACACAAAATGTGGGAACATTGGAAAACTACAGCATAATTTACATGATGTATAATTATGTTGATTCCTATTGTACTTATGTACTTATCTATGGTCCCTTTTTTACATTTGCATTTTCAATATTCATTTGAAAGACCTTTATACATTCTTGACAACTTATCTGGAGTTAAATATCAACAGTACATAATCTTATAAAATTTTCTTTTAAGTTATAATTTAATATAAATTTTAAATCTTTCTTCCACATGTTTATTTATTTATTTATTTATTAAATTTGTATGCCGACCAACTCCCAAGGGACTCTGGGCGGCTCACAACAATATAAAAAACTATTAAAAGATAACATACTAAAAACATTTAAAAACAGTTAAAAACTCATACACACCGTTTCATGGCCGGATCTCACCAATTACAGAGGTGAGATCAACGGCCCCAAGCCTGCCGGAAGAGCCAGGTCTTTACCGCTTTCCGGAAGGCCAGCAGGGTGGGGGTGGTCCATTGTTCAAGCATTACATTATATCCAAAGTTCCTTGCCCACTGAATCATACAGTGCTTTACATGTTCACTTTCCAGATTTAAATTCAATAACATTTTATAGACCTTAGCAATAATATGTTCATCATTACCGTACTACACAGTAGGATTTCCAATTCATTTTTAACTAATGTCTAATTTAAATCTTTCTTTCAATTGTAAATATGTAAACCAATGGCAGACATGACCTCCTGATTCTAGCTCCTCCTTAGACTTGAGGGTAGGGTCACCAAAATTAAAAGATATTATTTTACCATAAGTCTACCAGTTCGGCTTTGTCACCATTTCTTTTCTGAAAAAAAGCTTCGTGTGGGAAAAGCCAAAGAGGCACTTTTGTAGAAAACATTGTTTTATATTTATTCCAAACTCTCAGAATGGCACATCTAACAAAATGGTTGTTGAAATCAACATTTACTTTAATCTTGTCATACCATAGGTAACCATGCCATCCAAATCTTAATTCATGACCTTCTAAGTCAAGTAGTCTCTTATTCTGAAGGTTCACCTTTTCTTTTAGCCAGACCAAACAACAAACATCAAAATACAATTTCAAATCTGGTAAACCCAAACCCCCTCTTTCCTTAGCATCTTGCAGCAGTGTGCATCTAATTCTTGGCTTTTTCCCTTGCCATATGAATTTAGAGGTATCCCTCTGCCATTGTTTAAATGGAATATCAGTTGCAAGTATTGGTAATGTCTGAAACAGAAAGAGCATCTTTGGTAAGAGATTCATCTTGATTACAGAAATTCTACCCAGGAGTGATAAATGCAATTTATTCCATCTTAATAAATCTTTTTAATGTCATTCCAGAGAAGCACATAATTGTTTTGGAACAGTTTTGTGTTTCTGTTCGTCAACATAATTCCCAAATATTTCACCTTTTTCTCAACCCTAAAACCAGACTTTTTAGTCAATATATCATCATCCTGTGAGGTCATATTCTTAATCAGCATTGTTGTTTTCTGTTTGTTTATTTTAAAACCTGTTAAAGACCCAAACTCATTAAATTTCCTCATCAAATATTCTATATTGTTTTTAGGGTCTTGCAGAAATATAACCAAATCATCAGCAAATGCCCTCAATTTATAAACTTACTTCTTAATATTTATGCCTGTTATTTTCTCATCTTGCCTGATATCTCTATTCAAAACTTCCAACACCAAAATAAACAGCAAAGGAGACAGAGGACATCCTTGTCTCGTACCCTTTTGAATTTTGCATGAGTTGGTTAAGTCATTAGTAACAATTTTTGCTTGCTGTGATGTATAAACAGCTTTGACTCCTTGAATAAAATTCCCACCAAAGTCCATTTCTTCCAGCACTTTAAACATAAAAGCCCAATTTAAGTTGTCAAAGACCTCTGAATCTAAAAATATTAAAGCTTCCTGTTTTTTATTATGATATTGTAAATATTCAATAATATTCAGAACAGTCCTCAGGTTCCTTAACTGTCTTTTTGCCAGAAAGCCAGATTGATCTTCATGAATATATGCCTATAAAACCTTTAGTCTTTCTGCCAAAACTGCAGCAAATAGTTTATAGTCCTTGTTCAATAATGAGATTGGTCTGTAAATCTTTATCATCATAACATCTTGACCTTCCTTTGGTAATAACACAATATTAGCTTCTTTCCAAGTTGGGAGTATCTTTCTCCATGTAATATATCATTCATTATACCCTTTAGTAGCTGAAGAAGTTCATCTTCAAAACAGTTATAGTATTGACTTGTAAGGCTATCTGGGGCTGAGCTTTACTTGATTACATTTTTAATAGCTTCTGATATTTCAAAGGTGGGTCATTGGGTCATTCATAAGTTACCTCTGAGTTTATGAGAGTTTAGGCAACCGTTGTCTTAACAAATATTCATCTATTTTAGACCTATCTAACTCCTGCTTTTTATACAGGTTAGAATAAAAATTATGAAAAGACTTTTTGATATGCTCGTTATCTGTTATTACATTACTGCCTTCACAAATTTTCTCGATCATTCTCTTTTCCCTTTCCTTTCTTAGTTTATATGCCAACCATCTTCCTGATTGATTTGCAAACTCAAAATGTCTTTGCTTCACATAGTTCAGTTTTGTTTCTATTTCTTGAACTGTTAACATAGTTGTTGCCGTAACATATTAATTTGGTGTAAGATTTTAGAATCCATAGGTATCTTTTGCAATGCAATTTCTTTTTGTCTGATTGCATCCAGTATCTTTTGCATCTTTTCCTGAGATTTTCTCTTCTCTAGAAGATTATGTTGTATAAAATAACCCTTCATAACTGTTTTACTAGTGTCTCAAACAGTTGTCTATGGAGATTCTCAGTCATCCAGGTCATGGTTGTCCCAAAGGTGCTTTTTCAAGAGTCAACTGAACTTTCTGGTTTTTGTTTGAAGACATTTCGCTTCTCATCCAAGAAGCTTCTTCAGCTCTGACTGGATGGTGGAGAATGGAAGGATTTATACCAGTGATGGCGAACCTTTTTTGGCTCGCATGCCCACACCCATGCCCTCCCCCTGCGCATATGCACAACCCCCGCGCTGCCCCCCCACGCATGCGCACAACCCCCCCACACACACTGCCCTCCCGCGCACTCACTGACGCCTCCGGACTCCTGAAGCCTGGGGGCAGCGAAAAACGGCCAAACGGGCCAAACGGAAGTTCATTTCCGAATTTCTGGTTTGGCTGTTTTTCGCCGTCCTCAGGATTCAGGAGGCTTTCCTGAAGCCTGTGGAGAGCGAAAACAGCCGAAAAGGAGGCCAAAAATCAGCTGGCCAGCATGCGCATGCGCGCTGGAGCTGACATAGGACAATGCTTCGTGTGCCCTCAGATATGGCTCCGTGTGCCACAGGTTCGCCATCACCGATTTATACAGTATAAATCTTTGTTTTAAAAATAAAAAAGTTCAGCAGAGTCTATTAGAAATATAATATTGTCTAAAAAGTTTAAGTCCAGAAGTTAAGTCCACAGTGATTTCCAGCTTCTTTATTTTGGCTCGGATACACCAGCTTCTCTCCTCCTCACCATCTTAAAGTGAGGAGGGGAGCCTCACTAAAGAGCCTCAGAAATAACAATGTTTCCACAAAAAGGAAAAAGCAAGCTGCAGCCAAAGGAAGCCTCTTTTAGAGTGAAAGGTAAAATATGCAAAAAGCTAGGAAGTGGTGGCAGACTTTATTGTCCATTTAAAACGGCTGATTCTTCCACAGTAAACTTGTTTCTTGGTTGCCCAGCCTCCAGTCAGAGATTCACCTGAACACTTCTTCTTCAAGAAGCTTTCTGAGAGCATCCGCGGGAGCAGAAGGGTTGATTTCCAGAACTTCCCCTTTCCCAGGAAAGTTTATTCTGCCTTAGAAAACATTCTAAAGAATAAAACTCTGGAGAATCTGTAGCAGCCCAAGTGAAATGCTACCAGTAAGTCCCCAGACTTCCACCGGAAATGCAGTTTAAAATCCTTAAATTGTCATAGTTTGTTATATGAATATCTGATACTTCCACTTTTTCATATTCCAGTTAATCTGATAAGATGGTGATCATGTAATAGCCTCTGGAAACAAAACTTTAGAATCCAGCAGAATGCATTCTTTAACAGTTCTGTTAATATTATGAATGTTTTGTTATGAATATTTTTATAAATAATTTTACAACCTACAATTCACTTTCATTGTCCTATTTAAATTTAATATTTATAACTTTCTATTAAGCTGATTCTGATAGAATCCATCTGATTGCAGTCCAATTTATATTGACTCAGAAATCAGTCTCTCAAGATTTAGTGAGTAGATTTTTGCAGATACTGTACAGTTGTTTGATACTTCCTATGCACATCTTTCTAGTATTTATTAGATGAGGAACATAATCCAGTTTGCCCTACAACTACTGTGGAATGATTAATAGAAACTATTTATGTTATGAGAGAAAGTGAGAAGTTCCACCCATCCTTATCATAGTTATATAACTTTCAAAATCTGCATCGTGTTGTCCCCATACTACTACTATTTTAACTACGCTAAAAGTTCCAAATAGTAAAGATATACTGTGAATTGTTTTCTTTTGATATACTCTGTGTCAAGCCACACATCTATACTTTCTTAATGTACTACACTTTTAATAAGATGAGGTTTTCTTCCAACGTTTCATTTTTGCTTTCAGGGTACTCGGGATTATAATCCCAAACAGATGGCTATCAGAGAAAAAGTCTTCAATATTATTACTCAATGCTTCAAACGTCATGGAGCTGAGACAATAGATACTCCAGTATTTGAATTAAAGGTAAGATGGCACAAGTTAGGGATGGTACCAGTTCAGAACAGAGGTATATTTTCTTATTTAATGAATAACCTTCAAATCTATGACTTTCAAATAACTGAGGGAAAATAAAATAAAAATAAACATATTCTAAGAAGTAATTCCTCCACTGAATTTTACATCCTGAATTGGCTCCATAGTTAGCTTTCCCAGTATTTGGCAAATCTCTCTGTTCTTCCTAATTATTATTTTTTCTTAAAGAGAGAAGGGGCAACAGGCAGAGGAAGAGAAGCTTCTTGGGAAACACAGAGGGAGAAGAGGGAGAAAGAGCGTGTGCAGAAAGAATGTAACTATGGAGAGTAGGAGCACCCTAAATGGGAGTGAGATGCATGATCATCAGAGGGATGATTCCAATAATTTAAAATTGATTTCAACCAGCTTATAGAAGCTGCTGGGATACTTTTTTCAAAATCCTAAAGGTTTTCAGTGTCCATTAAAGTTGCAGATTCCTGCTATGGCTGTTTATCTTGGATCTCAATGCTACTTATTTCTAGTTATAAATGTGCTGCCCATGCAGTGTTATTTTACATTTAAGTAGTTTTAATACAAATCCTTTTTTAAAATAAGAATTTATAGAATTTACTAATGTATAGGAGATTTCCTCTCCAGAGAAACCTATGTATTAAGAACCCATCCTATGTCCTCAAATTACACTTAAATATAAATAAAATAATCAGCATTGCACTAGGACTAAAACCTAAAACTAAAAGTTAGAAAAAGCTAAGGAAAAAAATCACATAAAATTAACTATATGAAGTCAACTGACCCCACTTCTTTTCAGTTACTATATTAATGCAATGATAGATGCCTTCATGCAAGGAAGAGTTTCACATACTCATACTCATTGCAGACTAGTAGACCTTTATTGCTTTATGCAGATGATGCTGTCATAGCATTGCAAACACCAGTGAGTCTTGGAAGAACCATGGAGCACTAGTCCACCTCTGTAGGGAAAGTCATTACAGATTAACTATGAAAAAGGACTTGCGATTTACATAAAGCTACAAAATAAGGTTACATAATTGAATTTGTCCCATGTTTTAAATATTTGAGATTTGTGCTGTATTATTCAGGGAAGTGACATACCCATATCTCTGTAGTCACTCTGAATATTTGGAGGAGTTCAGCAGTTATCCTCTCTTTTTCTCTAGAGAAGGCCAATAAGTACTACCTGCTTTGAAGCTTTTTGAAGCCAAGAATCAGATATTGGTAAAGGCACATTTTTAGTGTCATGGTACATCTTTAGAAGTTATCTTAAATGAGAACTCTAGACAAGAAAGCAACATGTGTGAAACATAATAAGGAGGGAATAGGTGACCATTTGACTGTTAATGCTGTTGCCTATTACATTGGGAGTGAAATTGGCAAAATAAAAAAATTAACATTGAAAAAATATAATAGCTGTACTGATACTGTACTGATTATAGTGAGGCTTAAAAATCATATAGCCCTAAGACTGAACAGAGAATTGCTCAACGCCAGAATCGAGGGACACAAATTAATCTTTGAATGGACTCAAATCCTAACATTGGCCCTAACTGGATAAACAATATCTACTTGGTGAAACTTTAATAAAAAAAATTCTTGGATTTCTTAACGCCTCTTCATCTGGATCCTTCCTTATCAAGTCAGTTTGCAACAGCTATTGAGTATCTGTTATCGGGCTTTTATACTTTGTTTGATTCACGTTGCCCTCACTGGACTAGGAATTTGTTTTCAATGTGATCTCATCTGTATTCTCACCTTTTTCATCACTAATTAGGATTCAACTTCTAGGATTTTACTTCCTGAGATAATCCAATCCTTCAATTCCTATTTCATCTATGAGTTATTTACATTCCCTCGGTATCATACTTGTGTCTATTCATGAATCCTGGAGACATGTCTGTTCTTGGATTAAACAATTTCTCAGTTGATCTAATCTGGCTGAACAACAGGTCACCAGGCAAGAATGCACTTAGTAAAGCTTTCTCTTCTAGGATGAAAAGATTCCATGTTTTCAATCGGAATTTGCTGGAAATCTGAGTAGGAAATTAGGCTTTCCCGTTGGACTCCTACTATATAGTAGGTGTGTCTGATTTAAGGACCAATATAAATAAGGTTTGAGAGACATTTCTATCTAATCATTTTATTTAAAGGCTAGATTTGAAAACTCCAAAGGAAGTTGATTTTCAAAAAATATAGCAACAGTTAAGCCTCTTAAGAATATTTTTGTAACTATTTCTAGCAATATTCTGATCATTAAATTTTATCACAGCCTGATTCCATCAAAATATTGCAGAAATAATGTAAAATGCACCAGGTATCACATCACTTACAATGTATAAATGATGAATTATGTGTTCATGCTTAGCTAAAAAATCTCTAGGTTTAGGAAAATTATGAGAAATTTATTTGTCTCTTATAAGCTATAGGACCTGTCTGATTCCATCATTTAAGCCAGTAGCTCATTCATCATCCACCTTCAAACTCTCACTTCAATTCTCAGCATTCCAGTCTCAGTAATTAGTTAGACATCTAGAGGCAGCAAAAAGGAACCTCAGGAATACTGTTAACATTATTTGTGGCATTCTTCTTTGCATGTATTTTCATTTGGACACCATATAAATTTTGCTTGGTATTTTCCTTTAGGGAAGAAGAATATTTTGGTGATCAGTGAGGATTTTAATACTGTTTAGCTAATATATTCATAATACGTTTTCCAAATTCCTATAAAATGAAAGGGTGGCTGGAAAGCCGGTAGCCCAGGCTTGAGACCTGAGCTCCACGCGATGGGGTGAGTTCCCGTCCTTGCCCCAGCTCTCGCCAACCTAGCAGTTCAAAAGGATACAAATGCAAGTAGATAAATAGGTACAACTTTGGTGGGAAGGTAACAGCAGTCCATCATATCATGTTGTTGGTCACATGACTGCAGAAATGTCTTCGGACAGCACTGGCTCAATGGCCTTGAAACGGAGATGAGCATCGCCCCCTAGAGCTGGCAATGACTAGCAGAGTAAAATCTGCCGGAACTCCTCCTTTATAGAATACTAATCCCAAATATTAGAAGGCATGGACTTAACAGATTTAACAGATTAACAGAGTTGGAAGGGACCTTGTAGGTCATCTAGTCCAACCCCCTGCTCAAGCAGGAGACCCTACACCATTTCTGACAAATGGCAGTCCAATCTCTTCTTGAAAGTCTCGAGTGATGAAGCTCCCACAACTTCCGAAGGCAAGCTGTTCCATTGGTTGGTTGTTCTCACTGTCAGAAAGTTCCTCCTTATTTCTAGGTTGAATCTCTCCTTGATCAGTTTCCATCCATTATTCCTTGTCTGTCCTTCAGGTGCTTTGGAGAATAGCTTGACTCCCTCCTCTCTCTGGCAGCCCCTCAAATATTGGAACACTGCTATCATGTCTCCCCTGGTCCTTCTCTTCGCTAGACTATCCATGCCCAGTTGTTTGATTCTATTTCCCTCAATGACCATAATTTCAGAGTGGGTTTTTGTTTTGTTTTTTGTCAAATACTATACTAAAAGTTTTGATTTTGGAATGTGATGGCCAGCTTATTCTGCATATTACTGAACTCTACAGAGCATGATGGAGTAAAGAAGACAATACAACGAGACAATTATATCCTTCAGTTTTGGGAACATCAAAATTGGGCAATCTAAAGTTTCTACCATAGAATTATTGTAGAGGCTAAAGTTGGCTGGAATTAAAATACATCCATCTTTCCCTATTCTTAACATTTTTGAGGGCAATTGTGTGAATGATCTCACCATTGTTCCTGAATTTTATTGTCAAATGTAAGACTGCTACAGGCCTTCTATCTAACAATCTAATCCTGAATAATTATAAATAATTATAACTTTTTCTAGAGCCTTCTGCTGGACCTTCTTGGTATATGGTATTCATGACACATCCTAGCCTCAGAAAATTTGCCCTTGTGGCTCTAGGAAAACACTTGCCCATCTCTTCATTATTTTTATTTTTAAGTAATCTTAATTCTTCTCTCGTGGCTAGGGTTGTGAAATACCTTTACTGGCCCTTACAACTGTGCAAAATTTTGACTTAGGTGTGTTGTTTTATTGCTTTATTTTAATTTTTTCATAATAGATGTAGCACTTTATTTTCTTTCTCTGAGAACAGTTCTGTTAAATGTCCATGTCCCCTTTTATATGTACATAACACTATCACAATTGGAGAATATTGGTTTAACACAAGGTACCAAGACATCAAGACTTCTTTAGTCAAGTCTGGTTGCAGCACTAACACATATCTGATTTCCTGATTGTTTTCTGTGACTCCTTGTGTTCATTGTTCATTAAAAGTACCACTTTCCTCCTACCCATACAAGAAAAAAGCCATCTACAAGTGCGTCTTTCTGTGGTACTGTCATGGCTCTGAAACATCGTTTCAGTTAAATCTGCCATGCATTCGCTTTAAAAGTTTTGCACAATGAAGTAAAGCAAAAAGGTAAATTGCTTTCAAATCTGGTCTCTATACCTGGTGGAATGCCCTCCCTGCACTGGTCTTCCTTTCCTATTTATATCACTGCTATTCATTATTTTGACATTTACATTACAATTGATTAATTTTACAGTTTTTGTTTTGTTTAAGCTACTATTATATGAAGTAGGAATATAAATTATTCAGTGTTATTATTTTTATTCAGTTGCCCAAGTAATTGTGACCTTTGTAAGCACATTGTGAGTAGAACTTTTATTGGTCTTTTGTAACAACATGATTTACTGTTGTTCTTATCTGTCCTTTTTTATTTCTTTTTCCTGTCTTCTTTCCTATTCTTTTCTTTTTAGGAAACCTTAACAGGGAAATATGGAGAAGACTCAAAGCTCATCTATGATCTGAAAGACCAAGGAGGAGAGCTGCTATCGCTTCGCTATGATTTGACTGTATCCTAAGGCCTGGTATTCCTGGCATAAATATAAAATGGCAAGAAGGCATTTTGAACTTACATTCCATATTCTCTGATCAGAACTATTCAAGCTCAGTCCATAGACTGGAAGCTTTATTTTGATAGTTTAACTTGTTGGTTAAATAAGTTTTCAACTAGAGATGAAGAAAGAGGGAAAAATATATAAGTATCCAGACAATTTGATGCCACTGTAACAGAAGTTACAAAATATCTTGGGATCCATTGCTAAAGTATTCCATTTCTGAGGATTATTTTCACAGCCTGCTTTTACAGAAAACTATGACAGTGCATAATTACATGTAGGCAGATGTATATTCACTTATATGAGAGCATGTTCCATTGAGGAATATTGAAAACAACTTTAGTGAGATTTACTTTTGAGTAGGTAATATAAGACTGTGTTATTACCGGTATTTTGCAGAAGGTAAATTTAGGTATTAATTTCATATTTTCATATCTCCATATTGGATCAAACCAAATACTGGCTGAACTACATAAAGTTAGCAGTTAGGAATAAAATAAAATCTAGATTTGTAGTTCTGGTCAGAGTAAATCCATTGTGCAGTTTTAAAGATTTGTTTCTGAACAGAGAAACAAAAACTGAAGTGACAAACCAAAAAGAAGAAGAAGAGACCATAATATTTTCTTCTGGACGCTTTAAGAGAAATGGTTAAGCCCTCCACAATGGTGAGACTTAGATTTTTCAAAGAGGTTTGCTAAATAATATGGTAGCTATCTGAAGCCATATTTCAAGCTGCTTAGGAGGAACATAATTGCACATCTCTATATAGGTACTTAAGAACAAGATACCTCTCTTGTATTGCTGAGATATGGGTTATATCCAAACATTGAGGAAGGCTCATAGGGTTACAGCTTCTTACTTTAGACCTGACTTCCCATTTTGCTCCTCGTGCATTTTTTCCTTTCCTGGTAGTGTTTCAGAGGGTCTGATGACCTGGCTTTGTGGGGACTTTTAACCCAGCTTGTTTTTGTTTGGTTTCATCCATTTTATTATTCTGCCATCTCTCTATATTTTTTTTTGTTGTTTTGTTCTTTCTAACTGCCTTATTTTTCATGTTTTAAATCATTTGTAAATCATTTATAAACTGCTGGGAGTTGATGGAAGTTGGGTCAATTTAAATAATAATGATTATCTCTTGGTGCATCTTTGAATTACTCAGAAGTCTCAGAGAAGGGTATCTTCCTGTTAGGATTTTTAATAGTTTCTGCTTGAGAGAGGTTACTTAGCAGTACAGGTAGTTCTCAACTTATGACCACAGTTGAGCCCAAAATTTCTGTTGCTATGCATTTGTTATTTTTGCCTCATTTCACGACTATTTTGCCACAGTTGTTAAACAAATCACTGCAGTTGTTAAGTGAATCATGCAGTCATTAAATGAACCTGGCTTCCCCCATTAACTTTGCTTGTCAGAAACCAGCTGGGAAGGTTGAAAATGGTGATCACATGACTCTAGACAGTGCAACTGTCATAAATACATGCCAGTTGCCAAGCGCCAAAATTTTGATCATGTGACCATGCGGATGTTGCAAAGGTCATGTGAAAACTGGTCATGTCCTTTTTTTCAGTGCCGTTGTAACTTTGAACAATCATTCAACAAATGGTTGTACATTGAGGGCTACCTGTAAAGGTTTTTAGATTCCCCCTCTGTTCTAGAAGAATAGCCACAGAAAGATGGATTGCCTTAGGATTTCAAGGGTTCTCCTTAGCCTTCTTTGTCCAGGTGCCATTTGCTCGTTATTTGGCTATGAACAAAATCACCAACATTAAGCGTTACCAAATTGCTAAAGTCTACAGGCGGGATAACCCAGCCATGACGAAGGGACGTTACAGGGAGTTCTATCAGTGTGTAAGTACATGCGAAATAACATTAGATTGTACATGACTAATTGGCTTTCTCCACAGTGAGATCTATAGCTCCATGGTATTGGATACAAATGTGGATACGGTAGCATTTCCTAATGTTGCAATAATTTTTGTCTCCTTAGTTTATGTGATCATATATTTGGATAGTTCTGCAGCAAGCCCAGGGATAACAACATTGTTTCTCTTTTTATCTTATCAATTTCCATGGAAATGTTTAGCCTTTTGGGGGAGTATAGTATGTGCAATGTACATTTATACTGAGAGCAGATCATTCTACATCAGATACTGATATTGTTCTTGTAGATGCAGCATTTCGGGTATTTAATACAGATTTCAATTCTTTCTAATTTCAGATACATGGTAATTTTTCAGTAACAGTTATATTTTTGATTCTATGCGGTATATGTCCTATATCCGTTATCATAATTACATGTGTCCATATATGTATGCTAAAGTGGTAAGCGTATCTTAATTTAAAAGGAAGAGATACATTGCTTACCTGGTAATGTTAATGTAATTGAGATATTTATAATTATCATACCAAATGTGATTTTTACTGTCTCTCTGCAATTCCATCTTAAGCAGACTTTTTAAATATACCGTGTTTCGCCGAAAATAAGACCCTGTCTTATATTTTTTTGAACCCTGAAATAAGCACTTGGCCTTATTGCCATGTACTCAAAAGCCCGATTGGGTTTATTATCAGGGGATGTCTTATTTTGGGGGAAACAGGGTATATATAGTATTAAGAGGTTTAGTTACATTTATGGGAAATGTATATGGGAAAAATGGGCCCCCTCTTTGGGAGGTTACAACCTGTTTTTAAAGTTGTAATGGGTGCCTTAAATCTTAACCTACACATACAAGTATACTCTGCTTGAACACATGCACTCTGGAAAATGTAAGCATGTCTTAGGGGGGAGGGTGGTTAGGTTTGCCCACAGAGCCATGAATTTCCCTTGCTACAAGAATGTTTATTCTTCACCCATTGACATTAGAAAAGGCCTCCATAGGTGCCAGTATAATTTTCTCAGAATAAGTGATAGTAACACAATACAGTATATATAGATTCTTGATATAATAACCATATACAGGTAGTCCTTGATTTACAACCATTGTTTAGCGACCGTTCAAAGTTACAACAGGAATGAAAAAAAGTTATTTATGACTGCTCCTAACAATTACATTTGTCACAGCATTCCCACGTTCACGTGAACACAATTCAGGTGCTTGGCAACTGGCATGTATTTCTAAAGTTTGCAGCACCTTGAGGTCATGTGATCATCATTTGCCAGCTTCATAGCAGATTTCCAACAAGCAAAATCAATGGGGGAAACTGGATTCTATTAACAACATGATTCACTTAACTGCAGTGATTCACATAACAATGGCAAAAAGGTAGTAAAATCGAGTATAACTCATATAACAATTGCCTTCCTTTGCAACATAAATTCTGGTCCCAATTATGATTCTATATTGAGGACTACCTGTATGTCTTATTCTAAAGTTTATTGCACTATTGTAATAAAATTGGGGAGTAGCCATTTTCTGAGTTCTTCCAGACATTGCCAAGGAGGTTGGGAAGCCATTGCTTCCTTGTTTTTCCTTTCCCCCATCAATGCTGTAAGTCCATTTGGCAATTGTCAGAGAATGTTTACCCATCCCCACCCCTTTATGGTCATTTTTCAGAATCTTCCATATGATTATGGATGGGGGGGCACTTAAAGAGAGGCAGATGCCTCAAGAAACCCAGCTACTCTGGGATTTATTTATTTCTATGACAAATGAAAGACAGTTAGCCCTCCAGTAATAATTTGCATTATTGGAAGATGTAGAAGGCTTAGCCTCAAACAATTCCTAGTTGCCTCAGTGTGTGATGTATGTCAGATCCTAGAGGTTTCTGCTTTTCTGATATCAAGACTTGGAAAGGTAGCTCCTATATACCAAGCAATGCAGTACCAATGACTAAATCACTGTTGGACAGCTTATACTTCAGGGATTTTCTTATCTGCAATTTGTAACCCAGGATTTTGACATTGCTGGCCATTATGACATCATGATTCCTGATGCTGAGTGTCTGAAAATTGTGCATGAGATTCTATGTGCCCTACAAATAGGAGACTTTCTAATCAAGGTAAGTAAGTACAAGACCTGGGTCAGAATCTACTTTTTTCTTGCGGTTATGTTGGTTTTAGCATTAGAACAATTATAATCAATTGGTACTTGTATTTTCTCTTTGATTTCTGGCAACAAGTGGTATACTTTAATCATTGAGACATATTTTTAAATCTCTGTGTATTTGGCAGCAGAATTGTCCACATTTTGTAGTAAGCCTATTGCTGCTTACTTACAAATACTGATATCCCAGCCATTCATTTTGATGCTGCCAAAAGTAAAAGAAGTTCTAGAAGGATCTTAATTCAAGCACAACTTCATCTATAGAAGCTACAGGACTGGCTGATTTGGAACCAGTTCCATGTCTCAGTCCAGTCTACTGCTTATAGTTGTTGTAGGCAAATATTGAAAAAGGAATGTTACAAATATTCTTTTGAAGTCTAACCAACCCTAATAAAATGCCAGGTTTTTGAGATTTAAAAAAAACAGCGCAAGATAAATCACTTCAGAGATTTTTCCACATTTAATATAGCATATAAGCTATATAATTCAATTGAAAAATAATAAATTTAGGGGGGAAATAAAAATAAAAAACTTAATAACATGGTTGCATAAGTGTGCAAACCATCTTAAGGAGGTGTCTATGGAGATTCTCAGTCATCCAGGTCATGGTTGTCCCAAAGGTGCTTTTTTTCAAGAGGCAACTGGACTTTCTGGTTTTTCTTTGAAGACGTTTCGCTTCTCATCCAAGAAGCTTCTTCAGCTCAGAAGAATGGATTAAAGAATGGGAGCTCAAAACTAAGCAAGAACTGAACAGTCAAGGGATTGATATAGCATGGTGGCCACAAGTGCAGATACAATCTCGATATGAGAAAGATGCTAAAATGTATGGTTTTTATAAAGAACCAACAGAACTAGACCAGATATTAACAGGGATGGATGAAAAACTAATTAATATACATATATATAGTTATTGAGTATTAAAATGGAAGGAGAGCAAGTAAAGGAGACAATAATAGTATGGGCCAAAAATTTTGGTTACACAATAGAGTTAGATACCGTATTTTTCAGAGTATAAGACACTCTGGAGTATAAGACACACATTAGTTTTTGGGGAGGAAAACAAGAAAAAAAATATCTGCCTCTGCCTACCAGCATCCATCGGTATTCATCTGGCTAGCATCCTTGCAGCAAACAGCCTGGTCAGCTTCAGCACGTTATCGCAGCCTGATTCAGCACGAGCAGCTGATTGGCGGTTGGATTGGCCTCCTGGAATACCACCAATCAGCTGTTCCAGTCTGCGGGGATCGCTACAGCCCATAGCCGCCTCTGCGTGTCGCGTTTTTGGCCTCCGCGCATCGTGTTTTTGGCCTCCGCATGCTCCGTTTTAGACCTATTCCAGGCTGCAGGGATCGCCACAGCACATCTCCGCCTCCATGCGTCACGTTTTTTGCCTCCACGCATCACATTTTCCACCTCCGCACGCCCCGTTTTTGGCCTCCGCACGTCGTGTTTTCAGCCAGTTCCAGGCAGTGGGGAGCGGCGGCGCCAATCCCCGCTGCCTGGAACTGGCCAAAAACGCGATGCGGGGAGGCCGAAAACGTGACATGCAGAGGCCAAAACCACGACGTGCGGAGGCGGCAATCAGCGGCGATGTGCTCTGGCGATTCCCGCAGCCTGGAACGGGGTGTGCAGAGGCCGAAAACTGCTGAAGGGTGGGGGCCAGCGGATGGGCTGGGCTGGGCTGGGCTGGGCTTCGGCAACATTCGCTGTATAAGACGCACAGACATTTCCACCCACTTTTAGGAGGGAGAAAAGTGTGTCTTATACTCCGAAAAATACGGTAAATGATAGAAACTGTGGGATAGGAATTATAAATTAACGATGTCAACTGCATATAAAGAAAATCTTTATAAAATGTTTTATAGATGGCATTTTTCACCCACAAGATTGGCAAAGATGTTTAAGGACATGTCCACTAAATGTTGGAAATGTAATCAGACACCACGTTCGTACTATCGCATGTGGTGGACATGACCAAAGGCAAAAAAATATTGGACAAAAATACATATATGGTTGGAAAAAATGACAAAGCAACACATAAAACCAGAAATATTTTTGTCAGGCATCTTACCAGAAAAATATAATAAAGGAAATACATACTTACATGCATACATGTGCTAACTGCAGCTAGAATAGTATTTGCACAACAATGGAAAAATGAAGAGATCCCTACAGAGGAAAGAGTAATTTAAAAAATAATAGAATGTGCAGAAATGGATAGATTAACACTTAAAATTAAGGAAAAGGAAGAAACTGAATACTTTTTAACATGGGACTTATTTTATCAATGGCTAAACAACAAAAACAAGTTAGAAATATGGAAATATAAGAGGATTAATTTTATAATGAAGGTTTATTAAAATGGATAAGCAAATACTATTATTATGAGATCAATATTAATGTGATGAATATTATTGTAAATATGATTTTCAAAATTATTTGTACGCAGATAACACACTGTTTATTTAGAAATGGAATTTTTTTATATTTAATAAAACTTCTTAAAACATGAAAAAAAAGTACCTTTGGGACATCTTAAGTAGGGATGTGACTTGGTTCAGAATTAACTAACCACATTCAAACTGATCTTAAATAGTAGCCGGTACACACCTTCCATCAATTAACGTGACTCTGATCAAGCCCATATAAAGTTCGGTTGTTCTGGTAGGATTTTTCTGATGTTTACTCAGTTGCCACTTATAGCAAATCCCATAGTTTGCAAAGACTTTGTGAAGCATCAAAGGGATCTCATTGTTGAAAAGTATCAGGAGAAGGGTACAAAAAAATCTCCAAGGCATTGGATGGGACATAGTGACGACAGTCATCAACAAGTGGAGAAAATATGGCACAACACTGACTTTACCAAGAACTAGATGTCCCTCCAAAATTGATGAAAAAACAAGAAAAAAACTGGTCTAAGAGGCTGGCAAGAGCCTACACCTACATTAAAGGAGCTGCAGGAATTTCTGGCAAGTACTGGTTATGTACTACATGTAACAACAATCTCCCATCTTTGTATGTCTGACTGCGGTAGGGTGACAAGATGGAAACCTTTTCTTACAACAACAAAAATCCAAGTCTGGCTACATTTTGCAAAAACCTATATCACGTCTGAAAAAAGCATGTGGGGAAATGTGTTATGGTCTGATGAGACCAAGGCTGAATTTTTTCACCATAATTCCGAACAGTATGTTTGATGCAAAAACAATATTGCATTGCCAAAAGTACACCATACCCACAGTGAAGCATGGTAGTGGCAGCATTATTCATTGGGGCTACTTTTCTTCAGATGGAACAAGGTGCAGGGAATTATGAACAGTTCCAAATATCAGCCAATTATGGCGCAAAACCTTCAGGCCTCTGCTGAAATGCTAGAAATGAAGAGGAATGTCACCTTTCAAAATAACAGTGACCCAAAAGATACCTCCTAGTCAACAAAAGAATGGCTTCACAGAAAAAGATCAAAGTTTTAGAATGGCCCAACCAGAGCTTGAATCTGAATCCAATTGAAGCTCTGTAGGGTGGTCTGAAGAGCGTTGTGCACAGGAGATGCCCTCACAATCTGACAGATTTGGAACATTTGTGCAAGGAGGAATAGGCAAAGATTCCTAAGGCAAGATGTGCCACATTGATAGGCTCCTGCCCCAAAAGACTGAATGCTGCCATAAAGTCAAAAGGTGCTTCAACAGAGTATTAGTTTAAGGGTGTGCCGTTAGTACCGCTTCACAGTGCTTTACAGCCCTCTAAGCAGTCTCCAGAGTCAGCATATTGTCCCCAACAATCTAGGATTCTAGGTCCTCATTTTACCGACCTCGGAAGGATGGAAGGCTGAGTCAACCTTGAGCTGGTCAGCATCGAAGGAATCGAACTTCTGGCAATATGAGCAGAGTTAGCCCGCAGTACTGCATTCTAACCACTGCGCCAACAATTTTATTATTTTTCCCATTAAAAGATTTCAATTTGTTTTTCAATTGAATTGTACAGCTTATATGTTATATTAAAGGAGGAAAAATTCTGAAGTGATTTAACTTGGGTTGATTTTTTCACATCTCAAAAACCTGGCACTTTAACAGAAGTATGTAGACTTTTTATATCCACTGTAACCAAAAAGCATACAAATAAGTAGTATTAGATTTGCCAGAAAGCTCAACGTTTTCCAATACTAGAAATAAAAATAGATTAAACATCCAGTAATCCCTAGTATATGGCCCAGTGAGGAGGACTGGAATAACTGTAAATCAATAGTCTAAGGTCCAAACTACAAATAGTCCAGGAATATTACCAATAGAATCAAAATCTATTGGGAATTGTTGCTTGAAAACATCTCAGTTTCCTTCTAGGTCAATGACCGACGTATCCTTGATGGGATGTTTGCAGTCTGTGGGGTTCCAGATATCAAATTCCGGACCATTTGCTCCACTGTAGACAAGTTAGACAAGGTAAGAACTTTATTATTAAGATAACAAGATTATTAAGACAACAAGATAGAAAACCCAGGATATGTGTGTGTGTGTGTGTGTGTGTGTGTGTGTGTGTGTGTGTGAGTGTGATATGAACATTTTACTGATAAAGAAATAAAGGGAGACTAGTATAGATCTATTTCAAGCTATTTAGCTCTCATCAGCTAGCCATACCCTTCTGGGATTCGAACGTGGGCTGCTTGCCTTGTTAGTCAGTTGCTCTAACCTCTAAGAAATTACAAGAGCAAAGAAGATAACATTTAACTTCTGTATTCAAGAAGATAGATCAGGATGGACAACTGTTGAAGGATCAGGGGCCACAACTTAGGTTCCTGACCTTCCAAATTGCTTCAGAAAACCAAAATTCAGCTACCAAATTTATGTGATGTTTTCTTGGAGTGCTAGTGGTAGGCTATTGGTGGCCTACCCCTGTTTTATAGACAAAGAAAACTCATAAACAATCCATTCTAAATCTAGAAGCTTTGCAATGAGAAAGGACCCCATCAGGCATAAATAGTTGTGGTTTTGATTTCAATGAGATACCTTTTAACAAAGGAGTTGATGAAACCCAGTAAGACAGTTCACAGGGTTCTGATTTGTCTCCCAGTAGAAATAAGTTCAGAGAACCAGCCTGAAAAGTGTGTATTATATCAACATTTATTATTGAAGGGGGGGGAATTCAACTCTATTTATAGATTTAGAATGAGCAGGAATAAAGGAAGGAATATTGATTTCTTTCAGTGTAGCTGAGCTATACATCCAAATCCTTAGCTTAGATAAATGGTTCCCTTAGCCAACAGAGAAATTCTACCTCCTGACCAACAATTTTGAACTTCAAGAATGCAGTGAAACCTAAGGGGGGCAAAGGGAGGTTTTGAGAAATATGTGATGTTTGATGTCAAAATTATATCAGTGCTTTTTTCCAGAGTGCCCAGTCCCAATTTCATAACTACAAATACAAATGCACTAGATTTATAAATCAGAACTAATAATGAATATTGTAGTGATAGTAGAGGTTATCATATGAGGAGTCCTTGGTGGTCTCTGAGCTGGGTTGTTGTCTTGCAGACGTTCCATTACTCAAATTAGGTAACATCATATATTCAGAGAGCACCAAGGAATCCCTCATTTCAACCCTGAGCTACAAATATTCTCCTTTATAGGCTATCAGATATTACTAAAATAGTGCCTGTAAGGTCTGTACAGGTAGTCCTCAACTTACAACAGTTCATTTAGTGATCATTCGAAGTTACAACAGCACTGAAAAAAGTGACTCATGACCATTTTTCACACTTACGGCTGTTGCAGCATCCCCATGGTCACGTGATCAAAATTCAGATGCTTGGCAACTGACTCATATTTATGACGGTTGCTGTGTCATGTGATCCCTTTTGCGACCTTCTGACCATTAAAGTCAATGGAGAAGCCAGATTCCCTTAATAATCGGGTTACTAACTTAACTACAATGATTCACTTAAGAATTGTGGCAAAAAATGTCGTAAAATGGGGCAGAACTCACTTAACAAATTTTGGGCTCAATTGTGGTCATAAGTCAAGGACCACCTGAGTGTATTCATAAAATTATACACTTTTATTTCTCTGAAAATAGGCCTTTGTGATGTTATTTATAACTGATTTATTATTAGTTTATATCTCAAAAACTATAATATTTTAGAAAATCATGTTTAATATTAACATTTGAAACAACTTTGTCATGTAGTTAGAGGAAGGGGATTGTCTGTGGTGCTACTGGGAAGAATACATGTGTCATAAGACCCATAGGTACCACATTGCAAACCTTGGCTCCTATGGTGATTTTCAAATGTTTTTGGTGATTCATCCATAGTGTCATGCCTCCGTCGGAGTCTGAATCGGAGATGGAAGACAAACAGCTGACAGAGAGTGGGAGAGTGGCTCCGCTGGTTGCGGAGGAAATTGGGGAAGGGCAAAGTCAGGCTGGGAAGAGCAGGGAAGAGGTAGAACAAGGGAGAGGGGGTTCAGATGAAGACCAAGGCTCACCCCCTCCTCATCCTAGGGCATGCAGGGAAGAACGCAGAAGAGAGCAACGTGGGTTGTGTGGCTTACGAGGAAGGAAAGGGCCCCCATTCCCTTCACAAGACACACCTGGGGATGGAGTTTAAAGGAGAGGCAGTTGGGAGTGGCGCTTGTTGGGAACAAACGCTGAATTCATCTGGTGTTGAGAGAGTGGCCTGCATTCCTGGCACTCCTCCGGACTGTCTGAATTATTACCGTGCTACCATGTGCTTATCTTGTCTTGCTGGAATTATTCTTCCCGTCTGGGCTGGACTCATTATCTTGCCCTGCTGGAGTGATTGATTGCAGTCATTCTGTTTACAGCGTTTAGACTAGAGTATCTGCAGGTTTGTGAGAGAGGTTTCTCCAGGCCGGAGAGTCGTTGGGGGCAAAGTTGTGTCCCGGTTCTCTGGTTGTGTTGCCTTCATGCCATGCCGCGGGTCATCACACATAGTCTTCCAGATTTTCCCATGGCAGTGCTAGAAGATTACAGATGCTCCATCCATTCTATAAAGCCAGGAAACTCCTAGAAACATTTTTCTCAGAAGTGGAATAAACAATGATTTGCTCTTTGAGAATGGTGAAAAAGAGCTCACTACATGGACAAATTAAAATTTTAAAGTACAGTCACGTCAGATTTTGGGATGTTTTAAGTCCTTGCTAAAGTATTGTAAAGAATTTTGCAAACTGTGGCTGAGATGGTTTCCCATTTTTTCTTCAAGCTGAGAATCTCTTTTTTCTTAGGATCACCAGATATTTAAATTTATTTATTTATTTGATCAATTTATACAGCCGCCCATCTCAACAGTGACACTCATTGAACAATGATTACCGTAAAAAAAATACATATAGAAATAGAAATAGCATTTAGACTTATAGATCACTTCATAGTGCTTTACAGCCCTCTCTGAGCGGTTTACAGAGTCAGCATATTGCCCCCAACAATCTGGGTCCTCATTTTACAGACCACGGAAGGATGGAAGGCTGATTCAACCTTGAGCTGGTCTGAATCGAGCTCCAGATTGTGGGCAGAGTTAGCCTACAATACTGCATTCTAACCACTGTGCCACCATGGCTACTACAAAGATTAAAATACACAGCAGCTGAAAAAAGCAATTCACATAGCTAAGAGATGCGCTTGCACTGCACCACCCCAGCCATTCGTGCACCCTCATACACCCTCCCCTACCCACCTCAAGCTCTGCCATGCTTGTGCCTCCCTTGCCACCTATGCACCCTTCCCAAGTCTTGTACTCGCATCACACCTCCTTGGACACTCACATATCCTCCCAGAGCCTCACTGCATATGTATATGTCCTCAGCTACTTATGCACCACCACACACTTTCTCCCACCTGGCAGCAGCTACCCCAACCCTTACGCCATACCTCGCCAGCCATTCATGCCTCAAAGCACTCATGCCATGTCTTCCCAGCCATCTGCAGACTCACACCTATTGGCAGCAGCCACCCCAAGTCCATTCCACATGTACCACCACCACCATCCACATACCCTCCCCAAGACTTAATGTACTCACAACATGCCTACCCACCCACACCCTTGCCTCCTCTCCCACTCAGCAGCCACTTACCTACCTGCCAGCCTGCTTGCAATCCACGTGGGACTTGCAACTTCCTGCCGGGCTTCCCCACTGACTTTGTTGTGGGAAGATAGTGGGATTTGTGAGGATGTGCTTGTTTACCAACTCAATCCTCACTTAACAGCGTCAGGGATTGTAGAGATTGATATTGCTAAACAATGTGATCATGTGAATGCTTTATGACCACATTGCTTAGTAATGGAAGTTGTAGTCCCAATTGCTGTTATAACTCCAGAATTACCTGTATTTCTCCAATTGCAATAATAGTGGAAGAAATTCCTGTGGTAGCATTTCTTTATTTTCTACTGGCAATATTAGTTCTGCCAAATGAGATTCTTATCTTCTCCCCCGCCCCAGCCCCGTGTGTGTGTGTGTGTGTGTGTGTGTGTGTGTGTGTGTGTGTGTAGAAAGAAACCTTTCTACAAAGAGAAGCCAATTTTCTTGGGAGATATAAATCTATAAAACTCTGTGCTGTAGCTCAGTCTGGGTTTATGGCAATGGTAGATTTGATTTCAAGATAGCCTATAGTCAGATTTGAAGAATTATTATGAGAGCTGAATTCAAATAAGAGGTTATTGATTTTATAATTGCTACTGTGTCTTACCTCCTAGAAATTCAGAAGGCCTATTCATTTTCTTTGTAATTAGCTTTGCTTACTTGACAGGTAAAAATTAGAGGTTGCCTGAATAGATGAACAAGCTAAAATTGTAGAGGCTAAAATTGTAACTCTATTTAATAACAACAAGATCCTAATAAATTAAAGAGAACCTTGAGGCCCCTGAATAGCCATTCCTTTTGTAAAATCCAACAAACTCATTGAGAACTGGTATATAAATTATGCTTCCATGTAACTTAATAATTAATGTACAAAAAACCCCCAAGACTACTAGCTATCTTTCATTGATCTGGCTAGTTCTGTTTAACAATATAACTACCTGTGTTTTCCCGAAAATAAGACCAGGTCTTATATTTTTGGGCCACCAAAAAAAGGCACCAGGTCTTATTTTCGGGGAGGTCTTATTATCTCCCCCATTTTTTTCCTGTACGGGGGGAGGGCGGGGGCGAGCTGCCCCTCGCACCTCCTTGCCTAATGCAAAACAGCTGATCTGCGGCCGCTTTAGGAGCTGCCTTGCTTCTTGCCGTGCTTCTTGGAGCTGGTGGCAGGATCGCCCCTGCAGATCAGCTGTTTCGCGTTAGGCAAGAAGGCTCCTAAAGTGAGCGCATATCAGGCATCTGTAACAGGAGTAGAATAAACCATACATTTATGCATGTTAGAGAGGCCTTCAGGAAAGGCCTCTATAGCTGATAACAGAGCTCTGGATCGATCCGGAGCTCTGTTATCAGCTACAGAGGCCTTCAGGAAAGCCTTGCTGGCTGCAGAAGAAATGGGCTGAGGTGTGCGAGGTATCCAGAGGTAAGTAGTAGAGCAGCTCCACACACACCCATCCCCACCCGTGCACCCTGGAGTGGGCGGGATCTTAATTAGGGCTTATTTTGGGGGTAGGGCTTATATTGGGCGCACATGTAAAAATCAAGCTAGGACTTACTTTCTGAGTAGGTCATATTTTTGGGGAAACACGGTAGTTGGCTATCACCATTTTTGATGGCAATAAATTCTGTAGTTTCCACTTTGTAAAACAAATATCAAATTTAACAGTCTTAAATTTGATTAGATAACTTCAATTTTAATATAGTAAGAAATAAAGCTTTCCTATCCATTTTCTATACTATGCGATTTCATATACTTCTATTAGATTTTCCTCTTATCAGCCTTTTTTGTAAACTAAAATGGCCCAGATATTGTTCTAGTTTCTTGTAGGTTAAGATAGGGTAGTCCCTAATTATTTTGATAGACTTTTTCTGCACATTTCCCAGCGTTATTGTATAGTTTTGAGATACAGTGACCAGAACTGAATACAATATTACAAATATGATGAAAAGGAAGTTATTATATTGGTTGTTTCATTTTTAGTCTTTTTTCCTAAAGATTCTATTCAAAGAAATATTTTTTTCTTCCCAATTGTTGCATGTTTTTAATAGAATATTCTGAAAATTACTAGTCTTCTAGACTCAGTATTTAGAATCAGAGTAGAAAAAACAGGAAGAAACAACATGATTCCAGATTATCTCAGGATAATAGAAGCGAAACATCCTTCATTGAAGCAGAGTATATATAGTTTTGATCTTGTCTACAGATGGCTTGGGAAGATGTAAAAAATGAGATGGTTGGAGAAAAGGGATTGGCACCAGAAATTGCAGATCATATTGGTGGCTATGTAAGGCTCCATGGTGAGTATCAAAACAGTTCAGATATGTCTTAGTTCTCTAAGGCTTAAAGGCCTAAAACTTATATCATTCTCTTCTATCCCATTACTGGTTAAGGTGATACATAAGAGTTTACAAGAAAATAAAAAGGCACATAATGGGGAATATACTGGCTGTTTGCTTAGCACACTCATAGCTGTCAACACTAAAGCATTCCTTTCAATGTGTATTCCCCCAGTGTATGCTCTTCACTCTTGTATTCCCTTCCTCTCCAATCTCTCTGCTCTATGTGGGTGGAAAAAGATGGGTCAAGCATAGGACAATGCATACTGAGTGTAATGGGGATTGAAAGAGAGATGCTGTAAAGATCGTAAATGCATGCATAGATCACAAAGTTATTTTTTTAGCATCCTCGTAACTTTGAACACTTGCTGCAAAAGACATTGAGGCAGTCAGTCAGATTTACCTATATAAATATAGGTGGTCCTTGTTTAAGATCATTTGTACAGCAACATTTTATTTTATTATTTTTCACATTTTTGAACTGCCCATCTCCCTTAAAGAGGACTCTTTGAATTTATAATGGCATTGGAGTGGTAGTTATGACCAGACTTCATACTTGCTGTCACCGTCTCACAGTTACATAATCTCAATTTGTAATTTTCTCTATCAACTTCCCACAAGCATAGTCTATGGGGAAGCTGACAGGAAGTCAGAAGCCAGGGTTACATGAGGTCTTTGCTTAGCGACCTGCACAGTTTTTGTTTAACTATGGCCACTGGGACTGCCATCACCAAGCAGCATGGTCACATAGTTTTCAGTTTATATCTGCATCACTTTACAAGGGCATTTCCTGTCTCAGTGTTGTTAAGCAAGGACTACCTGTACAGTACGCCTGCTTCAATTTGCACAACTTGTACATACAATAATGTGAAAAAAAGTATAGGCTCTTTGAGTTATATGGTTTTACGTATCAGTACTTGTGTGTCCAATCATCCTTGGCCAATAAGAATTTATTAGAATAGAATAGAATAGAATAGAATAGAATAGAATAGAATAGAATAGAATAGAATAGAATAGAATAGAATAGAATAGAATAGAATAGAATTATTCTTTTCTATCAAGACATAGTAAAAATCATTTGTTCCTTAGCAGTTCCTTAATTTTTAAGTAGGTAAATACAACCTCATATGAACAACATGACATATTACACCGTTTCATCATTTAAGAAAGAAAACCAAAATGGAGAAGCCATGGATGATTCAACAGCATTTAGAACCCACCTTGAGCAGCAATAACCTGAAATAATCATTTTCTGTATGACTTTATCAATCTCTCACATCGTTATGGAGGAATTTTGACCCACTCTTCTTTACAACGTTGCTTCAGTTCATTGAGATTTGTGGGCATTTATTTATGCACAGCTCTCTTGAGGTCCCACCACAGCATTTCAATTGAGTTGAGCTCTGGACTTTGACTGGGCCATTGCAATACCTTAATTCTTTTCTTTTTTAAGCCATTCTGTGTAGATTTGCTGATGTGCTTGAGATCATTGTTGTGTTGCACAACTCAATGTTAGCCAAGCTTTAGCTGTCAGAAAGGTGGCCTCATATTTGACTCTACAATACTTTGGTATACAGAGGAGTTCATGGTCGACTCAATGACTGCAAGGTGCCCAGGTCCTATGGCTGCAAAACAAGCCCAAATCATCACTTCACCACTGTGCTTAAAGTTCATGAGATGTTTGTGCTGATATGCTGTATTTAGTTTTCGCCAAATGTGGCACTGTGATTATGACCAAACATCTCCATTTTGGTCTCATCTGTCCAAAGGGCAGTGTTCCAGAAGTCTTGTGATTTGTTCAGATGCAACTTGGCAAACCTAAGCTGTGCTGCCATGTTCTGTTTAGAGAAAAGAGGCTTTCTTCTGGCAACCCTTCCAAACAAACAATACTTGTTCTATCTTTTTCTAATTGCACTGGCATGAACTTTGACAGTTAACGTGCTACCTGAGATCTGTAGAATCTGAAATGTAACTCAGATGATAGATAGATAGACAGACAGACAGACAGACAGACAGACAGACAGATGATAGATAGATAGATAGATAGATAGATAGATAGATAGATAGATAGATAGATAGATAGATAGATAGATAGATGATAGATAGATAGATAGATAGATAGATAGATAGATAGATAGATAGATAGATAGATAGATAGATATAGATACACACACACACACACACACACACACATATATATATATAAAATGTATGTATGTATGTATATGTATGTGTAGAATCTGAAATGTAACGTGTGTGTGTGTGTGTGTGTGTATAATATTTCTCTGAGCATTGCACAGTCTGACCTTGGGGTGAATTTGCTGGGACGTCCATTGCTGGAAAAATTGGCAACTGTCTTGAATGTTTTCCGCTTGTAAATAAATTTCCTCACTTTAGAATGATGGACTTTGAATTGTTTGGAAATGGCCTTATAACCCTTCCCAGATTGATGGGGAGCAACAATGGCTTCTCTGAGATCATTGCTGATGTCTTTACTGTTTGGCATTGTGTTAGTCCACTCCTCAGTGCTGGAGACCAACAAACTCCTAAAACTTTGGCTTTTATAGAGATAGTCACACTTGCTGATGATTAATTGATCAAGGGCACTTGATTAGCAGCATCTGGCTGCTACTTAAACTCTTCATACCTAAGGAAACAGTAAGGGTGTACTTAGTTTTTCACACATGGCTTCTCCATTTTGACTTTCTTTTTGTAAAATAAATAGCAATAGCAATAGCACTTAGACTTATATACCACTTCATAGTGCTTTACAGCCCTCTCTAAGCGGTTCACAGAGTCAGCATATTGCTCCCAACAATCTGGGTCCTCATTTTACCCACCTCGGAAGGATGGAAGGCTGAGTCAACCTTGAGCCAGTGAGATTTGAACTGCCGAACTGCAGCTAGCAGTCAGCTGAAGTAGCCTGCAGTACTGCACTCTAATCACTGCGCCACCTCGGCTCTATCAAATGATGACATGGTGTCATCATGTTGTTCATCTGAGGTTGTATTTACCTACGTTTAAGAATTGCTAAGGACTAGATTATTTTTTACTATGTCTTGATATATAAAACCATAGAACTCAGAGGATGTACTTTTTTCACATGACTGTATTCCAGTTTTAGAAAAAATGAAATTGCACTGCATGAGAAATAGAAGAAACAAAAGAGAGTTAAATGAAAGGATAAAGGTTTAGTACTGGTGCTGAATCATTCATACAGGCATCAATCCTACATGTCTTATCTCTACAGGTGGGCTCAGTTTAATTGAACAATTGCTCCAAGATCCAAAGCTGTCACAAAATAAACTAGCTCGGGAAGGGCTTGAGGAAGTGAAACAGCTATTCAAATATTTGGATATTTTTGGCATTTCAGATCAGGTAAATTCTATTCTTTGTTCTTCTAATTACATTGAGCTGAGTGTTTCTGTTCTGTTTATGAGAGTTTTAAATTGTTTTACAGATTTCCTTTGATTTAAGTCTGGCTCGTGGTTTGGATTACTACACTGGAGTAATATATGAGGCTATCCTTCTCCAGGAACCAAACGATCATGTAGAGGAGTCTGTTGGTGTTGGCAGTGTTGCTGGAGGTGGCCGTTATGATGGGTTAGTAGGGATGTTTGATCCCAAGGGTCGGAAAGTGCCTTGTGTTGGAGTCAGCATTGGCATTGAACGGGTCTTTTCCATTATGGAACAAAAAATGGAGGTAAAGATTGTTTGCTTTTTTTTTTTTTACTTGAAAGCTTCTCTCTGATTAGATTAGATTTTCTAGAAGTGGGTAAATGTTTGAAGTCAAAATGTTCTAACCTCTGGTCAAGTATATCCCAGGTCAGATATCTGTTCTGATCAGGGAACAGAAATGAAATGGTCAGTGTCAGGAAAATGAGATGTTTTCTTCTCAAAATTTTCTCCATGTCTCCTCTAGTGTTTTTTCTCTCTGTGGGCTTCTGTGTTCTTTACCATTTATGAATTCTTTTGTCTCAGAAAACTAAGTCCAAATTCATGTTTTGTGTATTATGTTTGGACCTGCTTTGCAGTCAGATTGTTTGTCCCTTGTCATTACTAATTTGCATTCAGTGAAATTGATGTTCTGTAAATGACTATCCCTCCATGACAGCCATTTCTACAACAGTAGTCATCATACCATGTCAGATGACCAAATGTGTACTATCTGTTTAGATAGATAGATAGATAGATAGATAGATAGATAGATAGATAGATAGATAGATAGATAGATAGATAGACAGACAGACAGACAGACAGACAGACAGACAGACAGACA
>QLTV01003124.1:335919-357121 GCA_003457575.1 Thermophis baileyi
GAATGGAGGAACAAAGTGTATTTTAAAAAGGCAAAAAATTTGGAAGAGGAAAGACGAAGGAAGGAAGGAAGGAACGAAGGAAGGAAGGAAGGAAAGAAAGAAAGAAAAGAAAGGAAGGAAGGAAGGAAAGGAGAGAAGAAGAAAGAAAAGAAAAGAAAAAAGAAAGAAAAGGCTGCCACCGATCCTATGTACCATAATCCTGGCTGGCTCATAACATAATAATTAAAAATATAACAAAAACTTCTATTTTGTAAGATTAGGTGAGTAGGCTGTATTAAGCAGACATACAGTATGTCAGGGGAAAGGATGTTTCATAAGGCAGGGGGTGCTAAAAAGAAAGTGTGCTCCTTAGCTCTTACTAACACAAGATTTAAGGAAAGGAACCCACCCTATCTGGCCTGGTGGAATGGGTAGATTCCCCCTGGGAAAGGCTGTCCCTCAGATAGCCTAGCCCCATAACATTACATAATGTTAGGGCTTTAACCAACACATTGAATTGAACTGAACTGAATTGAAGAAAGACAATAACAGAGTATAAGAAGATAGGGAAGAAACAGGGAGGATAGAAACATTTTTTTAAATCCAGGCAGGAAGTTGAGGGCTAAGAGCAAAGCACCTCCTAAAAAGTAACCTGAAAATTCAACATTCTTTATGGAGAAAAAGTAGCCCTTCCCTTTGTTAAGCAGTCCCATCCCAATAGCAGAACAAATATAGTCATGAAAACAGAAGCTAACATTATTGTAGTTCATAAAATATGTTTCATATATATTTATACCTGTGGAAGACCCAAACTTTAGAATTTTTAGGATCTTTGGGACTTAATACCAAACATAAACTCCAACATAACCAACCACATAACGAGGTAGAGAGTGGTCAAAGAGATGGAAAACCCAGTTACAAAATAGGAGATATAAAAAACATATCCAAGACCACCCATAAAGGACTCAAATGCCTATACACTAACACTCAAAGTTTAGGGAACAAACAGAGTGAACTTGAAGTAGTAGTACATGAAGGCAGAAATGATATAGTTGCCATTACTGAAACTTGGTAGGATGAAGCTCATGATTGGAATGTACTAATAGAAGGATATAAACTGTTCAAAAAAAACCAGACCTAACAAAAGAGGTGGAGTTGCATTATATGTAAAAGAGCACTACATCTCTACAGAAATATACAAAACCAAGGATGAAAACCACCTAGAATACATATGGATCAATATAAAAGGAAAAAAGAACAACATTGCTATAGGCTTATACTACAGGCCACCCAACCAAGCAGAAGAAATAGATGAACTCTTTGCTAATCAATTAACAAATGTGTGTAGGAAACATACCACAGTACTAACGGGAGACTTTAAGTACCCTGATATCAACTGGGAGACAAACTCTGCAGCAAGTGGGAGATCAAACAGATTCCTAACCAATCTAGCTGACAACTTTGTCATTGAAAAGGGAACGAGAAGAAAAGCTTATACTGGACCTAATTCTTACTAACAAAGAAGAAGTAATAGAGGGAGTTGAAGTTGCCGAAACTTTAGGCAAGAGTGACCACGTCATATTGGAATTCAATATAATGCAAACACAAGCAATGGAACATAATCCAACCAGTATCTTAAACTTTAAAAGAGCTGATTTTAACAAACTCAGAACCTAGGAAAGATTCCATGGATGAAAATCTTATAGGGGAAAACAACTCAAGAAGCTTGGGAAACTTTGAAAAATATAATCACAAAAAGCCAGTCCAGCACAATACCACTGAAAAAGAAAAATAAGAAATTCAAGAAGAAACCAGCATGGTTGCACAAAAATCTCTCTGATAAACTGAAAGACAAAAAGAATTAAGTACAAAAAATGGAAAGAGGGAAACAACTAAGGCAGAATGTCAGCAGATAATCTGAATCTGCAAAGAGGAAGTCAGGAAAGCTAAGGCTCAGAATTAACTAAGACTTGCAACAAATGTCAAAGATAATTTTTAAAAAAGTTTCTTTCAACATATACTGTAAATAACAAGAAAAATGTCAAGGAAATAGTACACTAAAGAGAGAAGATGGCAAGGAAATAACAGACAATAGAGAGAAAGTAGAGCTACTTAACTCATTGTTTGCATCAGTCTTCACACAAAAAGAAACTACAGCCCAATCTAGCAAAAACATAATCTTAAAAGACAGACTAGGAATACAAGTTATAATAGGCAAGAAAATGGTAAGACAACACCTGTCCACCCTAGACAAGTTCAAATCACCAAGGCCTGATGGATTACATCCCAGAGTGTTCTAAAGGAGCTGGCAGACATGATCTTGGAACCATTGAACCACATCTTTCAAAGATCTTGGAACACTGGGGAATTACCAGAGGACTGGAAAAGAACTGATAGGGTTCCCATCATAAAAAAAAGGGGGGGGGGGGGGGGGGATCGAGGAAACTACAGAGCAAACAAACTGACATCANAAGAACTGATAGGGTCCCCAGCATAAAAAAAAGGGGGGGGGTGGATGGATCAAGGAAACTACAGATCAATCAGCCTGACATCAATACCTGGGAAGATCCTGGATAAGATAAACAAGCAACAGATCTGCGAAACCTAGAAGCAAGCAAAGTTATAACCAGAAGCCAACAAGGGTTGGTCAAAAATAGATCATGTCAAACAAATCCTATTTCATTCTTTAACAAAGTAACTAAATTAGTGTACCAGTGAAATGCTGTGGACATAGTGTACTTGGAATTCAGTAAGGCATTTGACAAAGTAGATCACAACCTACTTCTTGGTAAATTAGAAAAATATGGGATTGACAGCATCACCACCAGATGGATTAGTAACTGGCTGACCAACCGCACTCAAAAGTGTAGTCCTTAATAGAAGTACATCTACATCGAGGAAAGTAAGTAGTACCCCAACATTCCATTTTAGGCCCGGTACTCTTCAACATCTTCATAAATAATTTAGATGAGGGAATAGCCAACACCCCAGAAAATAAGCTGAAGATCCAGAAGGATTGGGCCCTATCTAACAAAATGAAATTCAGTGGTGAAACAAATAAGATTTTACACTTAAGAAAAAACAAATGCACAAGTACAGAAAAGGTGGTACCTGACTGAACAGCAGTAATTGTGAAAGGGATCTAGGCGTCCTAGTGGCTAGCCACTTAAATATGAGTCAGCAGTGTGCTGCAAATTTGCAGACAACACCAAGCTGGCAGGAATAGCCAACACCCCAGAAGATAGGCTCAAGATCCAGAAGGATCTTGACAAACCTGAACACTGGGCCCTGGAAATGTTGCATCCAATTTTGGTCACCACAATGTGAAAAAGATGTTGAGACTCTAGAAAGAGTGCAGAGAATAGCAATAGCACTAGCACTTCGACTTATATACTGCTTCACAGTGCTTTACAGCCCTCTCTAAGCGGTTCACAGAGTCAGCATATTGCCCCCAACAATCTGGGTCCTCATTTTACCCACCTCGGAAGGATGGAAGGCTGAGTCAACCTTGAGCCGGTGAGAATTGAACCGCCGAACTGCAGCTAGCAGTCAGCTGAAGTAGCCTGCAGTACTGCACTCTAACCACTGCGCCACCTCGGCAATAAAGATGATTAGGAGGTTGGAGGCTAAAACATATGAAGAATGGTTGCAGGAATTGGGTATTTCTAATCTAGTGAAAAGAACTAGGATGCCATGATAGCAGTCTTCCAATATTTGAGGGGCTGCCACAGAGAAGATGGGGTCAATCTGTTCTCCAAAGCACCTGAGTGCAGGACAAGAAGCAATGGATGGAAACTAATCAAGGAGAGAAGCAACCTACAACTAAGGAGAAATTTCCTGACAGTTAGAACAATTAGCCAGGCTTGCCTTCAGAAGTTGTGGGTGTTCCATCACTGGATGTTTTTAAGAAGAGATTGCACAGCCACTTATCTGAAATGGTATAGGGTCTCCTGCTTGGTTGGGGGGTTGGACTGGGGAACCTCCGGGGTCCTTTCCAGCTCTATTATCCTGTCTTGGTATTCTGTTATTCTTTCTATTATCACATGTATCCGGAATGGTATAGGATCTCCTGCCATGGGCAGGGTGTTAGACTAGAAGACCTCCAAGTTCCCTTCCAACCCTATTTTATGATGTTTGAATACTTTTGGAAAGTTTTAATCATTTTACAGTAAGCTTGGGAGACAAGCCAGGTTTGTATGGTTCTTTGGGACATCAATATGATGGGAGCCATCATAGTTAAACCTCATTAAACCTGAGTTGCATGTATGAATTGCAGTAATATTCTTATTGTATTTCTATAAATCTCTCTCTCCTCAACTCTTTTTTTCTCCATCAGGCTTCTGAAGAGAAAATCCGAACAACAGAGACCCAGGTGCTTGTAGCATCTGCTCAAAAGAAACTTCTTGAAGAAAGACTAAAGCTTGTGTCTGAGCTGTGGGATTCAGGAATTAAGGTGCATCTTAATCATATCTGGGTCAAGCCAATAATTAGAATTCTAGACTATACCTGAGTTTGGTCACAAAGAATCCTAAGTCTGCCTGATGCAATATAGCTCTTCAGTAATATAGATCTGCAATCTGTTCTATTTAAAACGTGATAATTTAGCCCAATTAACAGTGTCAGCTTGATCATCTTATAATGCAATAGGTATTTAGCTTCTCAGCTAATACTACAGGTACCTTGAGATACAACAGGTCACTTAACGAACATTCAAAGTTACAACAGACACTCCAAAATTACATATGACCCTGTTTCAAAGTTACAAGGGCTGCAGTGCCCCTGTGGTCATTCGCCCTTACAACTGACCACAGGGATGCTGCAGTGCCCCTCCACTTCTTCCCCCCCCATCCCACCTCGCCAGGACCCTGTAGCACTTGTACCTGCTCCCCACATGCCTATCACCCATCACATTCACCTTTTGAAGCTCTCTGGACCTTATGTTGGGGAAGGCAGGCAGAGGCCATGTGTCCCTGAGCTGTGCAGAGACAACCCCAAGGCAGCTGCCATTGTGTCACACCTGCTCGTAGGCAGGGAGAAAGTGGCAGCTGCCAGACAATCTCATTTATTTTACTGCCTTAACAGGGTCTGCACATTACTGCAGAAGCTTCCGAACACTGTAGAAAGCTTCTGCAGCGCTGTGCAGACCTCATTAAGGCAGCAAAATGAAACAGTTTGTCCCTTGTTCCAGAACTGCTCATGTGGCTGCACAAAGAAGCAATCCATTCCAGCGCTCTGGAAGGCCTCAAAGGTCTTCAAAAGGTAAGTGAGGAGGAGGGTGTTTGGCCTGAGGGGAATTAGGCCACAAGCCTCGGGACCCAATGGGAGTGGGAAAAGGGCTGTTGGGACCCATTGTTGTGTGTGGGAAGTAGAGCACATAGCATCTCAGGCAGTGGGGGACACCTTGAGAGTCAGGACAGGTGGGTCTGGGTCTGTGCTAGGTCTCCAAGGATCTCCTCCACCCAGGAGGCATCCCACACTCCATTTAATAACCCAGGCATTCATTTAATGATTCATTGGGGAGAGCAGGGATGGGGAGGTCATTAGGTGAGATGCTTCACCTAATGATCATCACAACCTGTAATAGTACCGTAATAGGCAGGCTCCATTACAGTCGTATCTCAAGGGCTACCTGTGTGAGGATAACCATAAAATAACATACATTTGTTATTTGATTGTTTGAAGTTTAGTTGGTGTGTTTCATCAGTAGAGAATACATTCACCTACCCTGGGAAGAAGGTTTATAAAACATTCAGAGCTAAAAACATTCCAGCTCAGAAGAAATGTTTCAGTTGATCTTTCATTCTTTTGTTTCCCCAAACCCAACCCCCCTGACCAGTCCACCAGTAACCAATATACTGCCATGAAGTTGTTCTGAGAATCTCTGAGGTGCGAAGAGATAACAGTTCACCCTCATGGCATGACAGCCTTGGGAACTGGCTGGGAGAGAGCTCACTCTTGTCTCCGAAGACACCCCCCTTTTTCTGTCTTTGAAGATGCTCCCCTCCCTAAATTCCCAAGCGGTTATAGCAAAAGCAAGCTAAAATGGCAGCAAGCCTCCTCTTCCCCCCCCCCCCACTTTCAACAGAATGGCAGGACATGCAGGTGGATCTGACATTTTGCCCCCCCCCCCCTGAACAGCGATGTTAGTCCTGGAGAACAGAACAAAACAAAACAAACATGGAGAGAAGAAATAAAAAATGAAAGGCATGCCATTTGGCTTTGTCCAGGTACTGATTGTGGAAGTGTTTAAGAAGTCTAGAGGCCCTAACATGGCAATGGTCAACCTATTCATTCTGAGCTGTCGGGAAATCCTTCCATGCCACCAAATACTGAAGGGTTCCCCTATGTCTATGAGAGTCTAAGATTTCTCTGATTTCAAAGTGCTGCTCCCCTTCTACCATTAAAGGTTCTGGGGTTGGTGGAAGTTCAGGTCTAAGGGGAGAAGTAATCTCAAGCTACAATGAAACATGTGAACCCATCAAAGGGACTTGGGCAAATCTAATTCTACAGTCACAGGTTTAATAATGCGCTTAATTTGGAAGGGCCCTACAAACTTAGGTGCCAGCTTCTTTGATGGTTGTAGAGATTGCAGGAAGTGGGTGGAAAGATAGACATGGTTGCCAATCTTAAAATGGCGCAGGTTCTGCACACTTCTTGTTGGCCTGCTTATAATCCGCACAAGCATCCTCCAGACTCAGAACTTTCTTTACTAATGGCCATGTATTTTGCAGTTATCTTGCTGATAATTGATGTAACACCTAAGATATTTTTGAGTACTGAATTCGAAAATTCATACCTTCCATTAGTTTGAGGATGGTGACTTGAACTCAGTCTCTGATCAGTTCCCAGTAATTTAAGGAATTTCCTCCAAAACGTAGAGGTGAATTGCACCCCCGTCTGAGATAATGCGTTGAGGGGCTCCGTGTAGTCTATAGACATGGTGTAAAAACATTTTGGCCAACCCCCCTGAGGGAATCTTCTGACAGGGGACAAAATGCACTTGTTTAGAAAATAGATCAGTTATCACCCATATAACAGTATTCCAAGAGCTTTCTGGAAACTCCACGATAAAGTCCATAGAGATCTCTTTCCAGGGTGCTGATGGCTTCGCTACTGTTTGAAGGAGTCCAGGGGTTTTCCCTTGTTCATGCTTGGCAGAAGCACAGATGGGGCAACTTGCCACATAGCTCTCAATGTCTTTTTTCAGAGATGGTCACCAAAAATGTCTTTTGATTAGGTGTAGAGTTTTTACGAAGCCAAACTGCGCAACAGACTTGGAATCATGACTTTTCCCGAGAACCAACATTCTCTGGCTTTCCGGTACATATAGTTTAGTCATTTAGGACTGAACACACATTTCCATGGCTTTGAAACCATCCTTCAAGGCAGCTTTAAGTGCGTCCATCACCTCGTTGTCAACTTGTCAGTTTTCTTTCACCTGTGCCCGGGTGGTCACTTGGGCCGCCAATTGCTTGGATGGAAGTAGCGATTTGACTACTACTGCTTTAGGCAATTATATTGAGGCATTCGGGACAAAGCATCGGCCAGGAAGTTCTTCCCTCCTGGGAGGTAGTGCAGTGTGAAGTTGAAGTGGTTAAAGTATTGCGCCTATCGCACCTGTTTAGGAGACAGCCTCCAAGGATTTTTTAGTGCCTCTAGGTTCTTGTGGTCAGTTCTTGCTTCCCTCAAGGAAGTGCCTTCAGGTTAGGAGTGCCCAACATAATCCTCCTTTTCCCATACCGCCCACCTCTGCTTGGTTGCCGAGAGTTTCCTGGAAGTGTAAACGCAAGGCTGCATCTGGCCAGCCTCGTTCTCCTGTAGCAGCACAGCTCCCACAGCCACGTCACTAGCATCAGCCTGGATGACAAAGGGAGCGTTTGGGTCAGAGTGCTTCAGGACTGGTTCAGCTGCAAATAGCCATTTGAGTTTCTCAAATGCTGCTTGGCATTCCAAAGTCCATCTAAGAGGCTGGCTAGGTTTAGGTTTATCCTTCCCTTTTGTCTTAAGTTTGTGATAGGGAGTGCAATCTGCTCAAAAAACAGGATGAATTGGCGGTAAAAATTAGCGAAGCGTAGGAAGCTTTGTAGCTGCTTCCTGGTTCAGAGTGGAGCCCAGTCCAGTACCGCTTGGACCTTTTGGGGGTCCATGTCAATGCCTCTATGTGAGATGCGATAGCCCAAGTAGTCTATTTTGCTTTGGTGAAACTCACATTTGGAGAATGTCTATGGAGGTCCAGGTCATATCCAGGTCATGGTTGTCCCAAAGGTGCTTTTTTTTCCCCCTTGGAAAAAAAGCACCTTTGGGTCACATTTGGAGAGTTTGCCATATGGGTTGGCAGCCTGCAGTTTTTTGAATACAGCCTTCACTAATTTCACATGCTCAGCCTTCGTTTCGGTATAGATTAAAATGTCATTCAGGTACACCAGTACTCCCTTATACAGGTGCTCATGTAAAACCTCATTTATCAATTGCATGAACACTGTCGAGGATCCCTGGAGGCCAAATGGGAGGACTTTGAATTGGAAGCACCCCAACAGGCAGTTGAATGCAGTCTTCCACTCATCCTCCTCCCTAATTCTCATGCGGTAGTAAGGGGTTGGCGAAACTCCCACCGTGGTGTCTAGTGCTGAAGCTCGCCCTCCATCCTCCTCCTTGGGTTCGCTGGGCCTCACTGGCAGCAGCCTTGGCATGTGCTTCGCATGTCTTCAGGGTTTGGAAGGCATTCATCATGAACTGCATGGCTTGCCTCATTATTAGGCCTGCTTGATCACTCTTGATCACGCCTTCCTCCTCCTCCTCGAGCTCTTCCAGCTCTAATTGCCTCTCTCGCCACTGGCCACCTCGTCTGCCTCATGTGATGGTCACCCCTTTGGTTCTTCCTTCTTTCTGACTCCAGGGATCACCTGGGTCTTAATGAGTCTTCCAGATTCCGACTTCCTCCATCCACTGGGAGAGGTCCAGCCCGGGGGGAGTCTAGATGAGGTTTCCTTCCAGCACTCAGAGTTTCCTCCTGGTCACTGCCTTGGGCTGACATCATGTGCACAGTCCCCATGGTAGGACAGTGTGCCTCTCCAGGTTCACTGAGTTTGCAGATTTCACTTAATGTAAGGAACTGCCTCAGCTAGCCCCTCAGGAAAGCAAGACTCTTAATCCATTAAGTTGAATCAAAAGGAACTTTGAGAGAAAAGTGATTGCTGGAGAACAAGGCGAAATCTGAAAAAGCCCGCGCAATGCAAACAGCATTGTTTCGTTTCCCCAAGCCCAACCCTCCTGACCAGTCCACCAGTAACCAATATACTGCCGTGAAATTGTTTTGAGAATCTCTGAGGTGCAAAGAGATAAAAGTTCATCCTCAGGGCATGATGGCCTTGGGAAACTGGCTGGTAGCTCACTCTTGTGTCCGAAGATGCTCCCCCTTTCTGTCTTCGAAGATGCTCCCCACTCCCTAAATTCTCAACCGGTTACAGGAAAAGCAAAACGCAAGCTAAAATACCAGCAAGCCTCCTCCCCCACCTTTCAACAGAATGGCTGGACACGCAGATGGATTTGACACAGGGTTTGAGATCTGTATAGCCAATAGACAGCTAGTGTGGATTTAATCTTTGTTACTATTTGCAAAACCTAGTTCATGGGAAGAGGCAGCAGTGTCCATGATGGAGATAAAAGAGGTCAGAGTAATACAAGTAGCATCCTGTTATTATAAACCCTGAACCTCTTCTGTAGTAGCAAGAGCCTACAGTTACTTCTGGGAAGAGGGGTGAAATTTGAAGAAAAATTAAACCTGAGCTATTTGGGAAATTTTAAAAAACGGCAACCAACACTACTATTTTTCTCTCTTTATAGAGATTCTTTACTGTGGCAATGTTTGAATTCATGAGTTATTCATAATGGAATGTTGCCCCCATGTGCTCTGTCTTGTGTTGTGTATACTTTTGTAGGCAAGTTGACAAATGCACAATTGTGTCATACTATGAAATTCTCGGGCTTTGAAGCTGAAGTGAATCCCTTGCTGTTGCTTCTTTATTGGGCTAAAATTGTGGCTATCTGTTCATATACATTATGTTGCAAAAAAAGTACGATTGACTATTGCTTCTGTTTTCACTATAAAAAAAAATTACTATTTAAAGTTTGCCTAAAAATTTCATTCCTTTAACAAATTCTACTGAAATGGGCAGTCTGTAGAATAAAACTTTGACAAATCCTAGTAATTTTTATTATCTTTATAACCTAAGGGCTTGTTTCAAGTTCCAAAAGTTTCCTATGATAGACCATAATGGACTATGTGAAATAGAAACAAATCTAATAATGTTATTGCGGTCATTAACCAGCAGAATGAAATAGAAACATTCTATTGGAAAATTGAATGTTTAGGACAGTGATGGCTAACCTTTTTGGCACCGAGTGCCGAAATTGGAGCACACGTGTGCATGCTGGAGCAGCTGGTCTTGCACCTGCGCGCAGGAACCCGGAAGAGAGCAGCTGGCACACGTGTGTGTTGGCCAGCTGCTCTTCCAGGTTCCGTCGCGCGCATGCACACAGGGCAGCTGGTCTGGCACGCATGCGCACCGGCCAGCTGCTCTCGGGCCAGCTGGTCTTGCATGTGCACGCAGGAACCCAGAAGAGCAGCTGGCGACGGCGCACGTGCCCACAGAGAGGGCTCTGTGTGCCACCTCTGGCACTTGTGCCATAGGTTCGCCATCACGGGTTTAGGAGATTCCAGTGGAACGTTCAGAGTGGGACTTATTTCTTTCCAGTTTGGAACAAAATTTATATTTTGTGCATACTATTGTATGTTTTTCTATGAAACTGATATATGGTAGCTAACCTCTCATACAAACTGAGCATTTCAAGTGCTTCAGTGTTACTTATAGATTACATGTTAAAGTATTTGATTTGCCACGTATGTTATAGATTTATTTAATTGGATCAAGCTTTCTTGGATGTTACAGATTATACAAAATCAAATTCTTGTTCACTGATTGAGCCTAACATTATTTAATTAAATATCTTTTGCAAACCACCACATAAAAGAATAGAGGAATCCAAAAATTGTACCCTATGAGGATAGGCGCTGTCCGTATCACATGCCTAACATTTAATTGGTATAAAATTTGCCATTGCAATTCAACAACTTGGGAATGATATCTGTATTTTAGAATTAGAGAAAAAAGCCTGTCAAATTAAAAGAAACAGATTAATATATATATAAGACTAATGGACCAATATTATATACTCTCAAGATTTATAAATATTTTGGAATTGATCTGTTTCTGTTTTGAATTGCGTTGAAAAGGGTTAAAAAAATTCCTTCTGGATGGCGTCCCAAATGCAGTCTATTTAATTTATTCATGTTTATTCGATGTTAATGTGTATTCTTCTTTATCGTGCTCTGGTCTTTTCTACTTTTCCCTACCCCCACATCCTTTTTTAAAATTGAGACCTTGCACATTATATAGATTGATGTGTAGCTCTTGATCCAAAAAGCCAACTCTGAGCTAAAGGTGGAACTATTTATTGCAACAGTTCACCTCTGAAGAACCTCCATCCAAAAATCTGACATAGAAATTAGTGTGTTGTAATATTGTAGGAAATGCTGGATATATGACTTCCTGCAGGACATTAGTCAGACTTATTCATTTTAATGTGTCCTGTAACACAGCATCGCATATAACTGAAGAAAACTGAAACAATGACTAAACAGTCTGAATAATGCACGTGCATTATAATGTTGTTTTTACTGAGAAAACTGCAGTGAGGACCAGAATTTTTGGAACCAGAATAATGAAAGGTAGTTTCCATCATGGTATACTAACTTTTTCTTTTTTTTTCTCTACATTTTTCCAGGCAGAGATACTTTATAAGAAAAATCCCAAACTACTAAACCAGTTGCAGTACTGTGAGGAAACGGGAATTCCGCTTGTTGCTATATTGGGAGAACAAGAGTTAAAAGATGGAGTTGTCAAATTGCGTGATGTGGTTACTAGAGAAGAGGTATGCCTGCCATTTTATTCTACGGTTATACCTTGATATCAGAATAAATACTCAACTAAAAGCAGGAATAATTATATTCTTTGTGGTCTGTGAGCTTATTTTTCGTCTTGCAGATATTTCATTATCAAAATATTACTATCCTCTGTGATTTGTCCTGACTATCTTAATGGGTTGTTACAGCTAGTTAGTACCCATTTCTGATTGACCTTCCTGGCTCAGTTTATTGCATTATCTGGGCTGATTGTTCTGGTTCCTCTTATTTAACTGTTGATTGCTGAGTATGTGATAAGAAAGGATATGCTCCAGAGTGTTTGTTTCTGTCTTTGGCTTGTGTTTGCTTTCTTCTTTTAATACTTTTTAAACAAAATTAATCTTTTTATGTCTGTTAATAGCTGATCTATTGGAATGCCAAGATTCTAGGAATATTCCTGTTTTGGGTGGTTGGGCATTTTCTACAGTTTCCCAGATGAATTTGTGATTTGTCTTTACCTTGTAAAATTAAAGAATTTGTCTGTGTATACTGAAATTAAACAAATTAAAAGACACATATAGATTAAGTATTTATAAATTTTTAAAAAGCAATCAAAAGCCAAGAAGGAAGTTCTATGATAAAATGGTTCAGGGTAAAAATTTACATTTCATTTTGTGAAAATAAAATGGCAGAAGGCCAACTAGGCAACTTTGAACCAGTCACTTTCTCTCAGCCCTAAGTAGAAGGCAAAGGCAAACCACTTCCCAAAATCTTGCCAAGTAAACCGCAGAGACTGGTCCAGGGAGTCATGAAGAGTCAACATTCACTCAAAGGTGCAATAAAAAAAATGACAGGAAGGAAACCCTTGGTCACAATCACAGAGTAGCACCAGTTCAGTGGCTCCCTGGGGGGGGGGGGGGGGGTTCCTTCCTTTTAAAGGGGGCGGGGTGGGGGGGGGGAGTTTACTTCCTTTGAAAGAGGTCAGGATGTAAAGTGAGGCCATGGAAATCTGGAAGAAGTTTTCTGCAATTAAGCATCACCATAGAAGCATTGTCAGTAATACTGCCCTGGTCTGAAAGCCCTGGGAAGTGGCAGCACATGAATTGAAAATGCACCTTCACACAAAGATAGGAGCTACAAGTCATATTGATTGAAGGGAACTATTGTGTTGCCATAGTTCACGTATTATAGACAACAGCCTTCAGGGACATATGAAAAGAAAGGTGAGAAAAATTGCCCAAGTGTGATGAAGGGGGGGGGGTTAGTACCTCGAAGAAAAGTTATAAAGTTGTTACCACTGCAGCAGATTAAATCCTTGCAACTGTTGGAAGAAATATCCATGTGGTTCAGTTCCAAGCTGGGAGAGAGACACTGGAAACATGAAGGCTGATTGAAAAGATGGTTTAATGATGAACAGAACCACCAAGCACGTGTGATTCTGGGTAGCTGACCACATGGAGTTGAGAGTGAGGGGTTTTTATACCTTCTCTTGGGCTTTGAACTTGAGCTTCCTGTTCCTGTTCAAGAACATGTATTCTATTGGCTGTTGTAGAGGTCATAGCTGGCTCTGTAGGTTGTCTCAGCTCCCAAGTTTGGTTGAAGTTTGGCTGATGCAATGAAGGGGCTTGTTTGACAATTCCTATTGTGGCTGAGGGCTAATCCTACCTTTGTTCAGACCTTGCTGCAGGGAATTTGCTTATGAATAGAGCTAGCTATCTTTATCCCTTAAGTGCTGACATATGCTGTGGGCTGTTAGGGAAGGTGGGGGCTGCTTTCCAAGAGCATGTTTCTCCATTTCTCATCCAGGGAAATATAATATTCTGCCTTCTTAATATCTCTCAAAATATTTCATTCTTCTAGGAGAGGGGTGGGTGCTAACTTTCTACACAACTTTATTCCACAAAAAGTAATCCACCAGCTGTTAGAGATTCAAGGCTTCATGAGACACATGAATCAGAATAACTTTCTTTCCAGACTAAGAAATTTTATTAGAGAGGCATAAATTGTTATAAACTGCAGCTCACTTCATCAGATGCATGGAGTGACTAAACTGATGTTTAAATTGGGAAGGGGGAGAGACAAGATGCTTATGCAGCAATTGTAATATGTTAAAAATCTACTGTGTTTGTGGAGACAACAAACTGCTAATTGATTGTAATCTGCCTCACTTGTAACCTGCCTAACTACCCTGTGTTCTGGCTTCTCCTCTTCCTCTTCCTCCCCCCCCCCCATCCCAGTTTCAATCCAAATCAATTTACCTCTCCATATATCTGATGCATGAGCAGTTTATAGGAGCCTTTTAATAAGATGTGGTAGTCTGAAAAGATGCTAACAGGTTTCTTCTGATATTTGGCTACCATAGACCAGCACAGCTCCCCCTTTAAAATGCAGCATTGAACAGTCTTTCAAAAATGTAATTAAAACTGTATCTGACTTTTGACATGTCTTTTGCTGCATGAAATAAAAAAAAATGCTTGGAAATGATGGAAATTATATAAATGTTACATTGTGATACTTTTAAAGTACAGTGAGAAAAGTATTGAGATAGTGTATATTATTTTATACCTTAAGCCATACTTTTGCTTTGCAGGTGGATATTTGCAGAAGAAAGCTTGTGGAAGAAATCAAGAGGCGAACACATATTCTCTAGAAATACTGGATTTCCCTTTGAAAAGATCAGCAAAATTCTTCATAAATGTGACAAATCAGTTTTTTTTTCAAAGCTGTAATTTATTTTTCTTTAAACCACTTAATCTTACAAGATCAAGGCGCTCAAGTCTTAAAGAGTAAGGAACTGTGGTTCAAAGCAAATGAAGGCTGGTATTTTCAATATTCTGTTCCAGTGTTTAAAATATTGGCATTCTGAATCTATGATTTGACATCAATAAAAGTTGTTTCAGCCCATGTTTTCTGCATTCGTCTTTTCTACTTAAGTAAAATAATGAAATGTACTGGACATTCAGCCTTACATTACTCAAATTTGGTCAGTTATCCTGATCGGAGATCTTAAAAGGGTATTCTGCCTGTGATATTAGCAAGTCTACCTTGGAAGCTTCATAAAACAATTGGACATAAACATGGTAGAAATGGGGGGGGGGGTTTCCAGTTAATTTATTTTGCCCTGAAGCCCTTCTCCGAAACCTTTCAAACTCTGAAAAATTCAAATCCACAAATTCTGGAGGGCTATAAAAACTTGCAGCGGCGGATGGGGCGGGCAGCGGCCCCAGGAGGGAGGGGGGGGACACGGCGGTTGCCATGCAGGGCAACCGGGCCGCTCCTGTCCGCCAGGCGCGCCTTCCCAGGGGTTGTAGAGCGCCCTGCCATCCCCAAAAGGGATGCGTCCCACTGCGTCCTGCCTGGCCCCACTCTGCACCCAGCTCCTCTGGGACGCTCCAGCATTGCGAGGAAGAATTGAGTGGAAAGCGGGGCCAAGCACGATGCAACAGGTGGCGGCGATGGCTGCCTCCTGAAAGACTGGGAAGGCCCCGCCCCCGACCTCCCTCCTACGCGGGCTCCCTCGACCTCCACCAATCCGGCACAGGCAACCTTGAGGGGGAGAGGCAGCCGGCATCGAGGCCGGCATAGTTGCACATAAGAACAGAATTAGCCCCAATTCAGAAAGTGGAGGTGGGAGGGAAGCAATGTTGGCTGCCCGGTTTCATTTCTAGTTACAGGTATTTTTCCGGATGGATAGTGCAGAGCTATCGAGAACCCGAAGTAACTGTCGGGAATTTTGCCTTTATTAAGAACCACAAACTTAGTGTCCATGTTGAAAGCAGCACATCTTAGAGGGACAAGAGAAAGTCACAGGGTGTACCTCAAAAGCAGAAGCGAGCACCCCCAAATCTGCTTCCTTTGCTACTGGAAGAAGCTGAAAGTGCATAGGAGCCGTGGTTTGCCTGCCAGCGAGGACCCATGCGGAATGTGGCTACTTTGCTGGGAAAACCAATGCAGGATATTGTTGTTGGTTGGGGAATGTTTTCTCTTGCTGCTGCGCCGTTCCGAAGACGCCCCAGTTTTCTCTCCACCAAAGGTTCGACTCTAGTGCTTGCCCGGGCGGGTAGTTTCGTTACCACCCCTCCACCTGCACGCAGTAATGGCTGGTTCCCTTGCATTTTTCTTCTAGGCCCTAGGGAAAAGACACAAGCACTTACGATCTCTTAAAGGGCCCGCCCAGGTTGGACACCTGCCCAGTGCACAAAAGGTGGGGAGAAGGGACTGATATGTCCTTACTGGCTGGATCTAAACTAAACAAAGTTTTATTCCCTGCTTCCCATCAATGTTAGATCCAGCCAAGAACAGATTCTGGGGATATTTAACAACATTGTTACTTTTCTGGTAAACTGCATAGCTATCTAAAAGGAAGCAGAAGTCCTTGACTTGGAATTAAAATTTACCATCCGAATCTTCCGTTTTCATTAGTCATTCCTGTGATTTACTGAGCAGGGCCAGGCAGAATGCAGTAATGGGACAAAAAGCTGTGAACTGTGGATCTGGTATAAAACTTCTGCTACTGAAGAGGATTCATGCCTTGGACACACTTTTTTATAACCCAAATGGTTGGTTCCATGATTACTAGGGCTGAGTTCATGCAGGCAGATGTGATCAATATTTGACGGTTTTAAATTGTGAGAAATCAAAATAACTAGTCTCTTGAATCTTTTTCATTACTGTGTGGTACAGTAAAAATAGTTGATAATGTGCATCTGTTTTCATAGTGCCTTAATGGGGAATCATACATAGAAATAGTGTGACTCTATCTTTGCCTGAAATGGTTTTGACAATATAGTGGGACAAAACATGACACACGATATATCCACGTGCTGTGTAATGTAAACATGGAAAATCAAGAGGATCCACTTTCCTTTGGAGAAGGAAAGTTAGCCCAGAAACTCGGGAGAGGCGTGGCTGCTCTGCCTTTTCCTTTTCCAGTAGCCGGTAACTTTGGCCTGGACCAAGCTGGAAGGGGAAAGCTATCAAACTTCTCGCACCCAACCCGTGCAAAGCTCCCGCCGCCACAGTGGCAAAAGATACTTTCAACCCAACCAACCCTCCTAGTGACGGGGAAGGCCAGGCAGGCGAAGAGGGCTCGGTCTCGCCGGCGCCTCAAACAGCCTTCGCGCTCTTAATTAGTCCTAAATGATCCAGCGAAACACTAAGGAGTGACCCACCCAGCCTAGAGGAGAGGCTCTTAATTCTGGCCAATCAGAAGACGCCCTCGTTCTGATCCAGTACAAAAGGTGCCGCCACAACTCCCGAGTGAAGGATAGGCTTGTGAAAGTGGTGTTCGTTTGGGGCAAAGATGAGTGGCATGCTGGAGACCCAGGTACTTGGCGTTGGTTTTAGGGTTTTGCAGCAAATGATTCAGTGGACCGATCCTCATGGGAGTCCAGCGTTAGTAAACTCGCTGATTAGCCTAACATGTTAGGTGCTGTTGTTTTAATCTTAGCTTTATTGGCTTTTAATGCGTTTACTGACCAATACATAATTACGCATCGGTATTACATTATTATTACCATTCAGACTTTTATTCGGGTCTAGTTAGGAGTACAGCGCTGCAAATTCACACTGCTCTCGTGTTTTACGTTCCCGCTTTAGTTAGAGGGCGTGGAGAGCAAATGTATGGAGGCCCCGCCTTTCGCCCAATTTTGCCGTCCTCTAGTAATTCTTCAAGTTTCATGCTGAGTTGGTTGATTCCATAATAATAGAATATTATTGTATTCTAATATAGTAAATCAGACAGCAGGCTGCAGAAGCCTTTTTCCCTTACGGATTTGTTAATCCTTGCAATGAGTTTGCTGCATACAAGATTGAAAGATGAAGCCCCTGAAGTACTCTGAATGTTCAGAAAGAGTTACATAAAATGGTGGTGGTGTTAAAATCAAGGCAATTAATTGCAGTTGAAATACTTGAAGAAAATGTCCCCAAGATAGTTGTAGAGTTCTACTTCAACACTTTCCATTAGAGATAGTTACTACACTGGTCTTGTGTTTATTCTAGATACCATCTCAAATGTGGAGTGAAAAAATAAACCAGGCTAATAAAGCTGCCCTTCTGACTTGGGTGAAAGAGACTGGAATCCAGTTAGTGCAGATCAACGGGCAGAGAAAATATGGTGGTCCTCCACCAGGTGAGTAGAAAACTTAGAAAAACTAGTACTGTAATCTACTTTTGCATTAATGTATAGTTGGATAGCCAGCAATGGTATTGGTGACCTTTCCTGTTTCTTTAGTTATATGCCACAACTTGCCTTTGATGTATATGCCTTGCTTATTATAGCCTTTAGTCCTCTTCCAGGTATTAATGGTGTTTCTTGGCCAGCAAAAAGGTTGTCTACATGCATTGCAAATCAATATGAACAAGGAACATTTCCCTAAATATTTCAGGGAAGTGAAAATACTTTGCCGATAATGTGACTTTTCCTTGTTCTTTCCACAGGATGGGCTGGCTATGCCCCACCATCCGGTTCAGAGGTTTTTATAGGAAAAATCCCCCAGGATATCTATGAGGATAAACTTATTCCTCTCTTCCAAAACGTGGGGAGGCTTTATGAATTTCGTCTTATGATGACATTTAGTGGGCTTAACCGTGGCTTTGCCTATGCTAAATACATGAACCGTCGAAACGCCCAGGAGGCAATTGCTTTACTCAACAACTTCGAAATCCAGTCTGGCTCCCCCATTTTGGTTTGTAGAAGTACCGAGAAGTGTGAGCTCTGCATTGATGGTCTGGCACCCTCGCTGAAAGAGTGCCACCTTCTGCCAATGCTGCAGGAACTTACCCCAGGACTCCAAAGCATCTCCTTACATGCCAGCCCTTTCAGGAAGAAGAGGCAGCTGGCAGAGGTGAAATACATTTCCCACCAGGCTGCTGCAATAGCCAAGAAAAATCTAGTGGAAGGTTTGTTTTATGTTTTGCCATAGCAGAAAAAGAATGTTGCTCATGATGTTCTGTGAACCAATTACTCTTGTCATGTGCTGTGCTGGAAATGGCCAGGAAAGCTGCAGATTTCCTATGCATCTAAAGCTTTGTGGTCAGCAAAACTCAGCAACAAAGTCTTTGGAAACAGTTTCCAAGTGCCTGTTAGGAAAAAAGGTTTGACAGTAAAATACAAAGGATTAGTATAAATGGATGAACTTTGTTTAAATCTCACATATGGGGTTGAAATTAAGCGCCCCTCTCCCCTCCCCCAGAATAGAGTATAATGAATCTCTTTTGCATTTGTTGTCTTTTCAAAATGTATGATGACAAAATAAATATGTTTGGGAACAATTTAGCAAACTAACTCTTCATTACTTAGGAAAAAATATTGGACAGGGTTGGCAAAAGTAATCTGTTGTCCTGGTTACTAGATTTTCATAGTCTTTTTCTAGAAAAGTGATGGTGAACCTACATAATGTGTGTCACAGGTGACATGCCAGGCCTCCAGACCCTCTGTAAGTTGCGCAAGAGGGCCCTGCTCTTGCACAGCCTCTGGAGCCTCTAAAAAGGGTGTGAGAACGGGGCATGGTTTTCTGTTCTTTTTGGAGGCTGAAAGGCTCCACAAGAGTTCTTTGACTCAGAGCTGCCTCAGATAGACATTTACAAGTAAGTATTAAATAATAAATTTAAATAAAGTATTACTCCGTTATGAATTGTGTCTCTTATTGGAGGCAGGGGATGATACACCATGTTAGAGAATTTTTCTTTCTCTGTTGTAGAAAAAATAAATCAGAAGCTCTCACAGTTGACTGCATTTGCTGAATCAAATAACTTTTTTATAATCATATCAAAATATTTACAATACCATACTTTCTTCTTTACAGCAACATATCATAATGAAGTCTTCACATAGAGAGAGACAGAGACAGACCTGAGACTGGAAAACATGTCCAGCTTCTTGCTTAATTCCTTTTGCACAGACTCAGTAGCACTTTACTCACATTGGCTGACTGAGTTACCACATGACTCTTCCTGCTCATTAATATTCCAACATACCATCATTCAAGATAGCCACTTTCTGAATTTGTAACAGGCCAAGCCCAAAGGTTTTGCCATCACTGTTCTAGATCATTTAGACAGTTTAGAGTTGGGAAATATGGCCCTTTTACGACTTGTGGACTTCAACTCCCAGAATTGCTGGCTCAGGAATTTTGGGAGTTGAAGTCTACAAGTCATAAAAGGGCCATAGTTCCCCATCCATTTTTGAAGAACCTAGGTATTGCCAAAGCAGAATCAGTGGGGTACATGTAAACTCTGATGCCACTATCTTGAAGTTAGCCATATTATTAACCAAATGCAGAGCAATCTATATTGAAATTCAGATATGCATTGCTTTTTGTCTGATGCAGGTAGCTTGTGTCTCTGTGGAGATCAAATTGAAGTGGCTTGGCTAACACCTATTATTAAACAGGAGCTCCATAATGTCTCAGTTCCAGGTAATCTAAAGGCCCTGCCATCCAGCTGGAGCCACAGAAGTGTCCTTCCTCAAGTGTCTTCCAGGCCTATAGACTGCCATATGCTACCAGCAAGAGCCAGTGTATTGGATTATTTAAAACTGCAGTGTGAGCTGCATCAGCTGGGCCCTCCTGTAATCTTTACAAAATGTGTGCAGAGGAATCCTGAAGACTGGCTGCAGTTCTGGTATCAAGTGGTGATACCAAAATATCCATCACCCTTCAGTGGGTTCATTTGGATCAGGCCTGATCCCTCTGGCTTGGAAGACCATGAAAAAGTGAAGAATTTTGTGGCCTTGCAGCTACTTAAAGTCCTAGGTAAGTGTGTTTATGGTTTAATTTGGGAAGCAATTATTGTAGTAGTGGTAATTTATTAACTGATCATTTCACAGAAAATAAAAGTAAAATACAGGATCTAATTCTGAGTAAAATAGATAAAATACAGTAATAAAATACAAATGTGGTAAATACAAAAAATCAACACTCAACTAACACATCACCTTTACATAATATTTTAATCTATTCAATATAGCTCTTAGCTGAGTTGCCTTGACTATCTATAAACAACAGTTCTGTTTACAGTTGAGTTTAGAGTTGGCAGTTGAATAACACGTGAGCAATATTTTTGAAGGCTGGAGCACCACATGTGCATGTCCCAGCCATATCATGAAGTGCCCATGTTTGGTCATGGAATCCAACAATTTAAATGTTGCTCTAGAATAGATTCTTCTTAAGAATTACAAAAAACTTATTGACAGGTATGTCTCAAATTGGAAAATGGTTTTATTCTTAGCCAATTTAAAGATCTATTTTTTGTAAATAATTC
>QLTV01003124.1:370625-387050 GCA_003457575.1 Thermophis baileyi
AATTAAAGAAGGAGTCTCCAAAGTTTGCCACATTAAGACTTGTGGACTTCAACTCCCAGAATTCCTCAGCCAGCCATGTGGCTAACTTTGGAGACTGATTTAAAGCAACAGCATTTGTTTTTCTTCTTTGCCAAGTGATCTCCCGGCTGGAAAGTGAGTCCTTTTTTTTTCTTTCTAACACATCTCTCTTTCTTTCTCTTTTTTTCTCCCTTCCCTTCCCTTCTCCCTCCCTCCCTCCCCCTCTCTCTCTTTCTTTCTTTCAGGGGAACCGGCAGGGAAAATAGGCTTTAAAAAGTTTTTTAAAAAACCAGGAAGTGATGATGTCGGGGCAGGTGGGTGGAGCTTCACACTGCCATCCCGGTTCTCCGAACCAGCTGCTGCAATCGTTACCTACTCACCCGAACCGGGAGGATTTCACCCCTGGGCCAGGCACTCAGATGCTCAGTGGCCTTGATGTCCACACCGGAAGCATTTTATGGGCATCGTGGAGGCCCCTCTAAATGGCTCCTCCACCGGGCGTGGGCTGACTCGCCGTCCCAGTTGTCTCTTAGGCTTCCTCTCTGGGGTCTCTTTCTGATGCCGCCATAGTCCATAGCCACAGCTGTCCAATACCAGTTGTGGATGCAATCTGGGACTCCCCAGCAAAGGCAGATTTGGAGCAGTTCCTTGTCCAGACCTTCTTTAAAGTAATGGACCAGCATCCGCTCCGGCTACCATCTCAGCTTCCCGGCAATTCTTTGGAATTCCTCGATGTATTCCTTAGCCGGGCGGCCTCTCTGTCTGATTCTCTTGATTTCTTTCTCTGCCTCTTGCCCGTGGGATACGTCCTCAAATCAGTTCCTTAGTTCCTGTAGGAAGTCATCGACATTTTCTAGCTCAGGAACCCCCTCATTGTGAAGTTGGGTCACCCATTCTGACGCTTCCCCTTTCAGGTTGTCAGTGAGGGTGGAAACAATTTCCTGGTCGTCTTGGTAGCTGTCCCCATAGCGGTTGATGTGCACCCATGCTCAGTTTAGGAAGAAGGCCAATTTGTTCGGGCTCCCATCAAACACCATTCCAAAGCGCGATGGGGCTTTCTCCTTGGGGTCGCGGCAGCGGTGGTTGTGGCACAGCCGGTGGCTGCTGCACGGCCGACGGTTGCGCTGCAACCGGTGGGGCTGGGATCCACTGGGCCTGGACCTGGACCCAGCCCTGTCCGGGGTAATATGCCCAACCGGGGGGCACTTCCCCTGCCGGCAGCAGTCGTGGCTGACCTGGCAGGCTGGCTGGTCTTCTGTGCCCGGGCGGCCTCCAATAGGAGCTGGGACTCGATCAAGCTGATAGTGGCTGCGGAGGGCTGGTAGCTCGGGTCGCCGGAAGAGTTAACCAGTCCCTCCTGGGCAGACTCGGTTGCATCCTGGGTTGCACCATATGCAGGCATTGAGGCACGGCGCCCTGGGTAGTTTGGTCCCCTTGCACAGGAAATGTGAAAGTAGGTTGGCCCAGGATGGTTATCGTGTGACAGGTACGCTGCTGCTGGCCGACACTGCTGAGATGCATCTGCTCGAATCTTTCAGGCAGCCCCTCCAGGGTTTGGCTGTAAGCCTGGTACTTCCATTCCCCCGACTCATTTGAATCCAGGGGTCCTGTCCACCTCCACTCCAGGAATGTGGATGTGATTGGTCTCTCCCACATCTGGTCCTGAGAGGCTAGTTTGGACTCCAGGTCCTCCTCCGCTCAGTAAAGCTCTTCGGAAGCCGGCAGTTGGAATTGTTCCTTCACCCAGGCCCCTAGCTGGCGTTCAATTTCAGCCGTGGTCGCTCGCTTGGGCATTGAGGGGAATGTTAGGCTCTTGATTCCCCCGCAGGCCCCGCCAGCGCTTCTCCAATTCCTTCCTCCATCTTCCAAGAGTCTTTTCCGCTGCCCGGGTAGACTGGAAAAGCAGCCAGAGCTCAGGACCCCGGACAGCAACTCCGGTTTGGAGCCTTAGAGTTTATACAGCCGGTTTAATGTCAAGGTTCCAAGTAGGCTACAACACCCCAGCTATCTCTACACACACCCCTCCCTGGCCCCTTCGCTCCAGGCTGTGTCAGTCCTGAAGCAGTGAGAAGAGAAACCTTCCTAGAGAAAAGCTACCAAAAGAAAATGGCCAGTTTGTCCAACTTCAGGGTTGATAATATATGTACCTTAAACAAAACCCAGATTTATCCTGTACTGGCTAGTTCTTACTTCCTCTGGAGTAGTGATTGGCAGCTCTAAGCTCCCTAGCCTCCTACTGCAAAACTCAAAATTCCTGAAGATCATACTTAAAAATTCACAGCGAAATGGTGAGATTCAGTGGCAGCATTTTCAGCTGAAATAAAATGTGGGAATGTGAGTACAAGATCTCTAGATATGAAATGCTCTGAAAGCGTACCCACAAACACAACAAACCAAGGAAAAAAAGGCAAGCAAAATTAACCATTCGAATAACTACATAACCAAAGGGTCTCTTATGGTATCTTCAACTATTCTCTACTGGAATTGATGGGGTGCCAATTCATGGGAGGGATTCATGGACCATCTCCTGCTTTTTTGGGGGGGAGGGTGTACTGGAGGATCTCTGGGGTCCCTTCCAATTCTATTATTCTGTTTCGTTATTCTGTTATTCTTTCTATGATCACATTATACCCATTCCATCAAGCAAAGAAAGTCCAGAATGGTATAGAATCTCCTGCAATGGGCAGGGGGTTGGACTAGAAGACCTCCAAGGTCCCTTCAACCCTATTTTATGATGTTTGAATACTTTTGGAAAGTTTTAATCATTTTACAGTAAGCTTGGGAGACAAGCCAGGTTTGTATGGTTCTTTGGGACATCAATATGATGGGAGCCATCATAGTTAAACCTCATTAAACCTGAGTTGCATGTATGAATTGCAGTAATATTCTTATTGTATTTCTATAAATCTCTCTTCAGCTCGTCTTCATGCCCGCATGAGCACCAGAAACAGGAAGACCAGGTGGCCAGCGCACATGCACGTGCCGGAAACCGGAAGAGCAGCCACCCGGCACGCACATGCGCACCAGGCAGCTGCTCTTCCAGTTTCCAGTGCTCGTGCGCTTCCATTTCGGCACTCGGTGCCGAAAAGGTTCGCCAACACTGCTATATTCTATCTCTTCCTTCACCAATACATCCCCTGCATAAATCCTGTAAGAAAGGCTAGCATTTCAACTTTTGTTTTCCTTCTTCCTTTTAAACTAAGTCTTATTTTACAGGGCTTAAATTGATGTTGTGTATTTAACTGGTTTTTTTAAATTTATATCTCACCTATATTATTTTTATAATACATAATATAAGGCAGAGAACACATACAATACTCCCTCCTATTTTCCCAACAACTCTGTGATGTGTGTTGAACTGTGAGTGAGCGAACGGCCCAAAGTCTTTGACTTTCATGCCTAAGATGAGACTAGAACTCAGAGTCTCTTGGTTTCTAGCCTGGTGCCTTAACCACTAGACCAGTGATAGTGAACCTTTTTTTCCTCGGGTGCCAAAAGCGCGAGCACGTGCGCTATCGCGCGCGTGCCCACATCCATAATTCAATGCCCCCCCACGTCCTGCCCCCATGTATGCGTACACGACACACACACACACGCTCCCCCGTTTCCTGACTTCCGGTAGGCCTGTTTTTTGCCCTCCCCAGGCTCCAGAGGCTTCCTTGGAGCCTGGGGAGGGCGAAAACGGCCTCCCCCAACCCCCCTGGAGGCCCTCCGGAGGCCAAAAACGCCCTCCCAGAACCTCCGTGCGAGCCAAAAATCAGCTTGCCGGCGCACACATGCGCACTGGAGCTGAGCTAGGGCAATGGCTCGCATGCCGGCAGATATGGCTCCGCGTGCCACCTGTGGCACACGTGCCATAGGTTCGCCATCATGGCACTAGACCAAACAGGCTGTTGACTATAATCCACTTGAGGTAGTTCACAAACAAATATATTAAATTGATGCATCTTCATGTGTGGAATTCTCCTATTTTATTCTTTAAATAAAACCCCAGAAAAACAATAATTTAGAAACTCCCCAAGTTCCATTATGAACATTAATCCATTATTTAAATCTCTTTTCTTCTGAGTAAGAGATATCCCTGTTTCACTACCATAACAATGAAATGGAATCCACTTGTTAGGTGGAGCAATAGCCTGATTCCTAAATATTTCAGGTGGCAAAATAAAAGCATCACTCCATGGAGGAAACAGACGTTTGGCCTTTGCAAGGAACTCTTCTGATACATGAAAAAAAATGTCTTAATATTTTAATTGTCCACATATGATGCCATTTCATTTCCCCTTTCTGTAGCAACCATGTTCTCCCATTTCTCTCAGAGCTAGGAAAATTCTTGCAATCTTAGCTCTCTTTTGTACTATTAGTTCTATTAGGCCACCAAGGCTTTGCCCGCAGAGCACAAGTTTAACTACCCTGAAGCTTATTCTTCAGTATGAAAAATACAGCACAGCTGAGTTTTTCCAAAATGTCCTTTCGAGGGAATGAGCCTCTAATCGGATCAGTGTGAGTCTTTCAGTCGCTGTCAGTCTCAGAAAGTCCACCATTCTCCTCTTTCTCCAAGTCTGCTGCCACCTCTTTCAAGCCCGCAAAGAAATCTTCCCCATTGCCAAATGCTTTGCGACTTAAAGGCTTCAGTTGCTTATTTTTCTTCTTTTTTCTATAATCATCCACAATCACTGAACTAAGTGAAGAGATGTCCCAGAATTTCACTTTTTGGTCATGGCCACAGCTGGCCAGGTATTGGCCCATATGACACTTAGCCAGCTGTTCAATAGGCTCACCCATATGCTGCCCGACACTTCCTATCACTCGATTGGGCAAGATATTTACTGCCCTGAAATAAAGAAAAGCTTAATTACCAAACAGAATGCCAGTTTCTTTGTGGAGAGAGGTATCCAGCCATATCCCAAGTTCTTTTTTAGACAAGTTTAATCCCTTATATAAAGGTAAAGGTTTCCCCTACCAGTATTCAACTCAGTTCTCATCTCTGTTTTTTAGCCAAGCTTTGTCCAAAAATGCTCCCATGGTCATGTGGCTGGCATGACTATATGCCGAGGTGCATGCAACGCTGTTAACTTCCCACCAAAGTGGTACTTATCTACTCACATTTGCATGCTTTCAAACTGCTAGGTAGCAGGAGCTGGGGCAGGAATGGAAGCTCACCCTGTTGCGTGGCGCTCGGGTCTTGAACCCAAGCCATCAACTTTCCAGCCAACAAGCCCAGCATCTTTAACCACTGAGCCATCATGTCTCTCTTATGTAGCTAGTTTCTATATATATATTGCCATATATTGGCCCAGGAAACTAGGCAGAATTTTTCAAGGATCTTCTCAATCTCTTAATATTGAGTTTTGTCATACCTTATTTGAAAGTATAGTTTGCTTTTGGCCATCTGCTAAGAAGAGCTTACCCAGATTTTACCTAGTTTCATTTGCAGCCAGTCTGTAAGTGTTTTCGTGTACCTCTCCAGTATTAGCATCTCTCACGAGAACTTCTTGTCTCATGACAGTCTCACCTAATGATTCCATCGGTGGAACCTGTGCACACAATGCTCTCAGTTATGGGAACCATGCAGTCTATGGATTCTGCTTTCAGTGCAAAACGGTCACTGGTGGCACCAAAACCATCCCAGTTGAAGAGGTAAATCGTTCCCTCACTGGAGCCACAGGCTACTTTTCTTCCCCTCTGAGCAGGAGAAAAATAATACACAGTTTAGCCAGAAAAAAAGCAGCATATCTTTTGTTGTTATTAAGAACTAGGTCTTGAAAGCTATTTAAAATAGAAAAACCCTATTTATCAAAAGCTTAAAGCACCTTGAATAGAGACATCACACATTATACTAATGCAGGCAAATACTTTAAAAAAAAATTTTTTTTTGTCCTTTTGAGTCCTGTTGTCTCCTGGTGACTGCCTGCACTAATCTCTGCATTTTTCTTTAAAACTTTTCAAAAGTGGTTTGCCATTGCCTGCTTCCTAGGGCCGAGAGAAACTGACTGGCCCAAGGTCACCCAGCTGGCTTTGTATCCAAGGTAGACTTTGAACTCATGGCCTTCTGGCTTCTAGCCTGATACCTTAACCACTATGCCAAATTGGCTCTCATAAAGACCTTGCTATCATCCATCTAAGAAATAGTGTAACTCACTGGTTCATATCTGCAAACAGCCTTTTTTCCAAGGTGCAGCTAGATAATAGAACTTACTTTCATCAGAGATATAGCCATTAAGTCTCCATTCTGAGGTTCTGAGAGAAGCTCAAAGCGCCTTCTCCTAACGTTGAAGACTCCCATTGTTCCATCTCCACTGCGAGAAATAGGATGGTACATAATATTTATTTATAAAGCAAACTTTATTTGGAATATGACAGTTCAGGAATGGAGCATTCTGGAGAACTCTAAAAATGTTCTGCTCTCTTCTGTTCTTCTCATGTAAAATCTCCTTATGAATTCAGCAGTTTTCGAAAGTAAATTCTGTGATCTAGTAGTAATTAGATGCCTTGAGTATGATGTCCTGAATGACTTCCAGTTTTTCAGACACTTCGAACTGTTTCAGGAATTTACTTCTGGAAATTGCTGGTCTGCTCCAGAATGGCATGTTCCAGAAGGGGAATGGAATGTTTTGGACCTCTCCAGAACATTCCATTCCTAAATCACTAAATCTTATACATACCTATTTGCCTTCTGACAAATTCTAATAAAAACTTTATTTATAATCACTAGCAGTTCAGAGCTGGCTATAGATAACTCTGTATTTATGTGAAATGCCATTACAACAGTGAAAAGAATAACACCAAAAGAGATGGTGATAGTTTTTATCTAAAACCTTTTAATCCGTAGGAACAACTACTGTAAAACATCTGCACTCTAAACATACAAATGTAACCTATTAAATCTACTGAATTAACAGGAGAATGTAGTACCTGGTTGTGAGAAGCAGCTTCTTGTTTCTATCTAGGATCATATCACTGATGTAGTCCTCATGCTGCTTCATTTCCATGATGGACGTGCCCTTGCGCAGGTCCCATATTTTCAACACTCCACTGTCATCTCCTGTGGCAAACAAATGCTCATCTATCACCAATAGGCTGTTCAAAGCTGAGCTGTGGAAATTTCAGAGTAGAAGAGCCAACATTATAACTTATTTGTAGAGCTGTTCCCATTTTTGAACCCTTATTCATATAACTCTTCTACTCAAAGGGCATAGGTACCATTAACTAATTCTAAAGAGTAAAACGGTGTGTGTGGGTGTGTGTGTGTGTGTGTGTGTGTGTGTGTGAAATGGGCAGTAAGAAAATCTGACTCCATTATTTTTTCTCTACAGAATGAAAGGTCTATGTCAAGAGAACAATATTAAAAACAGGAAATAACCCCTCCTTTCCTAAAGTTGTCAAAACCTACAGCCACTATAATTGCTAACAAGAATCCCAAATTAAAATTAAAGAGAACAGGAGGTGTCTGTTGGAGTGAGTGTAATTCCTCATTCTCAATAAGTTTAGACAAATATGAATGTTCATGCTGCAAATTGCTAGCCTGAATTACTAGAAGTTGAATTCCTACCCAGGAAAAATACATTCATGTGGGATAAGGCTGAATCTTTCCTTTCCTCACTTTCCCATAATTCAGAACGTTTTGAAAGCTGATGTTTCTTATTGTAAGAAATAATAACAGACTTCTCTGAGCCTAAGAGTTCTAACTGAAGACTCTGATGGACTAATAATAACCTAGTTTCATTGCAGACCTCAAAGAAATTCTTAAATATAGATACCCATCCTACAAATTAAAGCCAGTTTGGTCTAGTGGTTAAGGTACCAGGCTGGATAGCAGGAGACCATGAGTTCTAGTCCCACATTAGCCATGAAAGACCTTGTGCCAGTCATTTTCTCTCAAACCCAACTTACCTCATAGAGTTGTTGTTATGGGGAAAATAGGAGGACACAGCTGTGTTGGATATGTTCACTACCTTGAGTTATTTGCAAAAATAATTAAAGCATGATATATATATAAATAGATAAACTCATGCTCAAGGATCTTAACACAAGGGAAATAAAGAACTGTAAGTAGAAAATATAGCACCCCAGTAAATGCTTCATTACCAAGGCTACAGAATGGCTAGTAAATAATTCAGATACCTACTTGTGAGCCTTGGAGAATCGTGTCACAAGACGGCCTTCCTCCACATTCAGGATATGAATAGATTTATCCTTGGATACTGTGAAAAGCCCTGGAATACAGAAGGGGAAAGCCCATACCATGACATGACCAAATCCCAAAGGGGGGCTTTTTCTAACAGTTTTGTACTTCAATGCTTCACCCTGAGTGAGGGTTATGGGGTTTGCACATATGCAACATCCTATATAAAAAATTAATCTCTTTTTTTTTTAGCTATTCTGAAGGCGTTAGCCTTTACCAATCTATAATCCAGAAAGAAAGGCAGTTTGTGTCATTCTAGTTGGCCATTTCTTGATTCAAAAAGATTCCTATATTATAATATATAACCAAAAAACACCTGGCATGTTCTGTTATAATTACTGCAAAGTAGATGATAAGCTATACTTGCTACATTTCTTCTAGTTGGATTTTTCATGACTATGCAAGATATCCAAACAGAATGTAACTATCAGCTTTCCACTGCAAGTGTAGTATCCTATCTTGGACCCTCAAAGCAATTTAAAGTGTACACTATTTCTGAAAAAGACTGCCCATTATTGCTCGCCCCAATAGGCTTATAAACAGCACTGTGTGCTTGTTTCCTACTGTGACAATTTTATATTTATTTTATAAATAAAATTCATTTTATATTTATAAAATGTATTTCATATCATATCTTTATGGATATGATAAAACCAAAATATTGGTGTTTATAGAAAGACCAAAGACAGAACTAAATGGGCACTGTTTAGACCAAGTAAATTGTTTTAAATACTTAGAATAATCTGGAGGGGGACAAGCAAGAGGTGTTCGCTGGTATGGACGAAATATTTAGAGTATACACAAGATATGTGTCAAGAAATAAATTACCTAGAGAGGTACATGTGAGATTTATCAAGAAGGCACTGAGAACAGAGATACTTCAAAGAGCAAGAGATACAGTAACTCATTGAAATATAAAGGGAGAGAAATAATAGTCCTGAAACAAGTTCCTAGAAGAGTAAGAGACACGAGAAAACAATACCAATTTATGACAAGACAATTAATTAAGCATGAAGTAAACTACAGATGGCTGATACCTGAGGGAATTCTGGTGACCTGGATGGATCAAAGGCATAGATTGGATACTATAGAGAAAGCAGAGCAATTTTTATGAAGAGCAATTTGGATCATATGAGGAAAAAAGAGAGAGAGAGGAGATAGATCATAAGAAACAAGAAGACGCATCAGGAGGAGGAAATGTACAACAAAAAGAAGATGAAACAGAATCAAAGGAGAGAGCAGAACGAGAAGGTGCAAAGACAAAAGAACAGAGAGAAATATGAGCGACCAGAACAATAAGACCTATCTACAAGTAAAACTATGGAAGATGAAATAAAACTACTGTTGATTAATTATAAATGGACTGAACTCTCTATGAAAAGGAAAAGGACTTTTAAGAAATTAGGAAAGTTAAAATTAGATTTAAATTAGATTTTATTTGTTCAGAGGTTCACATCAAAAAACAACACAATAAATTATTGGAATATCCTAAAATTGGTAAACTATACTCCTCATTAGCACAACGAAAGAAAAGAGGCGTGGTTTTATATATTAAAGAAACAATAAAAGCAAGACAAATTTTTGCAGATGAAGAGGGGAGAATCTTGATGGTGGAGGTAACAATGAACTATAAACCAATACTTTTGGTAGCAATATATGCACCAAATTATAAACAAGAAATTTTTTATGAAAAAATTGAGATGGACATTGAATCAATCAATACTAAAGACAAGGAATTTATACAAAGTATGGAAAAAGAAATGGACTTCTTTTTCAAAGAGAACAGAAAAGAAGAAACTTCATTACAAAATGTATGGGACACTGCTAAGGCATACATTCGGGGACTTGCTATTACGGGGGGGGGGGGGCGGGGAGCAAGAAAAAGAAACAAAACCAAAAGACGTTAGCAGAAGAACACAAGAGACTGGAATTAGAACTACAGAAAGAACCAAACAAGATGATTCTAAAAAATCAAATGGAACTAATAAAACATAAAATAAATCTACTAGATAAAGAAGAATTGGCACAAAAAATAAAAAATGCTAAACAGAACTGAATCACATTTAGTGAAGACTGCAAGCTTTGCAGGGTTGGTACCAGTCCTGATTTTTCACTACATGTCTGTTATTAACTTCTGTCCTGCTGGAGAGGCTGTCATTGGCATTGTTTTCTTTACCATTTTGGTCACTGTGGATGTGCTTAACATCTTTAGTTTTTTGAAAAAGTTATTCCACAATACCATAAGTCGTCACCTTTTCCACTCTAAATCTTCCTTCGTCCCTGCTCCTTCTTTTATCTCTCTCTTTTACTTTGCAATAATAATGCAGTATGATTCACTAATTAAAGCCACCTTTAACATCAATCTTCTAAGAGCAGTTGTATATATAAATCTCAGTCATAAATCATTATATTATTTTTGTAATTAACTCTATTAAATACAGGAGAGAGCAATGCAATAAATATAAAAAGTTCTATCTATACAATTATTAAACAACAGTTAATATTTTAAGGCTAATTAATTAATTTAAATACACTTAAATCTATGTTGAATTTAAATAGAATAAATATATTTTTATAAACTATTAAGTTTTAAAGCTGGTAATTCAATATAATTCAATATAAATGTCACAGTAACACATCTTTCTATAATATATGATAAGTATTTAAAATAATCACTATATACAGCTATTTAAAGATAAAGATAAGTGGCAGGGCTTAAAATAAACAAAGAAAAAACTATTAACCAAGAATTTAACTAAAAGACAAAATGAAGAATTAGAGGAGAAATTGGGAATTTTAAGAGCTAAGAAAATTAAATATTTGGGAATATGGCTCTTGGCAAAATGTAGCACGATAAAAGAAGATAATTATAATAAGCTGTTAAGACAAACACAAAAAGACTTGGAAAACTGGAATAAATTACAGATATCACTAATTGGCAGAATTTTGACAATTAAAATGAACATATTACCCAAACTGCTGTACCTTTTTCAAACAATACCGGTAAAATTAGAAAAGTAATTTTTTGACCAAATAAATAAAATAACATCCAAATTTATATGGGCAGGGAAAAAACCGCGTATCAAATTTAAACTCCTGCAAGACAGTAGAAACAAAGGTGGCTTTGGACTCCCAGACTGGGAGCTTTACTACCAGGCAGCCGCCTTGACATGGCTTAGAGATTGGATTCAACTCAAAAACAAAAGAATATTAGTGCTAGAAGGCCACGGCCTCCAACTAGGTTGGCACGGTTTTCTCTGGGATGTAAAAAATAAATCACATTCATATTTCCAAAGACATATAGTAAGGGATGCTCTGTTTAATGTTTGGGTAAAGATTAAAAAGAATCATTATACAAAAATTCCAAACTGGCTATCGACAATGGAGGCAACGACATACCCAAATAGTATGGATCTCAGTAAAATGGTAAGCTATTCAGAACTTTTAGACGAAAAAGGAGATTTAAAATCAGTTCAAGCTTTGAAAAAGCAAGGAATAAATATAGATTGGTGACCTTACCTACAAATTAAAACAAGATTCAAAAAAGACCGAGAACAATATGGCATTCATGTGAAACAATTGGAATTGGATAAAATTTTATTAGGAACGGGTGGGGGGGGGAATGATTACCAAACTATATAACTTTTTACTAAGATATAAAATGGAGGAAGAGATTGTAAAAGAAACAATGATTAGCTGGGCCAGAAACTTTGGTCACAATATAGAGTTAGAACAGTGGGATAAACTATGGGAAAGGAACTATAAATTTACAACAGCGGTGGCATACAAAGAAAACCTCTATAAAATGTTTTATAGATGGCATTTACCACCAGCGAGATTGGCCAAAGTGTTTCCAAATTTATCCCCCAAATGTTGGAGATGCAATCATAAATCTGGAACATACTATCACATGTGGTGGACGTGCCCCGCCACAAGGAAGTACTGGTACAAAATTCAGAAATGGCTGGAAGAAATTACAGAGCAAAAAATAGATTTGAAACCGGAATTGTTCCTATTAGAAATACTGGACTCAAAAATGAATAAAAAACTTCAATACATTATATTACATATATTCACCGCAGCTAGAATCACATTCGCACAAAATTGGAAACAAAGTAACATACCCTCAGATGAAGCAATAATCAGGAAAATGCTTGAATGTGCAGAAACGGACAAAATGACCATGGAGTTAAAAGAGAGAGACGATTCGGACTATTATGAAGTATGGAATAAAATGTACAGTTAGCTCGAAAATAGAAATCAAAACAGGAAATGCTTAAATTAGTATTGACGAAACTTGGAGTAATTAAATACCGTATTTTTCGGAGTATAAGACGCACCAGAGTATAAGACGCACCTTAGTTTTGGGGAGGAAAATAAGAAAAAAGCTGATTGGCGGGTGGATCGTGCTCCCCGAATACCCCCAATCAGCTGTTCTCAGAGGTGAATTTTAGCAACAGGTTCGTTGGTTGTGAGCTCTGCGCCTTGCTTTTTTTCCTGCCTCTGAAACCTCCGTTTGAGAGGCTTTTTTTCTGAAGTTCCGTTTGAGAGGCTTTTTTTCTGAAGTTCCGTTTGAGAGGCTTTTTTTTCCAAAGCTCTGTTTCAGAAGCTATTTTTCTGAAGCTCGGTTTCAGAGGCTTTTTTCAGCCTCTGAAACCTCCGTTTGCAAAAATGGGGGCGTTTTTGCCTTCCCCCAGCCCCCAGAAGCACTCTGCAGGCCTCCCAAACCCTCTGCGCACCCCGTTTTTTGCAAAAATGGGCCCATTTTTTCACAAAAATGGGACGCGGGGGCAGGGCTTTGGGAGGCCAAAAATGGCTGTATTTAGTGTATAAGACGCACCAACATTTCCACCCTCTTTTAGGGGGGGGAAGGCTGCGTCTTATACTCCGAAAAATACAGTACTTGGGTGAAAGAATGGATTGGCTTGAGGAACAAAAGACTATTGACCTTGGAGGGACATGATCTTGAACTAGGTTGGCATGCTTTTTTATGGGATGAAAAAAACAAAATGCATAACTAGGAATGCATTATTATTAGTATGGGAGAAAATTAAAGAACAACATTATTTGAAAATACCGATCTGGCTTTCCACAATGGAGGCACTGATTTATCCAAATGTTACTGATATAGAGAATGTTACCAGATATAAAGATATTTTAAATGAAAAGGGGGAACTTAAAACTAAACAGGAATTGAGTGATCAAGGGATTGAGATAACATGGTGGTCATACGTGCAGATACAATCTAGATACGAGAAGGATGTTAGTGTATGGTTTAAATTAAGAATTAATAGAACTAGATCAGATATTAACAGACAGATGAAAAATTAATAAAGAAAATATATAGCTATTTGTTAAGTATTAAGATGGAAGATGAACAAGTAAAAGAGACAATGATAGTATGGGCTAAAAATTTTGGCTATTCGATTGAGTTAGATCAATGGCAGAAATTATGGGATAGAAATGATAAATTAATAATGTCTACTGCACACAAAGAAAATCTTTATAAAATGTTTTATAGATGGCATTTTCCGCCCTCAAGGTAGCAAAGATGTTTAAGTATAAATCTGCAAAATGTTGGAAATGTCACTAGATACCTGGTTCATACTATCATATGTGATGGACATGTCAAAAAGCGAAAAAATATTGGACAAAAATACATACATGGCTGGAAAAAATGATAAAACAACATATAGATTTGAAACCAGAGACATTTTTGTTGGGCATTTTACCAGACAAGTATAACAAAGGGAATGTAAGTATGATTTTACCCTGTTTCCCCCAAAATAAGACATCCCCTGATAATAAGCCCAATCGGGATTTTGCGTGCATGGCAATAAGGCCAAGCGCTTATTTCAGGGTTCAAAAAAATATAAGACAGGGTCTTATTTTCGGGGAAACACGTATTGACTGCAGCAAGAATAGTATTTTCACAACAATGGAAAAGTGAAGCGATCCCAACAGATGAAGATGTGATTAGAAAAATATTAGAATGTGCAGAAATGGATAAGCTAACAATTACAATTAAGGAAAAGAAAGAAACTGAATATTTTTTGACTTGGGACTTATTTTATCAATGGCTAGCTGACAAAAACAGGAGCTAGAAACAGGGAAATATATGAAAGGATTAGTGATATAAGGAAGATACATTAACTTGGTTAAACAAATATTATGACTATTACTATTAATATTCATATAATTGATATTAATGTAATGAATATTGTTGTAAACACTGTGATTATTTCCTAAAATGATTTGTACCCAGACAACACACTGTTCAATTGAAATTGGAATTTTTGTATGCTATAAAATAAAATAAAAACTTATTACAAAAAAAAAATCTTTCATGATTCAGGGATCAAGCATGCCTATAGAAATTACAGGACACAAAATGCATCTAAATGCACATCTGCTGTCCAGGCATTTTACCTTTCTTGGACTGCCTCATTTGTTCCTGCTGCAGAAAAACTCCTTTCAGCAAAGAGTTATGGCATCTGCTTCATGGAGTATATTTATGCCAACTTTTCAAAGACAGGTTGAATGTGTTCAACCCATCTTTGAGAAATATTGTACATGTGCCCTTGACAACTTTCTGGTGCAGTTCGTCATATGGAAGCATTATTACTTAAAGTTGAAATCAGCATATGAACTAACTTTGTTGAATTTAATTTAAAGCTTGCCATTCTCCTTGTGAACTTAGCACCATCTGTATTCCAAAGAACATTATAAAAACCATAAAAGCAGCAAACAAAGGGCACTCACTTTGTCCATCTTGCGAAAAGGATATTTTCCGACAGGATTTTAAATGATGACCCGAGGACCAAAGTTCTTTGTTTTCACCTTCCAAACAGGAGTATGAGTATCTGTAATTATGATTTTAAAATGGAAAGAGAAGCATCAGGTGCCTGTTCAAATAATTCCTGCACCCAATAGTGCCTATCTTTAACCAATGCAGATATACCCAACCATCTTCATACACACATACCTCATTTATACTGCATACATATCTCTCTCCTACATCTGCCATAAACACATAGCTAACCCACTTTCAGTAACATACATACATACATACATACATACACACACACACACCTTCCCTAATCTGCCAATCATACCCTACTCCGCTAAGCGTTTGTTTCTCCAGCAGATACAGAACCTCCCTCTTCCTATCAGTCCTCAATCTCTCCACTACCAGAGAGTCTGTTTTATCAACATCACACACACCTTCTTCCATTACACAAAAGCCCTTTCTCTTTTAAGACAGGGGTCCCCAACCCCCAGGCCATGGTCCACTAGTGGCCCATGGCCTGTTTGAAACTGCGCTGAGTGAATGGTGGGCAAGCATGCGCATGTGTGTGCAGCTCCACTTGCATGAATGGTGGGCACTCGTACTCACGTGCGAAACTCCATTTGTGCGAGCAGTGGGCACGTGTGCCTGTTGCTTGTGCATATGGAGCTGCGCGCACACACCTATGACTCACATGGAACCATCCCATCTCCTTGTCAGGCCAAGCTGGAAAGGTTGGAGTCTGCTGCTTTAAGAGACATACAGACGTGCACCTAATTTCTCTTTCTACCCACACAATCCCTATTGTATAATCTTTTATAAATAATCTTTTTATATAGAGAGACAATCATGTTTTGGCACTTTTACTGTCTTTTTTGCGCCAAGCGAACAGATTCTGTGTGCTCTAATCTGTAACCACTTTATTCTCAGTAAAGTATACTCTTGGGGGGGAAATGAACCAGGAGCCTTTCTTTGCTATTTAAACTACCGTATTTTTCGGAGTATAAGACGCACCGGAGTATAAGACGCACCTTAGTTTTGGGGGAGGAAAACAAGAAAACAAGGGGGGAAAAATCTGCCTCTGCCTCCCAGCAATTTGCCTCCCAGCAAACAGTACAGATGATATACACTGTTTGCTGTGTATTTCTCTGCATGTGTGCCTGACCCATAGAAATAGCAAAGAATTGGAGAAATGTACATTATGGCAGTATATTAATGCCAGAAAGTTTTCTTAAATGTAGTCACACTAACTCCTCCCAATTATTTAAATAGATCTACTCCAAACATGACTAAGTCAGGGTTTAACTCAGCTGCCTTATTTTAATACTAAAACAGGACACTGTTACATTTCAGATTATACTTGTACAGATGCTGTTAAAACTGTTGTGGCTTTCTGGGAGTATACATATTATTCTGCTATTTAAAAGAAGATACA
>QLTV01003124.1:394522-425174 GCA_003457575.1 Thermophis baileyi
TGGAGGAAGGGAGTTTCTTTCTGTCTTTCTTGCTTTCTTGCTTTCTTTCTTTCTTTCTTTCTGTCTTTCGTTCTTTCTTTCTTTCTTTCTTTCTTTCCTTTCCTTTCCCTTTCCTTCCTTCTTTCTTTCTTGTCTCTCTCTCCCTTCCTCTTTCTTTCTTTCTCCTTCTTTCTCTTTCTCCTTCTCTTTCTTATTCTTTCTTTCTCTTTTTTCTTGTCTCTCTCTTTCTTTTCTAGCTCTCTCTCTCCCTTTCCTTCCTCTTTCTTTCTTTCTTTCTTTCATTCTTTCTCTCTCTTTCTTTCTCTCGGCGGCAGGAGAAGGAAGAAAGTGCTGTGGGAGGGCGGGCGGCCCGGCAGCGGCACATCCCCTGTCATGTGCAGGCATGTGCAGCCCCGCCGGCATGCTTGGGAGCCCCGTGGTGTTTCCCCAGTGACGGCACTGGGGCATTAGCGCGGGAGCAGCGAGGAGTTCAGGGCAGGCGGCAGTTCGTCTTCGTGTGCGGAGGTCAGGCGAGGGGAGGGCGGGGGTCCCCCGCCCCCGGCGCCCCTCCTCCGCGCAACTTGCTGCTGCCGAGTGGTCTCGTTCACGCCGCCCACTTCGCTCGTGGGGCGGATGGGCTGGAACTTCCGTGCTTTTTTGTTGGGCGGCGGCAGCGGCTTTGAGCCTGGAAGCCACCGCCGCTGCCCAGCAAAGAAGCGCGGTTGAGCGGAGCCGGGGCAGTGCAGCCTATTGTGCCTTCTCTTGCCCCGCTCTCCATCCCGGAGGGCCATGCATCCCCCCCACCAATCCTCTGTACAAACCGCCCACCCCGTTTCTGCAAAGTCAGAGCCCTGCAGGGCGATCCAAAGAGGGGAGGGGATGCTGTAGAAAAGGCCGCCTTCCACCTGTGCCTCCTGTGCCGGCTTCGCGGGGCTCCGCCGGGCCGATCTGCAAAGAGAGCAGGCAGGTGGCCAGGTGGGAAGCCAGTGGGCTGCTTCGGAGACCCAAGCCCCGCGGAGTCGGCCCGGGAGGCATGCGGGCCCAGGTGGAAGGCAGCCTTTTCTGCAGCATCCCCCTCCCCTCTTTGGATCGCCCTGCAGGGAGGGGGACTCTGCCTTTGCAGAAATGGGGCGGGTGCATGTGCAGCAGCCGCGGGACATCCGCTTGCCCTTCCGGAGCACCGCCGCCCCTCTCAGCATTTGCGTTTCCACCAAGGGCCACCCGCCCACCCACTGGCCAAGCCGGGCTGCACGCCGATCTTGGAAGGCAAGCGGGTGTGGGGGACCACCTGGAAGGCTGCGTGGAAGGTCACCAAGCATGGTAGGGCTGCGGGGAAGGGAGTAGGCTGTTACCTTCCCTGCCGCCCTGACATGCTTGCTTGCCTTCCACGTGGCTTTCCGCTTGCCTGCCTTCGCAAGCTGGCCACGGGGACACCAGGAAGGCCGTGTGGAAGGCAGGAAAGCATGTTGGGGCTGCGGGCCACGGGGAATGGAGTAGGGAAAACAGGCTGGGACGGTGGGGGGGGGCAGGGGCAGCTAGGTAGGCCATGACTTCGCAGGCTTATCTGGCAGGCAGATCAGGGGCGCAGCACTTCAGGCAGGCAAGCTGCAGAGCAGAGACTGGGCAGGGCAGGGCGGGCGAGCAGCGACCGGGGGACTGGTTCGGGGTCGTGGCCAGCCAGCTGTTGCTACCAGTTCTTCAAACCACCGGCGGCCGCCGCTACCGGTACGCACAAACCGGTCCGAACCGGTAGCATTTCACCCCTGCCCTAAACCATACCAGCTATCACAACCTCTGTTTGTGGCATAAACATAGAATGTTTTTTTGTGAAGCATGTCCCTATTGTTTGGGAACAGTAAGTTTAATACATTGAGGGCTGGAAAACACCTGCTGTCTATTAGCTCAGTCAGCATATGCCATTCTTTACTATCAGAGAAACAGAAAATTAACACACTCCTGTTTTGGGAAACCAATGCCAAGATCTGGCCAGATGTTGGAACAGTTGCATAAGCTACAGGTCTTTATTATAGATTAACCTATTGAGCAAGAGGCTTTCTACAGGGTAGACAATGTGGTGACACTCTTTTGCTTATGCTGAAGAATTCATCATCTTTAAGAAGCTCCACTCACTAAGCTTGCCTGACCTGTCACTGCATAGGTAATATAGTAATTGCTGCTGTCCATACAAGGAAACAGATGATTTCTATTAATGAGAAATTAGAAAAATATTGCTTAGACTACCGTATTTTTCGGAGTATAAGACGCCCCCCTAAAAGAGGGTAGAAATGTTGGTGTGTCTTATACACCGAATACAGCCATTTTTGGCCTCCCGAAGTCCCGCCCCACACAAAAACGGGTGCGCAGGTGGTTTGGGAGGTCTACAGAGTGCTCCTGGGGACTGGGGGAGGGCAAAAATGCAGTTTTTGTGAAAAATGGGCAAAAAACGGCCCATTTTCTGCAAAAACGGGGTGCGCAGAAGGTTTGGGAGGTCTGCAGAGTGCTCCTGGGGGCTGGGAGAGGGCAAAAACGCCCCCATTTTTGCAAAAAACGGGCAAAAAATGGCCCGTTTTTTGCAAAAACGGGGTGGGCAGAGGGTTTGGGAGGTCTGCAGAGTACTCCTAGTCCTAGGGGCTGGGGGAGGGCAAAAACTTTTTATTTACCTCTTCGAAATCTTGGTGCGTCTTATACACCAGTGCGTCTTATAGTCCGAAAAATACGGTAATTCTCAGAACACAACTGATTAATAGATTGGAATCTGTACAAATTTCCCATCTATATCCCGAATAGCAATAGTACTTTATACCGCTTCACAGTACGTTACAGCCCTAAGCGGTTTAGAGTCAACATATTGCCCCCAACAATCTGTGTCCTTATTTTGCTGACCTCGGAAGGATGGAAGGCTGAGTCAACCTTGAGCCTGGTGAGATTCGAACTGCCAAATTGCAGGCAGCCAGCAGGCAGGCAGAAGTAGCCTGCAGAATGCATTCTAACTACTGCACTACCGCAGCTCTCTTTAGATGATAGATGGTACATAGATGCTGTTAATGTGTTTAAATCCTTCTCTCTGTTTTCATTCCCTTTATTTGGTACCATATAATAAAATTTCTGCTCTGAAAACATAAAACTGGTTAAATTCCTATTGACCAAATGGAGCAATGACCAAATTTTTAGATGGCTCATGAGGTAGTATGGATATACTAGTATGGATATAGAGTTAATAATTCTATTCCTCCTGTAAATATTTAGCCAACCACTGCTTCTTTTTATGTGAGGCACAATGATAATTAGATTTTGAATAAATGCTTCAGTACTGTCCCATTACAGATGATATAATCGAGTCAGAAAACTACATGTAGTCTTCGACTTACAACAGTTCATTAATGAAGTTACAATGGCACTGAAAAAAGTGAGTTATGACCATTTTTCACAATTATGACCATTGCAGCATCCCCATGGTCATGTGATTTACATTTGCATGCTTGACAGACTCACATTTATGATGGTTACAGTGTGCCAACCTTCTGACAAGCAATGGGGAAACCAGATTCACTTTACCGTGTTACTAATTTAACAACTGCAGTGATTCACTTAACAAATATGGCAAGAAAAGTCGTAAAATGGGGCAAAACTCACTTAACACATTTATCATTAAGCAACATAGATTTTGGGCTCAATTGTGGTCATAAGCTGAGAACTACCTGCATTTCATTTAATAAAATAATCTAGTCAATATACATTCAAAAATGACTTAATATATCCAAATGTTCAATCAATAAAGTCCACTAGATTATGGTCTAAAATTGTAACAGCCTTTGTGTCACATGCTTCAACTTTAGACATCAAAGAATAAAAAGATTGCCAAATTCTGTTTTAATTCATATATATTATGAACATATTATGAATTTAAAAGATATACCGGTAATTTGGGTGATAGTGCTATGAACTACAAAAAAATCCAAAATTTTATTTAACTACCAGTATATTTATTATATAGTTCACGTAAAGATCATGTATTTGTTTTGAAGAATCTCTGGTTGGACTATAAGAATTCATGGATGCTGATTGACAATTATCTGACTATAAATATTAAAAAGCAATCTTTTCATCATATAATAAATTCTGCAATTAGCCTAGAAAACATTATCAGAATTTGCATTAACCCCAACCTGGTTTCTCTAAAAGCCATTTGTCTTTAGAGAGATGACAGTAAGGAACTGCGTATCTATTTTCATAAGATAGTTTTTATTTAATTGATACTTTTTGTTAGACTGGGTACACCACTAATTTTAAAAAAAACATGTGAAACAGCTTTTTTCTTCACACTTTGTGAACATTGTGTAAATCAAGAAGAAAATAGGCATTTTCTCTTGATGACTTAATCCAGAGAGCCAGGTTCTTACAAAAGTCTCTAGAGTGGTTCTTATGAATGACTGGGCTTCAATATTTGGGAGACAAAATACTGAATTGTTTCACACAAAGGTAGTTATCTCACACATTTACCATTCAATGTGATTTATTAAATATGTAGAGAATAGCAACACTGACAAAAAAAATTAATCTTTAACTATTGGAATCCAACAACAAATAAGAAAACTTGCAGAGACATTCTCAGAAAGCTTAAGAATGGAAAGCTGTAAAACCAATCTTTAAAAATTATTAGTGGGGATTAAACAACTGATATTTTCAGAGCTAATGCTGTAAATCCTTCAGTTGAAAGTATTATTGCCTCTTCATTCATGATCATTAAGCAAATATTTGCATTGTTTACTATTTATATTGGATTAATAATTCTATTATTAGCTTTAAAGACTTGTGGCAATTTTAGTTCTTCGTTTAATTAAAATATTTACATCTTATTTCTTTATTATTGCTGCTAACTCTGGGAATCCAAATATACAGTTTAAACAGTTTAAAAAACATGAAATATGACATGGCAATCCAGACTAAAAACAACCATACTAATAAAATCTTAGAGTGCTCAAGCAGGGATGTCAAACTGGTGGCCCACGGGCTGGATGCATCACACGCAGGCTACGCCCATTCCGGCTCCACAAAGGCAAAAAAGTCGCGATACATCATGTGACGTGATCGAGTTTGACACCTGTGCTCTAGAGGAATGCTGTCTCCAGGCTTGGACAGAGCCAGGTCTTAAGGGCATTCTGAAACCCAAGGGGTAAGGCTGCAATTGGTGTCCAGGAGGATGCTGTTCCAGAGGGCAGTGGCAGAGAAGGCATACTTCCTTGGTCCCACAAGATGACAATGTGTTTGAGAGAGTGCAAGACAGGCAGAAACTTTCAGAAATAGTAAGTAACAATGGAAACAAAGGATTTTTCCTAATAGGCAGAATATGCTATGTAAGTTCATATCAGGCTGTATTTCTATATAGCAAACACTACTAACAAGAACATTCATATTGCATTCTGAATAAAGAACCCCCCTCCCAAATCATACCTGCCCCATATTGCCATGCATTCATGGAGCACAATAAGAACTCTGTAACATAAACATTATAACAATTTTTTTATTGCAGTACAAATCCAAAGTGCAAGCCCCTGGGGAACATGTGCTGTAGACAAGGAAAAAAGCATCTAAAAAGTTTCATTGCAATCAGGTGCTGCCCTTCGTATTCACATGTAAGCAGGAAGCAAGGTGGGCTTGTTCCAGTGACTATTCCATCAGAATCAAATCTCCACTGGAGCTGAGCTTTCGGAATACAACTGAAGGAATCAAAGCCTCCTGGCAGCTTCAGTATTTTGGTCTTTTCACCTCAACCCTGAAATTACAGACATTTATATGAAATGCAAGATGGGGCACTTTAGCAGAAAACACACACACACACACACACACACAAGCATATAGTACTAAAAACAAAGCAAATCTAAGAACAAAAATGCAGAAAGTAAAGTAATTAATATTCTTCAGACCACCCATGTATCTCCTGCCACAAATGAGTAGCTGGACTTTGCTGAATACATACAATATAACATATATGAGCTAGAGATGGCTCCATGAGTACTTTTCACATCACATTAACTTTTCAAGTGAAAGCAATTATACTAACCCATCAGCCTCCATCTTCTTTCTTTTTTCAATGATCTGCAAAGAGAATACAATCACTGTATTGTGGATATGACATTAAAGCATTTATTTATTTATTTTTGGAATGCCTAACTTTCAAGCAAAAGATCATGTGAATAGCAGAAAAATCAAATAGAGCAGCTGCTTTCTGGTAGAATGGATACTGATTCTATTGCACACATGAAAAAGTTTAGTTTGCTCCCACAATATAAAGAGAACTTTTAGGCATCAGAATTTTGATCATAAACAAGCTATTAGGTGTCACATTCTGATTGAAAGCCCTGACACAGAATTGCAAGAACCTAAAAATATAGCCTATTTCTATGCATGAAACTGAATGAAATAGCAGAAACAATCCTTTCCAAATCTTAAAACCTGTAAGCGTGTGTGTAAAACCTTAAAGAAAACTACAACCTATGATGGACAAAACAAATGTTACTAAATAAATATAGCTTAAGATGCTTACTGCACTAATCTTTTTCCACTGCCGATCTAGTTCAGCTTTGTCATTGGTCTCTTTGAAACGACGTGTCTTACGGCCTTCAGACATCTTGATTCCATACTGGAACGCTGCTCTAAAATAAGAGGAACAAGTCAAGTACAGATGGGGAAATTGTGATTCAGCTAGTTTGATGCAAAAAACTAAGATCTACTTTCTCAGCTCTATTACATGAGGCATCTTGTGAGGCATTCTACAAAGTGTAGTACGAATTTAACTCTAATAATTTTAATTTAATTAACTTAATATGGCTACCCATTCCAGAAAACTCTGGGTGGGTTATAAAATCCATAAAAAGAGTGGTTTAACTATTTGTTAAAAACCACTTAACAGGAAGCCCAGACTGAAACAACTAGAACAACAAACAGTGCAATACAAATATGATGGGGGTACAACTAATATATCACACCACGTTAACCCTCGGCCTGGGGACAGGGACAGGTCTTAAGGGTTTTCTGGAATCTTATTACTTATAAATAATATATCCTATAATACCGTCTATCTTCATACTCTTAAAAACAACTTGCAAACTCACTTGGGTAAAGCCTCTTTGTTATTCATGTACTCGCTATATTCTTCTTGTGTGTCGAAGTCCCAGCGACCCAGAGGTCCTTTTTTGTTTCCCTTGGGGAAGAAGAAAAAGACAAATGTAGTAGAATTATGTAGTAAAAAGAACTGTACCACTTTAGGCTGAAAGTAAAGTAAACTGTTTTTGAATGCTCCATATTTTAGAATACTCAATCACTAATTTTGCTGCAGAAAAAGTAAACAAAAATGTTAGCTTCCAAGAATAAAGTATCTAGACTATAGACTTTTTGAAGTGGGTATGCACAGACACATATACAGACAAAAGCATTAAAATATTTTATCTCACATGGTAAAATCCATTGTGGCCCCTTATTCAACTGCAAGTGAAGCTAGAAAGTTAAAGTTGCCAGGTTCTCATGAAAAATTTCAATATATACTACACAAACTCTGATCCATTGGGTCAGCTTTTCAAATCTATTTCCTTATCAGATTCCTCAATGCTTTCAGCAATGGCAGAGCTTCTAATGTTCTGCCTTCACTACAAATTTTTTTTTAAATATTCAGGGAGATATTCAGAGATGTATCTGCCTTGAAATTAGCCCATGTTGAACTGTACGGCACAACTGACCACAGGAGGTGGTTTATGACATTTTGTATTATGTCATAAAATGTTTTATAAAATTTGCCAAATTTCAATTGCATGAGAGTAATGGATTCTGAATTTTGACAGCAATCTATAAGTTAGTCCATTTGAGGTACCTTGGTTCAAAAATTGTTGCCCTATGATGCACCATTTTGCCCAGTTAAAGGTTACACACAAATATGTAGAGTTTTAATAGTATACAGATTCCAAATGATTCATTATGGAAATATTACACCATAGAAAAATACTTATTTTAAAATTATCGATGGTATACCTGATCCATTTTACTATAATCTACTTCTTCATCACTATCCACAGCCATGGCATCCATTCTAGGAAAAACACAAAATTGGCAGTAACTATATTTACAATCCCATTCAAAGTTATATTTTGAGATATAGCAGTAACAAATCTGGAATTCTCTGCTTAGTTTATAGATTCTATATACATGGTAAAATCTAATACTGAAAAATTGGACTTCAGTCAGCATCTATAGAAGTAGACTATTTCAAAAAAGTTATATTCTCTTAGCCCACTACTGTGCCCATTTATAACTCAGTTGAGTAGCAAATGTATTTGTGTGTGTGTGCGCGCTGATAGAAAACTTTAGTTGCAGGACTGTTTTGAATATCTACAAACTATTTAACTTCATTATCTAGATTTTACTAATGCTTCAGTATAAGGCCAAATATTTTCCAAGCATGTGCATATATATGATAATGAATTAGCCCTATCAACTTCTGGCCCTGACATTTTAAATAAATAAATGCTTTTTATTTTGTCAAAATTATTTGCCAAGAAAATGTGCATGGCCCTTGAGCCAAAAAGATTTCACATTCCTGGTTTGAATGTTTTTTTAATTTGAAATTTATGTTCCACTATTCCAAAATTTCGAAAACTGGCTGATGTTACTATATCAGTAGTCCTCTGAATGTTGAATACATAATATTCTTACGTTGCAGGGTAGCATTCAGCATAGCTGTTTAGCATTCCAAAGAAATCACCCAGTTGCTTTTTATCTTCAGGTTTTTTTAATGTATTAAAGGATAAGGAACAAAAGTCTTGAAAAGGACAAGATTGTCTCTATCTAATAAGCAAGCACCATGAATCCATATGGAGAGAACAAGCAAAATATTAAAAAGGTCTTAAGCTGTTCAGAGTCAATATTTTCTTTCTCACAAGCTTTACTAACAAGCACATCCATTTCACTGGAGCCAAGTATCTCTTCCAGTCACTCCACTGGAAACAATAGGTAGCCCTCAACATACAACTGTAATGGAGCCCGGAATTTCTATCTTAAGTCATAACAGTTGTAAGTCATGATACCCATATGACTGGCCCAATTTTATAACTTTTTTTGCAGCAGTTATTAAGTGAATACTGTGGTTTTTAAGCGAATCAGTGTGTACCTATGGGTGTTTTCTACTGGAAACTGGACAAAAAGGCCAGAAACCAGGATAAAATATCGTAAATTGTGGTCATATGACTATAGAACACTGTGACCAGCTATAAAGCTGTGCTGCTTTCCAAATGCCTAAAATGCAATCATGTGATCACAGAGGATATACAACTGTCAGAACTTTGGAACCGGGTTGTATGTAGCTTTGCGGGGGGTGCCTGTCATAACTTTAAAAGGTCACTAAGCAACTGGTCATTAAGCAAGGATTATTTATATATATTTCCATAGAACATATATATAATGGCAGTCCTTGACTTAACAACCATTCATATAATGATCATTCAAAATTATGACAGTGCCGAATGGACTTGCAACTGTGCCCAAAGTTATGGCCGCTGCAGCACCCCTGCAGTCATGTGATCAAAAGTTGGATGCTTGGCAGCCCACCTGCACTTACAACCGCATGGGCACTGCAATTCCCCCCCCCATCTCCCCAATCCCCGTGGTACAATCCTACATAGAGGCCAGGCCAGGGCCTTCAGCAGTTTTAGCCAGCTGTCCCCACTCTTAGGCCTCAATTTCAATCCCAATGCTGCTTCTACCATAGAGAATTGCTATCTCAAGCCCCATACTGCAGCCAGCCACACCAGCACCAATTGGCCCCATATGTGGGAAATGAAAAAAAAAATGAAAAAAATCAGGGAAACGTCTGAAGTATTATGAGAATGGCTCCTACCCTTTTCTATGCTGGCATTCTGGCAATCAGCAACAGGGGAAAAACAACTGAAGCTGAGTAGCATGCAGGGTGGCTGGCCACAGTGTGGAGCTTGAGACAGTATTTCTCAACAGCAGTGGAAGCAAGAGGGCTGAAGTTGAAATTTGGCAGCAGCTGGCCAAGGTTGCTGAAGACCCCAGACCTCTACTCCAGGACCAACCCTGGCAATGTCACTGAATGCTGCATTGTAAGGTTGGCATGGGCTGGCTGAGGCTTCCTGAAGTGGTTGTGGTTTTGTACTGTACTGCAGCACCTAGCCAAACTGACATATTGGGCTCCTAGGGCCTCCCCCACTCCTGAGGCACCCTTGCATTCCTTACCTGGGACTCCTCCATTTAACAACTTGCAAGATTGCTTAATGACTGCAACCCGGAGTGCCAGGATTGCAGTCATTGAGCAAAGCAGTCATGTAAGGTCTCTCTTAACAACTATTTCAATAAAGCACCGAGATTCTGGTTTCAAATGTCATCTTAAGTCTTGGACTACATGTATGGTGTTCTTTTGGAGCTTTCCCAAGATACAAAAGCAAAGTATTTTTTAAATAAAGGTTGGAAATTATATAGAAGACACCTGTTTTACCCTACAGCAGCTGCTAAACCTAGAATCCCTCATTCAGTATACAGATGTAAAGGATATGGTTCTGTCCCTTCCCAGCCAGTAGCACCAGCAAACTTTTCATTGATTGATTTAATCAACTCTTTGGCTGAGCCAGGTCCTGAAAAAAAGGAGAAAGAAGAAAGAAATTACTGACCAGTCTGATAGAAATAATACTTTTCCAGCTGAATCTTATTGAAAACTAAGAGGAGATAAGGAGACATAGGAGCTCCTCTTGATTGGGTGCCATTACTGCATAGAATTGGAACCAGTAAATCAGGAGGCCACTCCAAAACTTAAGGGTTATTAAAAAAGTCTGTCGGCTTATTGTGATATGTAAATCAGCCTTTAAATTCACCACAAATATGGAAATAATCATACAAGCAAACCAAAATATATGTTTTTAAAAATATTTCTAGCATGGCTAACCATCAAGCTAAAAAAAGAATTCCAGTCATACTGTATTAGATTTTCTAAATATTCAGTGAAGATAAATCTCTAGTAATATTGAATGACTGGGATAAAACTTGTTTCTTCTTAAATCTGCAATTGCAGAGATATTTTGTTTAGCAATCATATTTTTCCTGCTTGCAGCCAGTTTTTTAAAACAAGGTTAATATAAGAACTTACCTTTGTCTATATCATTAGGCTAAATGGAGAAAAGAAAACGAACACATTACTCTCAAAATAAACAATCAAGATGAAGGCTAGTTACTTAACGTAAGATAAGCTATGTTCCATTAATTCAAAAGATGCATATAGTGCAGAATTTTGTGCCCATGTGCCATATACTGATAAGAAGCCTCTGCAACTAGCATCTAGGTTCATGTGCCTCTGCAACTAGCATCTGAGAACTACTTGAGAAGAGTAAAATACTACAAGACCATTATTTCTACAGTTTTACAGACAATTTTGTACAGATAATATTCAATTTAATTCACTGTTCCCATTTAATTATTGTAACCTCATTAAGGTTACAAAAGATTTCAATATTGTTTTATAATGGTAATACACAGTCCTGATCAAAGAGCCACAAAAAACACAATATCTGTGATGGAATGTCACCTGCAGGAGCAGTGGGGGAAGAGTTTTGGCAATAGAGAGCTTGCCCAGATAGAAGCCTGGACAATCCCACACTGGAGGGGGGTTGGAGAAAGATGCTCACGGTAACACCCTAGAATCTCTTAAGATACATCTAGTAGGTTAGAACGTTATAGTTTTAGTTCAGCAAGATCCTGTCCATTAGGTGTAAGCAAGTAAAGAATTAAACTTAATTGAATTTTGGGCCTGACAAAGTCTCAATTTTATGCGATAGATAGATGATAGATATTCAGACAGACAGATAGATATAGATATGTGCTTACCTCATCATCAGCTTTAGGTTTCTCAAAGTAGCTGTGCCTCTTCTTCTCCTCTTCACGTTCCCTTTCTCTCTCCCGTTCACGATCTCGCTCATGTTCCCTGTCTCTCTCTCTCTCTCTCCCGTTCTCGGTCCCGTTCCCTGTATCTCTCTCGTTCCTTTTCTCGTGGCACTTTTGCCGCCGATGGTACATAATCACCAATATCTTCAAAAATACTTTTCATCAGACAAGCACATATTAAAAAGACAAAAGATAAATCAAATATACATAAGTCTCAGCAAATGGCATAAGAATCTTGCCAGGAGAATCACTCATCATAAATTATTCTTTTCTATTAAACATTTTTGCTCCCAAGGTGGTGATAGCTTCTTTTTTAAACAATTCAGCCCCTGCACCCTGAAGGGGAAGCCAAATTAGTTCACTTGTCTGTTCCTTCCAAACTGAGGACCATGCAAGAATGCAGCAGCTTCCTGAAAATAGTTCCAAATACAATGAGAATGATCCAACCCCGAAGGATAAGCATTTGATGTATCCATATACTTACTTCATGTCTGCCTCTGGGGGTTTCTTCTCATCCAGTTTCCCTACAAATAGAGAGCAATCAGACTACACTTACTTCTGTATCTATTGTACATTATTTCTTTTAGGCGATAAAAATATGTTTTTGCAAATGTCTTGTAGCATTTCATCAATGGTGCATTTTTATATGATATGATACCCAACTTCAGAGGTGGGCTTCAGCCAGTTCGGACTGGTTTAGGTGAACCGGTTGTTAAGATTTTGCACAGTTCGGAGAACCGGCTAATCGCACCACTGGCTGGCCCCGCCCTATCTCGCCTCGCCCACCTTGGCCGGTGGCTAGAGTCACACCCGTGCCCAGCTACTTTCTGGTTCCTTCACTTGTTCGCCCAGACCACGCGGCCCAGCTGATCTCTGCGCCTTGCCCGCTCTGCTCACCGCGGCTGCCTGTGAAGGTAAAGTGCTCAGCCGAAGGGCTGCCTCAGGGTGGACATGGTGAGGCTCGGGTGCCTTTCAGACCTGCCCCTCGTCATCTGCCGCCCGCTTGCCCTTCGCCTCAGGTCGGAGGATGCGCCAGTCCCTGGCTCTGGCCTTTCCTGAGGCCTCCGCCCGCATGCCGCCTGCTCGCCCCGGGTCGGGGGATGCACCAGTGCCTGGCTCTGGCCCTTCCCGGGGCTTCCACCCGCATGCCGTCCGCTCGCCCTTCGCGTCGGGTTGGGGGACGCGCCAGTCCCTGGCTCTGTCCTTTCCCGAAGCCTCCGCCCGCATGCCGCCCGCTCGCCCTTCGCCTCAGGTGACGCGCCAGTCCCTGGCTCTGGCCTTTCCCAGGGCCTCCGCCCGCATGCCGCCTGCTCGCCCTTTGCCTCAGGTTGGGGGATGCGCCAGTTCCTGCCTTTCTAAAGGGATACCTCCCCACCGTCCCGCTTGCTCCCGCAAGTTTCCACCGCGGTCTCACCCTTCACCGAATTGGCTCGTTTACCTCCGCCCCGTTTCCCCTCCTTCAGAGGCCCCTTACTCTCCCCGCTTCTTCCCCCACGACTGCCTCTTTCTTTGTCCCGCGACCTTACCTTTCTCCCGCAGCTGGTGGCAGAGGGGAAGGCCAGCCAGCCAGCCAGGGCTGAGCTGTCGCCACTCGGCTCCCCACCAGCCTGCATCTCGCCCCCCACCCGGATTCTCTGCAGCAGCTGGGCCTTGCCTGCCGGGGGTGATGGGGGGTGATCAGGGAGCACAAGGCTTCACCGCCCGCATCGCCCCTTTGCCAACTGCCCCTCCCTCGCCCGCCGGCCTGTGCGCTTCGGCCGAGCGCGGGCTGCTGCTGTCAGAATGGTGTGAGCCCCGTGGGCTGGAAGGTAAGGTTGACGGTGGGGAAGGAAGATCCACTCCGGGCTTGCTGCGCTCAGCCAAAAGGCCGCCTCGGTGGGGGGGGGGAACACAGCGAGGCGAGGCTGCCTTTTGGGCCCAGCTTTGGCTTTCGCAGGGCCTTCCAGGTGGGAGGCCTGAAAGAGGATCGCCCGCTCGCCCATCCGCCAGCCAGGCTGGCCCAGGAAGCGGCATGTGCCCTTGTCACGGGCTGGATGCGGGACCCGAGGCGGAGCGGAAGTCAAGCAGGCGGCACCCCAGAGCAGGGCCCAAAAGGCAGCCTCACCTCGCCGTGTCCCCTCCCACACCGAGGCGGCTCTTCGGCTGAGCGCAGCAAGCCGAATCAGATTGAAAAAGAAATAATCCCCATCTTAAACAATTTTCCACCCTAATGTGAAACATCAACCTATAGAGCAATGTAGAATCTAAGTTTTGTACTCCGTTACCATTCTGACATTAATCAAACGTTAACAGAATGTTAATTTTTAATGTTCATCATGTAAAACGAGATATGCAAGTCTGAATTCTAAAAACATATGCTTACCTTTATCCTTTTTCTTGAGCTTTTTATTACGAGTTCCTTGCCTCAGATAGGAAAGAATCTGAGTCAGTTTACTAATTACAATATCATTTGTAGTCAATGTGGTCTGGGCCTAGAAAGATAAATCACAGGAATCACTACTCTGATAGCTCATATAGGACATATAATGCTCATAAAGCATAACCACAGCAATTAGGTCAATTACCTCCATGGTTGGACAATCAGCCTTACTTCTAATCAAAGTTGTGGGAATATCTGTGTCAGCATACTCATCATCAAGATCCACCACATAAGCCATTCGCCCTGGCAGGAAGAGCTCATTCCGCTCATATGCCTTGTTCCTGAATAGCATCCGATAGATATTACGGCCTAGCAAAAAAGGATTCATGAATATGCCACTATTCACACAATACATTAAGCTAAACAAGCCACAGTATGTTTTTATGATATTGTCAGAACTAGAACCAAGACACTGCAGCCATTGCTCCAATCAGCCATTCTTCAAAGCACATAAACCCAAGCCTAGAAAAAGATATATACTTTCACCCTCAGGTTATTTAAGAACTCATAGAAACAGAATAAACTTGCTCACAGTATATGTTCATAACATCTTATACTAGGTAAAAAATATATAACTGTTGGACTAAGATCAAGATGATCCAAGTTCACTCTCAAACACAGAAGTTCATTGGGTGACTATGGATGAGTCACTCTCTCAGCCAGACCTACATCACAGGGTTGTTGCTGGACAGGAAAAAAAAATGGAAGGAAGGCATTATATATGTTACCACAAGCATCTGGAGAAAAAATAGAATGTAAATCTAATAAATAAAATGTTTGAACCACCTTACCTAAGCGAGTCTTGAATTCAATTTTATTTTCTGGATCTTCATCCTTCCTAGAAAGGAAGCAATGAAATACACGTGAGTAGCTGGGCTACTATTGTTTCAGCCTAAAATCTCATAGGTCAGAACGCTCTTATCCCTACTTACTTAGTTTCTTTTTGGGGCTTTTCCATTAGTTCTTCTTCCTCTTTTTCTTTGCTGGCAATCTCTGCCCGTACCTGAATAGAAATACATTTTCTTTAAAATGGTATGATTTTATGAATATAGATTATCAATAGATTAAATAGGAACAGACTGCTGGCTCCCAACAGTTCTTCATCTCTGTCTGCAGATCTGAATCCACCATTTTCCACTACCACCCAGCTGGTCAGCCACCATTGTTTTTCCACTGTTATGAGCAGCAGGAAAAAAAACTTCATAACTTACCAGGAAGTTTAAAATATCTCCCTGCATAATAGCCTTGTTCAAAAGTACTATTTACTTACTGTTATTAGCAACCAAGAAAAAGCATTCTTCCATGCTCTCAGGATTGCTGAGGCAGGGAAGGTTAAGGAGAGGGGGAAAAGTAAGTAGTGGCAAATGGAAAAAGGGTTATTTAGATGTTTAATGCAGGTATTACATACATGAAATGTATGTATTCTATGCAAAATATGTAATTGACATAATATACTTTAGTAGCAACCACTGAAAAATAGTGGCTTGAAAGCCCTGAACAAATTCTCAGATTCTTCTTGATTTCAATCAATTTCTGCAATTATATAATTGGGAAAAAGAAGCATTACAATCCAAGATAGAAAAAATTACAAAAAAAACTCCAACCCCTTAGATATATGGAATGTTTTTAGGTAGAGCAGCAGCACAAATAAGGGCAAGAACTTGCTTAAGATGTGAATTGTTATGCACTGTTGCATTTTCTGGCTCACCTTTTGCAACAAAGCAAAATCAAGACCCTTCACCAAGTGAGTGTGTTCCATGTCACCACCCAAGAATTTGGACTCCTGAATCAATTGCCGCCTCTTTTCTGCTGCCGATTTATCCCTAGTACAATAAAAATAAATGGTTTAAGGTAAGCACTACATTGTACTCCCAGCCAGAATGGCAGTAACTGTGACTGTACTCACGCCTCTGCAGTGGGTCCTACTGCCCTGTAATTGGCAGTTGTACTGATTAGTTCTGTTTCTTCATAATCTTTGTTCACACCATCGCGTCTTTCCTTGGCACGGTCTCTGTATTTCTCAGCCAATTCCCTCTCTCGCTCAATCTCTTGCTGGCGTAGTTTTGCATAATAGCTGACATTTTAAAAAAGAAAAAAAGGCCAAAATAAATTAAGCAAACAAAACACGGTATTCTAAGAATAATTTTTTAACACCAGTAATGCTGATTGCCACTTTCCTTTGTTTCATTGTTAACCTAGACCTACATTAGTCATACAGAGAAATAACATATATTGTCTGATTCATGCTTATACTAAGTACTAAAAGAGAAGCAAAATTATTAGCTCCATTTATCCAGCAATATGATTCTTCCTCCAGTTCAAAAATGCATCAACTCTTTTGGAAACTTCAGGAACCAGTCTCTATTACCTTTTTTTCTTTCTCCTGCGAGCAGCTGGATCTTCATCTTCATTGTACTCTCTGGGCATTCTAAAAAGAACAAGAATAAAAATGTTCATAATATTCTATGATTAAACTGCAATAAAATGTAAACTCTAATTTCAAAATAATATTAGCAGTAATGAAGTTTTACTCTTTATTCACCTCAGAGGAAACCATAAATGCCTACAGGAAAAATCCTTTCAAAATAATAACATCATCATGTAGGCAGTTTATAGAAAGTAATAAATCTTACTTTTTCAGGATTCCTACATGGATAAAATGTACATGACATTCTCTGAAAAACATTACTATTTTTTTTGCAAATTCTATTTATTCAAGTAGCCTAGTGTTGATTTCCACATTTATTGTGTGTGTATTTCAATTATTTTGATATATAAATTATGCATGTATTTATTTTATAGATAACATGAGATTAAATTAGAACTAGTATAAGATAGTTATGCATCAGCTAAAATGTATTTGGTAAATTGGTAAAATGTATTTGGTAAATACATTTTTGATAAAAAGTACAAAAATTGCATGCTTACTCATGATGGCGAGATTTTGAAGGTGGTGCAGATGTTGGTGCTGCCCGCGGAGTCATAAGAAGCTTACGAAAGTCTTCATTGGTCAATTTAGACCTATCACAAAAACAATTGCTTATAAAAGTGCATAAAAACAGAATAAGTAACTACTGACTATAATTATTCATTAATTTTTATGCCACCTGACTCCAAATGACTCTGAAAAAGTTAGAGAAATTAAAGCATTTGAAATACTGCAAAAATGTGCAACTCATAGTACATAATTTATTAAGAAAGAAAAACTAAATGCCCCATACAATATTCACTTACTATACCAATACACTGTATAAAGATTTGCCACAATCCCTGCTAGTGAGAAAATTACTTTGTGATGTCTCTTGATTTGCCCACTGATTATAGCATGAAAATTGGAAAGATATAGAAAAAATCAAAACGTTACAGTTTCAAAGCATAATACATTATTGCACCCTTTTTTGCTTGGTCAGGTGGTATTTTATTTCATTATTGAAAGTACACTGGATAAAATGCCATTATCTATCTATCTATCTCTCTATCTCTCTATCTGTCTCTCTATCTGTCTCTCTATCTATCTCGCTATCTCTCTATCTCTCTCTCTATCATTTATTTATTTATTAAATTTGTTTGCCATCTTGCTGCAAGGCAATTCTAGGCAGCTTACAACATTAAACACTATTTTGGCCCTTTGTAATCTCATTAGCTAATATACCCAAGTTTTTGCTGGCCAATGTATTCCAATCAGCACTGACAAAGATCCTTTCCCTTACCTTCCACTGCACCATTGTTTAATAACAAGGCTTGCTTTTCCTCCAAGTATAAATTGGAGATAGAAGCAGGGATTAATAAAGTGGTACTGCTAAGATTTTGCATTCCACACAAGTGTGAGAACAATTGGCAATCTTCAAAGTTCTATGAAGAGCCGAGGTGGCGCAGTGGTTAGAGTGCAGCACTGCAGGCTACTTCAGCTGACTGCTAGCTGCAGTTCAGCGGTTCAAATCTCACCGGCTCAAGGTTGACTCAGCCTTCCATCCTTCTGAGGTGGGTAAAATGAGGACCCAGATTGTTGGGGGCAATATGCTAACTCTGTAAACCGCTTAGAGAGGGCTGTAAAGCACTATGAAGCGGTATATAAGTCTAACTGCTATTGCTATTGCTATGTATAGGATACGGAAACCCTATTGTTGGAGGAAAATGTGCTCGGTTCCCTTATATGAAAAAAAATTGGTCTGTGATACTGAAAGCTGAATCTTAAAATACAATTAAAAGCTCTACTCACTGATGAAAAGAATGAGAATCATCCACATCATGGCCATCTGGGGCTAAAGGGTTAGAGAATGGCTCACCTAGAAAGAGAATTGTAAGTCAACATAACATATCTGAAAGATAAGTATGCATTTCAGACAAATAATCTATTGTGACATTTTTTATACAGAAAATACCTGCAGAGAAATACCACCAAGAAATACCTCATATGCAACTGATTTTCAGCCAGTTCCAAACTGTAACAGTGTGGAAAAATTAAGAGATTCAAGAAAGTACTTGCCCAGAACAGTATTAGCTTTCTTGCAGTCTACAGACCATTGTGTGAAACTCAGCAGGAAGGTACAGCAATAACAGAAACTATTTTTTTCCTTATCTTAATTTTTCCAAATTTAAACCTTCACAAATATAAAGTCCTCTTCTCAATTGAACTTTTCATCACAACACCTTGGTCTTTTTATTTTGTACATAATAATGTATTATCTGTAGGAATATTAACATTTGTGTCTTAAAATTTCTACCAGAAATTTTTCAAATTTTTCCCTAAGAAATTGCAACCAAAGATATACCATTATTTTCTATGCAAGTAAAATCAAGGGAATAGCACAAAGTAATATGATTGTTTGCAATACCTATAGTTATTTGGAATCACTTCAGGATTCCTTGAAGACAGAAGAAACAACGAGAGATTCCCCAAAAGTCATGTGTGTAAATCCCACAGAAGCATTATAATACGTAAGTGCTTAAGAATCTGGCCATGTTTAGAAAAATCAAGAGGTAAAGTAAAATATAAAAGGGTGAAAAAAATTTCCAGTACACACAAAACTTTGGTTTTCACCAGTCCATAAAAATGTAAAACAATAAGAATTAGAAACTGATGATAGTGATCATATTCAATTCTGAAATTGTAATTGAACAGGTAGTACTTCATGTAAGTAACTCTTGCTTTTCCCTTCATTTTTTCCTCAGGTTTCCCCACTGAAAATTAGCCTTTTTTATATCCAATATAGTACCATACAGAGCAAAGTACAGAGTATATAATTTAGGAAAAAGTGTGGCATGTTTTGCAAGAATTTAGCAAACAAATCACAAATAACAACCCATCACAAATAACAACCCATCATCTATTTCTGGTAGAAATTTTAAGACACAAATGTTAATATTCCTACAGATAATACATTATTATGTACAAAATAAAAAGACCAAGGTGTTGTGACGAAAAATCCAATTGAGAAGAGGACTTTATATTTGTGAAGGTTTAAATTTGGAAAAATTAAGATAAGGAAAAAAAATAGTTTGTTATAGCTGTACTTTCCTGCTGGGTTTCACACAATGGTCTTTTGCCCATCTGACTCTATAAAGCTCCCCCCCCCCAAGCTGTAATTAGAATCGAAAAGCCCCCCGCTCTATGGCCGTCCATTCTTTTCAGAGAGGGTCCCTCGTTCATTAGGGATTGCTTTGTTGTACCCATTACATGGGAGACAAGACCCCCTCCCAGCCCACCGGCCATTCAAGAATAAAACAGGGAAGGGACGGCAGGCTGCCTTAGATCCCTCAGAATATATTCGCTGGCCCTTTATTTGAAAAGGGAGGCCAGCAACAAAAAGTCCGAGAGCAGTTCGCCGACTCCCTCTCTCACACACACACTCACACACCCCTCACACACACACAGGCTTTAAGGTGACACTCACTGTCTCGCTCCGGCATTGTCGCTTCTCTTGAGATACAAACGGCTCTGGCTGAGGTGACGAACAAGCTCCACCGAGCTCTGCCTCTTTCCCACAAGGCACCGCGCAGGGAAGGCACTTTAGCCCGCAGTGCACTGCGCGGAAACTCTCCGGGAGCTTAGAGATATGTTATAGTTCATCTATAGACTCGTCGAGATAGGCTATTTCCGGGTTCAGTTTCAGAATTAAGTTAGCCTTTCTTTCAATGATCTCTCATTAAAAATAACAGGCAAATCTAAGACTTCAGCATGTCTATTCAACAGATTGCAGCAAAAACACCCATTTTCATTCAATATGTATCAAGTCTTATTTTAACACTGAAAAACATAATCACTTTTTGCACGTTGAGGGAACTTTAAATGAACTTTGCTATTTTGTAGGTTGATTTCAACGGCTTTCCGGGTTCTCTGCCTAAATGTTTAAAAACTTAAATGCATCACTTTTTAAAACACTATATAACGTTTATAGAGGACTTTGCGATATAGACTGCAAAGATACAAGCTAAGTGATCTTTCGGATTTTGGGTGATCTGGGCCTATCAAGCCCTATTTGGTTGCTTACAAAAATGTTGATCTCGCTTTGCAGCCGCATTTCTTTCTACATAAATCAGCCGTTCTATCACTGCTCTTCTAATTTTTCGCTGATTTCTACGCGTAGTAAAAACCGCTAGATCCCAGTACCATAGAAAGTGCAGAGCAACAAAGATGCTAAGGGGTCTGGAGGCTAAACCGAACGAGGAACGATTAACGATTGAGGTATATCTAGTCTAACGAAGAGAAGCAGTAGAGGCGACAGGAGAGCTGTCTTCAAGTATTTGAAGAGCTGTCACAGAGAAGAGGGGTTCAACTTATTATCCAAGAGCACCAAAGCACTCCAGAGCAGAACAAGTGAGAGAGAGATCCAAACTGGAACTAAGACGAAATTTCCTGACAGTGAGACCAATTAATCAGTGGAATGGCTTGCCTCCTGGGCTTGTGGGTGCTCCAGTCTTCAACAAAAGATTGGACAGCCATTTGTTCGGTTTGCAAATCCCTTGGGCAGGGATTTCGACTAGAAGAACAATCAATCAGAATAGAGCTGAGATCTGGAAGGGATCTTGGAGGTCTCCTAGTCCAACCCCTTGCTCAAGCAGGAGACCCTGCACCATTTCAGATAGGCGTATGTCCAGTCTTTTCTTACAAACCTCCAGGGATGAAGACCTCCAAGGTCCCTTCCTATGATTCTAGTTTTCAGTTTTCAGTGCAGAACTTGGGCAGCCAGATATAGCTTTAAGTTAAGAAAAAATGTGACTTATGTATCTCTTCAAACTGTTATAGGTTTATAAGCGGCAGCAGGGAACTATGTGTTCATTACCCATAACACCTCGTGCGCTTCTTATCCTGTTCGCATGATAAAGCGTTGGTCTTCTGCTAAGCACCTGATTGGCCACAGCAACGCCCACTGCCCGCGGGACCTTTGGGGCTGGCGGTCACCATGGCGGCCGCCGCAATCGTCCGAGCTGTTGGGGGCAACCTTGCCCAGAATCTCAAAGAAATTCGGATCCACCTTTGCCAGCACTCGGCGGCTAGTCAGGGAGTCCGGTAGGTGAGAGGCGAGCAGGGATCTTATCCGACCCCTTTGTGGAGGGGCATGGAAGCTGTCCCGCTTATCCCTTCGCTGCTTGGCTTTGCGCATCACGCGGGCTAAAATGTGAATACCGGTAGTATTGCCCAGCTTGGCGTTGGGTGCATTGTGGGCATTTAGTACGGTTCAGTCTGTTTGGCTGCATGAAGGAGCCGTCCCAGTATCAAGGAAACAAAAGTTCCTTTGAGAAGTGGGTCCTGGCTTGGCTGCTTCCGTAGGAGTTGCTAAGTGGATAGGCTGGCAGGGAGAAAATCGCGAGGTGCCACCTGGGCTGCTATTAAGCCTTTTAGGAGGTAGCCCGGGGTGGGGATGGGGGGTTAATCCTAATCCTTCCTTATGTTTCAAGGCAGACGGGATTTTAAAAAATCTTGATTTCCTTACAGACAATACAGAAAGCAGAGGACCTGTTAAAGATGGATGTAAGGGTGAATCATGATGTTAAGAACAGTCAGTCTTCTTTTTTACTGGGAGGGGGATGTTTCCTAAACATTTCTAAGTCTGAAAAATTTAAGAGTGATCTAATGTTCCTCCACCCATTTCAGAAAAGTCATGGGTTTTTTTCAGCTATTCTAATATCCATTTGCATGATACAGTGAATTAAAATATATGAGCTGGATTCACACACTGTGCTAGACAAAAATATGATTTGGCATATGTATGAATGTGTGTAGTATTCAGGTACAAAGCAAACTGACTTTGGATCAGTTGCTGTGCTCGCTCTCAGTCCAACCTACCTTAGGAGTTCTGTTGTGGGGAAAGATAGAAGGGTGTGTACCTCATCTCTAGTTCCTGTACAGAAGGTGGGTTATAAAATCAAATAAATGTATGTAAATTTTGAAATATTACTTTGAAGTAAAGTGTAGCATATTCTGTGATTAATATTTGTTTAAATTTATAAACCATCTCACTGTTGAGAGACTCTGGGCAGCTTACAATATCATAAAAACAGCAATATAAAACATTAAAGTGTTAAAATATTGAACATTAAAAGTGAATCAAAACTGAGTAAGATAGGAATCAATACACATCTTTTTGGAGTTTTGGTAATTGAATGGAATAAAATCCTTGAACTGATTGTATTCTATTCTACTTGTTGAATTCTTTGCAGAGATTTCATTGAACAGCACTATGTCACATTGAAGAAGACAAACCCAAACTTCCCCATCTTGATCAGAGAGTGCTCCAATGTTCATCCTATGCTTTGGGCTAGATATGGTGAGTTAGGAAGGGCTTTTCTGTAAAATATTATTTTGCAAGTACAATAGAAACAATTTGTTCAATTGTTTGTTCACTAGGGTTTGTTATTTATCTCTAAAACATTTTATTTCAAATATATTGTTAAAAAGAAAAATTGGAAGGTTTTCTGCAGATATGCAGTTGTTTGTAAGCCAAGGCCATTTTCACATATAGTTGATATCAACAGAATATATGCACATGTTGGCTTAATCTATTAAAATAAATATACAGTATTACAAACAGAAGGCAGAGATTCAATAGAGACTTTTGTGTTAATTCTATTACATAATACTGTTGACAAACAAGTTGAATTCTACATTCTTGCAACACAGAGGGAAAGAAGTTGGCAGGTGCCAATATTGTATAGAATAACTGGCAGAAAGGATTCTATGTTAGAATCATAGACAAAAACATGCTACTGTTAGTTTCTTTTACACAATTTTTACTTATCTTCTAATACAACATTATTTTAAAATTGAACAATTGATGAAGCAAAATGACTAGGGACATATGTTAATTTCGGCTCTGGCTGTGTTTATACAACATGCTTAACAAACCAGCTAAAAATCCTAGAGGTTGCACTCATGCCACATGTACTGTGTGCATCTTGAGTTTTGGTGGCATAGCATGATATGCCAGTTTATGTTGGTTTATATTCTGGGTATTGTATGCACCAAGAAGATAGGCAATAGAGCACGGGTGTCAAACTCTATTTCATTGAGGGCCGCATCAGGATTGAGTTTGACCTCGGGGGGCCAGGGTGGGCATAGCCAGCTCAACGTCACTCGTGTCGTGGGCGCCTGTGGTGGCCCAAGCACTCTGCCAGCAAAAACAGGCTCCCAAGCTCTGTATTCGGCTACGTGTTCTGCTTTGGCGGCCTCTTCTGCTCGCACCACGCATTCGGAAGGGGAGTAGATGGTCTCGAGGTGGGCCATCATGCTGGTGTCGGTAACTCCCTCCTCGGTTGTCGCCTTCTCCATCTTCCCTGTCTTCACGCCACCTGTATGACGGGTCGGCACTCAGGGCTCAGGACCCCGGACAGCACCCCGACACTCAGGGAGCTGGTTAGAGTTTTAAAAGGGGATTCGGGTTAATGTCAAGGTTCCAGGTAACACCCCCAATGAAAGAGGACTCCAAGGCTTGAAGTTCCTCAAAGTTCCATTTTATTAGAGATGTCATATTGGCACATCTGGGAAAACCCGAATCTGAGAGTTCCGGGTTTTCCCCACCCAAAAGAAAGTCAAAGATCCAGCCCCTGCACCCACAAGTCCATCACATGGTCCAATCAATTCACAGTCCCAACTGGAGACGGTCCCAGTCACTCCCATCAAGGTGCAGGCCGAATGTCCTTGACTCCCAGAGAAAGGAATGTTGTTATGGCTAATCCTTCAACACTCCATGCAACCCCCCTCCCATTTTCCCAGGCACTAAATGTGGCAGCCCTGAAGCTCCAACAGTAAAGAGATTGGACAACTATTTCTCTGGAATGGTATAGAGTCCCTTCAACTCTGTTATTCTATAATTCTATACTTGTGACCGTAATAGGCAGACTCCATTACGGTTGTAGGTCAAGGACTATCTGTATTATAGAAAGTGCTGCTGGCACATCACAAAGAAAATATATCTTCATCAATGTATCCTTTAGGCGCAGCCTTCTTTTTTCTTGTACCATTCAGTGTCAGCTGAAAACATTTTAGAAAAGCAGTATTGTACATATATATTTTATCCCCATAGGCTTTTCTCTGAATTGGATTAGCAAATCTTTAGGTAAGCAATTCCCTTGTAAAAGACTTATAGATTAAAAATATAATTGTGTTTTGAAACCTTAGAATTATCTTTTGAAGTCTCTAAGATTTTTTTAATCAAATTTGCTTTTTTACAGCCTTTGGTCTAGAAAAGAGTGTGTCACTGAATAACCTAAATGTGGACCAAATTGCCAAAGCCTTGGAGAATGCTGTTAATAGCAAAATATGAAGATAATCCTGTATTCTTCTTTGATTCTAAAACAATATATATTTTTGTTTGTAATTTTCATGTAATTAGTTGTGATCTACAAATAAAGTCATATACAATGTGTCCTGTTTTGGTCAACATATGTACCAGGGCAATCTAAGCAGTGTAGTGGAAATATGCAGAGCAAGGCTTCTAGAATTCTTTCCCACTCATTTAGCAGCAGTGTCCATAAGAAGTTGTGTTCATTCTGATTTTTTTCTACACTTCCCTTCATGTTATATCAATGTGTGTGTGCATGTGCATGTGCGTGCACTGGGAAACTACATGGTGAATAACATTCACTCCAGTTTGGATCACATCACGGAAAGAAGGGACGTTTAGAATGGAAATCAGCAACTTTTGAATTTATTTATTAAATTGCTGTCTCCCAAAATGATGTATTGGTGGATTTTTTTTCCCTGGAAAGGTTTTTTCCACATTCACCAGATATGTCCAGTCTATTTTAAACGTGGTCCATTTTTGTTGGTTTCTGTCACCCAACCAAATAAATATTAGAAGCATATATAATAACCAATTTAATGAAGAAAAATATATGTTACATTTGCAAATTAGAATGTAGGACTTTGGCAAAGTATTAATGACATATTTGAAAACTACATTCATTATGCTTTAAATGCAAATAGAAATCTTAAATTCTTACAAATAACTACAAATGCTGTCTCTAAGATCTAATAAACCTGTAACTATTTTTAGATGAATCACATCAAATTCGGCAAAGTCCACTGCTGAGTATTTATCTTGCTTATTTAAAACATTTCTATTAATTGTGCTAATTGTTACAGAATTCCTGGAATGCCTTAATACATATAATTTTTAAATAATGCTTTGTCATTTTTCAGCTGAAGGGAAAAGAAATGGAAGGTGCATGTGAGCACAAATGCTCAGAAAGGAAAGGTGCTGGTGGATATGGATGTGTGTGTGTGTGTGTGTGTGTGTGTGTGTGTGTGTGTATTTATGGATTATTAAAATGAAAATGTATCTTAAGATTTATTTTAAGACAAATAGAGAGAGAGAGAACACGAGTGTAGGGATGCATTCTGTAAGTTAACCCATTTGAGGTAAATTGATTCAAAAATTGTTGCTCTATGATCAACATTTTGCTTAATTGAAGGTTACAATCATACAGACATGAGAGATTTAGTAGTACACTGCTATTCAAAAGGTTTTGTTTAAAATTTGTTGGCAACAAATTAACATATCTCATTGCTTCAAGTTTGTAAGGAAGTAAATTGAAGATTTTGAGTTCCAAGGGAATTATTTTGAGGGGCAGCAGTTATCTGGCTAGCTGTTTGAATTAGCACTTTGACTTGCTCTTGTAAATGTAGGTTATTTTGATGCTGCTGTAAGGCATGTAGTCCAGAATGATTTACAAAGTCAATGGCAGCCTGGCAGAATGAAAGAACATACACATTAGTATTGAAACTGCTAGTACATCTTGGACTTTTAGAATAGATAGTAATACTGTGATACACAATGTATTAAAGCTACCTTTGGCCAGTAAAGGAAGATGAGATGCAATAGTTCTAGATTTTGGCCTACTACTTGGACATCAGAAACAACGAGGATATTTACAAGAGAAGGAAGCACAGCTTTTTGGTGCAGCATTTCACAATAGGCAGCACCCTTGGCAGCTATATTGCACAACACTGTTAGAACCTAAAGGGGAAGATGGAACAAGAAACTAAGATGAATAACTTCAGTTACCAATATCAATTTATACTGATATTAAAAACTTTCCTCAAATATCTTACATTGTTTACAAAGATTTCTTGCCTTTCCACTAAGATTCAGGACACAGTATCAATGTATCTGGATCCTCACACATGAAAGCCAACAACTCTTCACTGATTAGCCACATAGAGATTAAAAATTGAATTAAGCCATAAGAATAAATAAAAACAAACTGCATTCATATGTACTTACCACCTCAATCTGATTTACATTTATATGGCTCTCACCTGCACTGTTTTATTCAAAAGGGGGTGTTTAATATTTGTGTTCTGACCACAATAAAATGTTATTCTAAGATAAGGGGTACCAGTGAACCGTTTGTCTTCTATACAGTTGAAAATAATAATCTCGTTCTATATGATAAAATGTATATTCATGATAAGGGATTTTACTGAATCTTCCACATTGTGTCTAGTTCAAATTCATACAGGTAAATTCCCTAAGATACTTGGGGGCTTTTAAATATATTAAATATATTTCAATTTGAAAATTAATGTGTATGTAATTATATTTGTAGCAGCTCATCCATCCTTGTTACTGAGAGTAACAATATATACTCCTATACTGTATCGGAGATTCTTTGTGCAACTATTTTCTGAACTTGACCAGATACACCTAAACAAGAGATGGGAAACCTATAATTCCTAATGTAATGCATAAGTAGTACTATCCAAGTTGAGTCCAAATGAAGCTTAATATATTTCTAATGGTCACAAGTTTGGGAATCTCAGTTTCCATGAAGTAATTTTCAACCAATAATTATATTCCCTAATTTTTGAGTAAGTAAAAATGGATACATTCCCAATTTGGCTCTAACTGCAGCAATTGGATTCTTTTATCCATACTCAATAAACTAATTTTAATAGTTTGCTTGAAAGGTCCAAACAAAAAGACAAATATAAGCTGAGGTAACATCCTGGTAACTCAAGGAGATGGTGATCTGAGCATATCCAAACAAAGTATGAAATTTTCAAATGTGCCCACCAGCTCATAATAGCTGAACATTTCTAATCTATAGAAATAGGAATATGCAGGTAATCCTCAACCTATGATCATTTGTTTAGCAACTGTTTAAAGTTAAGATGGTGGTTACGACCAGTCCTTGGGAGTTCTGATTATCCCAGCACTGCAGTGGTCATATGATTGCAATCTGTGCATTGGCAACTGATTTGCACTTGCAATGGGTTGCAGTATCTTGCAATCACTTGATTGCCATTTGCAATCTTCTGGCAAAAAAGGTTGCAAGTTGCTGGGGTAAGTCCCACACACTTGCACCCTTCCCCAGCCCTTCTGCACTTGCACCACACTGGACATGTGTGCATCCTCCCTAATCTATTGCACACTCATGCACAACCCTGACCTGTATTATGCCTCCTGTGCACCCACCCCAACCTGTGCCTCTTGCACATCCTCCACAATCAATGCCTCTTGCATACCCTCTTGCGCCCTACCTGACTCATACCTATCATGCACCCTCTCCTCCAATTCACACTTTTTGTGCATGCACACCCTCACACATTCCCTGATCCATAATGCACCTCTCCTCTCATGCCATCCTTGCATCTTCCCCAACCCACACTACTTGCGCTTCCCCTTGTGCCCTCCTGACCCATGCTACACCTCTCACACACTCTTGCCAACCTTCCCCAATACTCTTACGGATGCCCACACTCCTTTTGCACTGTCCCTGTATATTGTGTAAAGATTAGTTGTCTGAAGCAGCTATTTTGCTTTGATTAATGGCAGGGCAAACAGTTTCATGTATGTCTTTAACTTAACCTTGCCAAAAATGTCACTAAAACATATTTGTATCAAATTGTGAATACGCAGTTCCAGATTTTTCACAGTGACAATATTTTAGAAACAATATTTTTGCCTACCAGCAAGCTGATCACCTGATACGAACATAACAGCTTCAACAGATCAGAAAAGACTTCCAGGTTTAGCAGAGCAGAACAAGATGTGGTGCTGTGAACTGAAAAAAGTTCAGAAAAATCAGCCATTCATTTACAAGTACTCCTTGACCTAGGCCATTTGTTTAATGATAGTTTAAAGTTATGAACATGCTAAAAAGTGACTTATGACCTGTCCTTGAAATTATGACCATTACTCCACCACCACCCCAGTCACATGATCAGAATTCAGATTCTTGGCAACCAACTCCCATTTAGAACAGTCGCAGCGTCCTGCAGTCATGTGATCACAATTTGTGGCCTTCCCAGCCATCTTCCAATAAGCAAAGACAATGGAGACGCCAGCAGGAAAGGTGGAAAACCATGGTCATGTGATGTCTTGCTTAATAACCATAGTGATTCAATTAATGACCATGGCAAAAAAGTCATAAAAGTGGGTGCAGTCCCATGATGCCTCATTTAACAAGTGCACCATTTAACAATACATTTTTTCAGTCCCAATTTTGGTAAGATGAGGACTACCTGTCTGGAAGTTGAATCATGTCAACAGACTATTTATTTTATTTTATTTTTTGTTTGAAACATGTCACCATTTATCCAAGTAGCTTCTTCAGTCAGAGCAAGTTATTCCAACTCCTAAAATTCTTAGACATCATTAAGTATGGCCTCCCTGGTGAACTTGTGAAGTGCTCTTAATCTTCCTGGGGATTGATAAGAGAGCAGTACAAAAAATGGGGGACAGGTTGTGTCTGAGGTCTCCATTTCTATTGAGGGAAGGCTTTTTGACTTTGGAATAAATGGACACCTTTACTCCTCTCAAACCTTTTATCTTCTCTGTCCAAAATATGAACCTTATTGTCCTCAAAAGAGTGCCCTTTTTCTTTTAAATGAAGGTATGCTGCCGATTCTGGTCCTGTGGTGCTGTTTCTCCTGTGCTAGGCCATATATGTAGAGCTCTGAACACTCCTCACTGCACTGAACTGCATACACTATATTGCTCTTCTTATTTTTTGGTGTCCAATCTTTAGGGTGGACAAGCCTCTGTGTCAGTGTGTTGGAGGGGTTGAAAAACACAGTATGTGGTGTTTTTCAAATATCGGTTTTAGCTTCTCCAATACACCAGCCATGTAAGGAAAGACCAGGTTCTTCCGCTGACTCTGACTCTCAGCTTGTCGTTCTTTTGTTGGATCCAGATGCTGATTTAATAAAGGCCCAATTTCAATACCCACAAGCCTTAGAGAGCTGCCCTCAGATGCCTATATTCCTTCTTTTAGGCATCCCTGGAGGTGAAATGTTTTCTGCCTGTGATGTAATATTCAGATGACTCCTAGTTTATGTTGAAGTGAGTGGTGGGAGTCAAACACCAGTTAATGGGCTCTGTGTGGTAGTTTCCTGTAGCTCTCCATTTCTGTGTTGCCATAGTGCCATAGGGCACAACAGAAGTGGACTTCAGACACAACCTGTCCCCTATTTTTTATGCTGCTCTTTCATTAGTCCCAGCAAGATTAAGAGCTCTTCACAGGTTCTCCAGGGAGGCCCCACTTAATGACCCCCTAAGAATTTTAACAGTTGGTACTGTCAGGTCCACCATCGTGTCCTGCCATTCTGTTGGAAGCAGGGAGGGGAGGAGCCTTGCTGGCATTTTTCACATGATTTTGCTTTTGCTGCTTGGGAATTAGGGAGGGGGATTGTCTTTGGAGATGGAGCAGACTCCCTCCCAGCCTGTTACAGCCTGATTTCAAGGCCGTCGTGCCCTGAGGGTGAACTGTTATCTGCCTAGTACAGCGGTTCTCAACCTGTGGGTCGTGACCCCTTTGGGGGTCGAATGACCCTTTCACAGGGGTCGCCTAAGACCATTGGAAAACAAATCT
>QLTV01003124.1:425407-440399 GCA_003457575.1 Thermophis baileyi
GGGGAGGGGGTCACGGCAGCGGGGTGGTGGTGTCAGTGGGGGTTGCGGCATTAGAAAGGTTGAGAACCACTGGCCTAGTACCTCCGAGTTCCCATAACAACCTTGCGGCCTCACATTCGCTGCTGGTGAACTGGTCAGGGGGGTTGGGTTTGGGGAAACGAAAGAATTGCTGTGTGCTTTGCACTGGACTTTTCAGATTCTGCCTTGCTTTCCTGCAATTACTTTCTCTCAAGTAATTCTCTCAAGTAACTTTCTCTCAAGTAATTCTCTCAAATCATGCTTGTACTATTATATATATATATATACAATCATGTTTATACTTTGTCTATACTTTGCTTGTAATCATATATGCTTGACAAATAAATAAATTAAATTAAATTAAGTAAAAGTTCTTTTGATTCAACTTAATGGATTCAAGAGACTTACTTTCCTGAGGGACCAGCTGGGGCAGGTCCTTATAGGTACATTCCAACAACTCTCTGCCTCCTCAGATCCCCCCTAACCAACTTGCTCAGACTGAAGAAGCTACTTGGATAAGCAATAAAACGTTTCAAACCAACAAGAAAATAAGTTCAGTTGCCATGCCTCAACTTCAGTTCTACCTGGATGACTGAGAATCTTCATTGATATATTGAGGATTACCTGTATTTGCTTACCACTTCTCAAAAACAGATTTTGCTCTGAGCAAGGATGCTCTGGCATTCTACAATATGCACTGTTTTTATTAATCTGTAATGTTCTAAAATTAGGCAGTTAATATTCTAACCAATTCTTTTAACTGAGTTCTTAGTATTATCAAAGCTATTACTCTTTGGAAGAGTCTACATGACAACAAAAGAAAGACTAGCAATCCTGTTGCTCTCTCAACCAGAATATCTGAGACGTGTTCAAGGGACCTACCAGTGAGGTTGTTCAAGAGCCACAAACATTCGCTTACAACAAAGGTGTGTTTGGGCAGGAAATACTGCATAAAGACAAACAAGGCCTTCAGAAGGCACTCTTCCTTTATTAGCAGTTCATCATTATTTGCTTTATCTTCCGCAAGAAGATTGCCAACACACCGCACAACAGGGCATATCAACTGAAGGTAAAATAAAATGAGATATATTCAGAAAAAAGTTTCAGAGTCTTAGTCTGGTAAATCCAATATATAGTATTTCACTTTCACTTTACCAATTCTAGACCCTCAACAGAAGTTGTTGCTATCAGAGAGGACAACTCCAGCAACAGTTGCACTAGGGATGGCACGGTCCTTTGGGAAATCAGCAATGAATTGTTCACTTGGCTACAAATAGAAGGAAACCAAAAGATAAGTATGTTATTTCAGCAACATGGATACAGCCCAATGTTTCTCCTTCCCATTACTGTAATCCTCCCCACATTCATTTTTCAGGAGCACCAGATTTTGAATCTTCACAATCTGAGTGGAACCCATGGAATGTAAGAAACGCAGTGTTAGATAGAGACAAATCCTGATTTAGCTACAGTAGAAGCTTCTTAGTAACTTTGATCTATAATCTAGAAGCTTACCTCTTTGGGTTTACATTACCTTATAGGAAAGAAATTAGAATATACCTTCTATTTATTCCAGATCTGTAAAGTAATGGATTTGTTTCATAATAATCTAAACAGAAATTTAGGTATGTGGAAATATCAATTCTGGTATTCATAGTATGTATTGACCTCAATACACAAACATCTATATCATTCCATTCTAAACGACAAATTCTGCAGTGAGTGGGAGATCAAACGATTCCTAACCAACCTCGCTGACAACTTTGTCATCCAAAAGATAGAGGAGGGAACTAGAAGTAAAGCTATACTGGACCTTATTCTTACTAATAGAGAAGAAGTGATAGAGGGAGTTGAAGTTGCCAGAACCTTGGATGAAAGTGACCACGTCATACTGGAACTCAATATAATGCAAACACAAACAATAGAAAATAATCCAACCAGTGTATTAAACTTTAAAAGAGCTGATTTTAACAAATTCATCATTCCATGGATGAAAATCCTAAAGGGGAAAACAACTCAAGAAGCGTGGGAAACTCTGAAAAACGTGATCATAAAAGCCCAGTCCAGCACAATACCACTGAAAAAGAAAAACAAGAAATTCAAGAAGAAACCAGAATGACTGCACAAAGATCTCTCTGACAAACTGAAAGACAAATAGGACAAGTACAAAAAATGGAAAGAGGAACACATAAGTAAGGCTGATTATCAGCAGATAGCCAGAACATGCAAAGATAAAATCAGGAAAGCAAAGGCTCAGAATGAACAAAGACTTGCAACAAAAGTCAAAGATGATTTTAAAAAAAGTTTCTTTCAACATGTTAATAACAAGAAAAAAGTCAAAGAAACAGTAGGTCCACTAAAGAGAGAAGATGGCAAGGAAGTAACAGGCAGTAGAGAGAAAGCAGAGCTGCTTAACTCATTCTTTGCATCAGTCTTTACGCAAAAAGAAATTATAGCCAAACGTACCAAAAACTAGAAATTAAAATTAAAATAAGCAAGAAAATGGTTAGAGAACACCTATCTAACCTTGACAAACATAAATCACCGGGATCTGACAGATTACATCTCAGAGTTCTGAAGGAGCTGGCAGATGTTATCTCAGAACCATTGTGCCATATCTTTCAAAAATCCTGGAGCATCGGGGAAGTACCCGAGGATTGGAAAAGGGCTGATGTGGTTCCCATCTTCAAGAAAGGAAAAAAACAGACCAGGAAACTACAGACCAATTAGCCTAACCTCAATACCTAGGAAGATCCTGGAAAAGATAATAAAAAAACAGATCTGCGAACAACTAGAAGCAAATAAAGTTATAGTACTAGTAGCCAGCACGGGTTTGTTAAAAACAGATCATACCAAACCAATCTTATTTCATTCTTTGATAAAGTAACTAAATTAGTAGACCAGCGAAATGGTGTGGACATAGTATACTTAGACTTCAGTAAGGCATTTGACAAAGTAGACCACAACCTACTTCTTGGTAAGCTAGAAAAATGTGGAATAGACAACATCGCAACCAGATGGATTTATAGCTGGCTGACAAATTGTACTCGAGTAGTTCTTAATGGTATTACATCCACATGGAGAGAAATAAGCAGTGGAGTACCACAAGGCTCCGTCTTAGGCCCAGTACTCTTCAATATCTTCATAAATGACTTAGATGAGGGAATAGAACCCATCAAATTTGCAGATGACATTAAACTGGCAGGAATAGCCAACACCCCAGAAGACAAGCTCAGGATCCAAAAAGATCTTGACAAACTTGAACAATGGGCCCTATCCAACAAAATGAATTTTAATGTGGAGAAAAGCAAAGTTTTACATTTAGGCAGGAAAAATCAAAGTTATAAGTACAGATTAGGCGAGACCTGGCTCAAAAACAGTAACTGTGAGAGGGACCTTGGAGTCCTAGTGAATGATCACTTGAATATGAGCAAGCAGTATGCAGCAGCAGCCAAAAAAGCTAATACAATCCTGGTTTGTATAAACAGAGGCATAGAATCAAGATCACATGACGTATTAGTACTTCTTTATAAAACCCTAGTAAGACCACACCTGGAATACTCCAACCAATTTTGGTCAGCATACTACAAAAACTATGTTGAGACTTTGGAAAAAGTTCAGAGAAAAGCAACTAAGATGATCAAAGGCCTGGAGACTAAAACATATGAAGAACAGCTGCAGGATCTGGGTTTGGCTAGTCTAAAGAAAGAAAAATTAGGGGTGACATGATAGCAGTATTCCAATATATGAGAGGCTGCCACAATGAAGAGGGGGTCAAATTATTCTCCAAAGCACGAGAGGGCAGGACAAGAAACAATGGTTGGAACCTAATCAAAGAGAGAAGCAACCTGGAATTAAAGAGAAACTTACTAACAGTGAGGACAACTTGCCTTCAGAAATTGTGGGCACTCCATCACTGGAGGTTTTTAAAGAAAAGTTTAGACTCATAGGGTCTCCTGCGTGAGTAGGGAGTTGGACTAGAAGACCTTCAAGGTCCTACCTAGCCCTAGGATTCGATGGTTCTGAGATAGATAGATAGATAGATTGATAGATAGATAGATAGATAGATAGATAGATAGATAGATAGATAGATAGATAGATAGATAGATAGATAGTTGAGTGTTTAAGGTTGCCGACCCCTGGACTAGACAGTCACTTATGTGAAATAGTATAGTTTCTCCTGATTAAGCAGGGGGCTGGACTAGAAGACCTCCAAGGTCCATCCCAGCTCTGCTCTGCTCTGCTCTCCCTCTCCTCTTCCTCCCCTCCCCTTCTTCTCTTCTCTTCTCTTCTCTTCTCTTCTAATTCTAATTCCATTCCATTCCAGAATGCAGGACATAGAATATGGTCTAAAGTTAGAGTAAGACAGATGAACTGGCTATAATGGGGTGAATCCTGTTCATATTTCAACACATCCACAGGGCTTCCATCAAACAGGCATGCCCTCATCACCTACCAAATGAACTATCTATTCAAAGTGGTTAGTGGGTAGAAGGTACCTTCATGTCAGTGGAGAAGTCTTTGCAGTTTTCTTGGCAACATTTTTGGAAAAGTGTTTGCCATTGCCTCCTTCCTAGGGCTGGCAAGATTGATTGGCCCACCCAGCTGGGTTTGTGCCTATGGCAGGATTAGAACTCAGAGTGTCCCAATTTCTAGACCACTGCCTTTAAGTAGTACGTCAAAGTGGCTTGCTCGGTTCAAAATGGGACTATCATCCAGAATTTTTGGCTGATACAAAATGCAGCTGCTTGTCTGTTGATGACCTCCTAATAATATTTCACAATACCAGTACTTCAGGAATTGTGCTGGCTACCAATTTGTCTCTGGTACAATTCAAGGTACTAGTAATAAAAGCCTTTATGGCCTGGGGCATAGATGTACAGTATGTAGGGCTGCTTACTCCAAGCAGAATCTGTTCATCCAAGGTGTACAGCACAGGAACGATATTAAAACTCCCTATCCTCCACCCTCAAGAGGCAAGAACAGGGGATTTAGAAGCAAGCATGTTTCTTGATGGGGAACTGCTTCCCGCTGAAAATAAAATCAGCATCCTCATTGTTAATATTTAGAAAATTGGTGAAAACTCAGTTACTGTATTTAAGCAAGCATTCCAAAATTAAGATATGTAGCTAGCATGTAGTTGAGCATTATAAATGGTGTTGTCAATATGACTTTTACTACTGATATTATATTAATGTGTATGGTATTGCTTTTTATTGCATTTGTTTTTGTTAAGGCACTCAGGTTGCTTTTTCCCCCTGAAGCAGAATAAAAGCACTTGTAAATATATAAACCCAGTTCTTTTTCTCCTGATTTTTCAATTGTACTGGTAGCTGGCTCTGTCTTTCTTTGTTTTTGCTCTGACTTCAGGCAGATTGGAAATTCCTCTTTTTTTCCTGATTTTCTGACATAATTATATCACCTTAAAATCCAATGATATGATGCCAAAGGATCAACCTTGTGTGTTATTTTTATTGTAAATCAATGCATACAATTACCCCATGTAGTTACAGAACTATAAATAGAATCTTATCAAAGGGATTGTTTTGTTCTGTTTTCTATTTACTGACACACCCTCTCCCCTTCTAAAAAAACAACAGAAGGGTAACCAGAGGAGTAATCTAGCACAAGAACTAACCTAATTTCCTATTTAAAATGTATTTTCTTTAGGGAAAGCCTATAACTAAATTCTGTCTAAAAACTAGTCCTGCTACCGTCTTTTGCTGAACATTTTCCCCATCCTCGGTTGCTAAGGAGTTTAATTAATTCTTTAATGGCAACTCCTCCCACAATGACACCAGGTTTTTTTCTCATGATTTACCTACAAAGCCTGGAATGAAAAATTATATCTCTGCTTAACGTTTATTCCCCTCTATATGCTGACTACTACTTGAGACCTTCATTGTCCACAAAATATATTTACCTGCAAATAATGTAGTGAAGACCCCATGCACATTCCACTGCAGTTCCTATTCCATCTTCCAGCCTGGAACAAACCAAGTGAAGCATGCGTTGAGGGAGGGTGGATTCTAAGAGCAACCTGCAGACAAAAAGAAAATCTTATTTAATTACTAAGCAGAGAACTAAGCAGCAGTCAGATAAGCACTATCATATCACAGAAGCTTATATCGTGTGGAAGAAAACACTGTACTATGGAGGCCTTGATAAATGCAGCAAGAATTTATATACAATTTTACAGTGCTACTACATGTAGATTCTCCGCATTAAAATGTATGTAGGTACTGGTTAAGGAATCAGGCTAGAAACGGGGAGACTCTAGTCCTGCCTTGGGCACAAAGACAGTTTGGTAATCTTAGACCAGTCACTTTTTCTCAGTTGAAGGAAGGAGGCAAAGGCAAACTGCTTCTGAAAAATCTTGCCAAGAAAACTGCAGGGACTAATCTAAGCAATCTCCAAGAACCGAGCACGATTAAGAATAAATTTTAAAAATGTACTCTTTACCTTAAGACCAAGGAAGATATAAATGAAAAGGCAACAACAGATTATTTCTTTTTTATGGGGAGGTTGTGCGAGTGACCAGCAAGAGACAGCTTACCTATGAGAAGCACCCTACTAGAGGCTAGCCTAGTGAGAAGCACCCCACATCATTTGCCCCACATCACCCAGGACACTGTTGCTGCAGGAGCAGTTTCCAAGAGACATACTTCCTTGAGCAGCCCTCATGCCCCAGCTTGACATTGCCAATGTCCAATCAGGGCAGGAGGAACTGAAAAAGGGTATTTGGATCCAAATGGGCATCACATAACCACATAAGCATGTAATTCCTAATTGGAATTTCACTTACGGTATGATTTCAGCTGCAGCTTCCTTGGATTGCAAGAGTTGTGACAGAACATAGCCAACACCTTCTTGTATCGTCACATGAGAAGACTGAAATAAAGCAATCCAACTTATCATCCAATAGTTTAGGGTCAAAGAGGCAGTTGGAGAAGGAAGCAGAGAATAGCAATGCATGTACAAGATTGTTCTAAATATCCCACAAATTGTACGGAAACATCCCACATATATTTTCGTTTGGTAAATTGTGCTAAGTCAGTGAAGAAAAAGCTGTAATGCTGACAATTCAATTGCCTATATTCAGTAGCATTTCTAACAGTTTTGTGCAGAAAATAATATATTGGACCTGTGGACAAGGTTACCTATGCAAGAACTATCTCAGAAAATATACTATTTTAGAAATATTCAGAAGTTTCTCAATAAGTTAAGCAACTCTTAGTAATACAGTAACAAGCTATATTTTTTTTAAAAAGGAAGATATCCTCTTTGAAAATTATTTAAATGTTTTGAGCAACTGTAAGATATAGCACATGCTACAGAAAAAGGAGATTTCACTTTTTTTAGTCATGGAGAATGAAAAATGAGTGCACTGTAGTAGTTGAGGCATTCAATCAAGACTAGGAATACCCATTTATATCTTGATTGTAATTGTAAGTAGGGCCACCAGTCAATTTTTATGTCCTGTTCTGCCAATTCTTCCCTACTTTTTAATTTCCCGGACAGATCTAGTATATCCCTATATTTAATCATTTTGGTTATATCTATTAAATTTGGGTAGGCCAAAGCCTCCATAGCAGAAAACCAATTAGGGATTTTCAGATAATGTCTCTTTTGAATTTCATACCATATTTTCAATAAAGTTTCTAATTAGGTGACTGTTGAAGTTTTTCTGTAGTTTATTTCCATCATTCCATAAGTAGGCATGCCATCCCATCTGCAGGTCATGACCCTCTAATAATAATAGTCGTTTATTTTTTAAATTTATCCATTCTCTCAACCAGGTCAGGGATGCTGCTTTGTAATATAGCCTCCAATCAGGTAGTCCGAGGCCACCTCTACTCTTATCGTCTTGTAAATTAGTTATTTTAATCCTTGGCTTTTTACCCTGCCATATAAATTTAGAAGTAATTTTATTCAATTCTGTGAAAAATTTCATTTCTAATTTAATAGGTATTGTTTGGAACAAGTATAAAAATTTTGGTAGAATGCTCATCTTAATTGCCGCTATTCGTCCTAATAATAATTGTAGTTTCTTCCATTTTTCTAATTCCGTTTTTAACCCATTTAGTCTTGGACTTCATTGGAAGGCTTTGGGCCAGTCATTATGTCTCAGTGTAACTTAAATCACACAATTTTTGTAGTAAGGATTAAAGAAGCAAATTTCACATTTGCATCAGGAAGGGCAATATAAATGTAATAAATAAAAGTAATTCATGAACCAAAACTGATATTCAAAATGGCTGGGCAAGAATTATATCTGATACTCACTTGGATACAGGATGCCAACACTGGGATGATGCCCTGAGGTAGAAGGTGTTTCTTCACAGCTTTCATCTCAACTACTAAGTTCCCTAATGTGTACAAACACAGCTCCTGAAATACATTAGGAAAGAGTATGTTCACTCTAATCTAACTGCAACTTTATGAACAAGAACTGCAAACGAGTAAGATCAGTAAATATTTGGAAATTTAAATTTCACTTCTGGCTTAACAGAAGTAAGAGCTATTAAGCACAAGAATCCATCTTACCATGAGAGCTACACTGTGTCCAGAGAGGTAAGTCAGGAGATAAGAGGTTGCTGGCAAGCATGCTTCGACCACAGCAGGATCAGTAGACAGTGAAAGTTCGTGTAAACAGCAAGCTGCATCCATCTGCAGATTGGCTAGATTGCTGGTAAATAGGCCAATCAGCAAAGACATATTTCCCTCCAACCTATCAATTAAAACATATATATTCTCCTGCTACACTGCATCCTTGTTGGATATGTCTAACCAAAGGAAAGCAATGCCCAGTTGAAAGTATCCTACGGTAGTAGAAGAGTTACAGGTAATCTAACTCTTGTCAGCTCTTCATGCTAGTCCAGACAAGAAGCACAAACTACGAGTATTAATAATAGCTATATTATAAGGCTACAATAACAAATGCTTACAAGTCTGAAAGTATTTCTCACCTCCTTTACTTTCACTTTCCAGAAAACTAGGGAGGATCTAGTACCGTGATGGCGAACCTATGGCATGCGTGCCAGAGGTGGCACGCAGAGCCTTCTCTGTGGGCATGCGCGCCATCGCCAGCTGCTCTTTTGGTTTCCGGCACGTGCATACGCAACGGCCAGTTGGTCTTTGTGCACGCCGGAGCACTGGAAACCCGAAGACCAGCTGGCCAGTGCACATGCACAGACCGGCCACCTGGTCTTCGGGTTTCCGGCGCTCCGGCGCGTGAGAAAACCAGCTGGCTGGCGCACACATGCAACCGGCCAGCTGGTCTTCGGGTTTCCGGTGCTCCGGCGCACGCACGTTCTGGTTTGGGCACTCGGTGCCGAAAAGGTTCGCCATCACTGATTTAGTACCTTCTGTCTTTCAAGATTATTTCTACATACCATTACAACCCAAGAGGCCAGGATAAGCAAAAGTGAATAGCATTTATGGAACCAGAACAACAACAACAAAAAACCTGACTGCATTTATTCTCCTCCCCAGAACTGGAATAGAATACAATGTGTACATTTTTGAACATAGATCATAAAGTTTAAAGATTTGGTTTGTGTTTCCTCTTCCAAATTTGAGTTATCTGTTGCAGGTTTGAAGTATATCAGCCAAGTGGAACAAAGGGGAAAAAACAGTACTGCTGGGGCTGCAAAGTGCCTCCCCATTCATAATTATAACATTTATTTCTGAAGCTGTTGATTTTTTTTCCCATGTAAGAAAAGGCAAAGGAACAAAATTATCTACATTCAAAACACTGAACAGTAGTAGGTGTAGTAGTTCAACTTCTTAACCCTTGTATAAATCAGAATTGAATTCCTAATTCTGACCTGCTAAGAAAAAATTAATATCTAACCTCTTAGTGAGGACTGAAAGTTAATTATAATTAACCAAGAAAATGGTGTTCCGCTACATATTAAACGTGAATGTTTTGTAATTAAGTGTTTATATACAAACTTTTAAATTTTCTCTTTCTCTGCCAAGCAAAATAGTGTTTCCACATTGCAAGTTATTAGGAAAGGGGAAAATTTATTTTCAAATATTACAAGATTGTACACACTCATCCATGTATGTACAAAATATCCTGTAGAAATTAAAAAATCCTCCAGTGTGGCAACAGAAAGTTACAAAAAATATTAAAAGGAAAAATTTTTAAATGCTATTATATTGTTTGCCTAGTAAATGTTATTTTGGCAATCATTTATAGAATCAAAATGAAAAAGTAATGAATCTTGTGAAGAGAAAAACAAAATCAACCAAGTATTATGTCTTGCAGGAATGGCAGAGACAGACATAAATATTTAGGAAGAAGGAACCAAAGCAATGCCTTTCTTACCAAGTGACCAAGAAAGGCAGACTCCTGTTGGTATATCTTTATATTTTTCTTTTTAGGAAGGTTTTTACCAGTATTGCTTCCTATTCCAGACTGTTATACAGATCAAATGCAAACACTTGATTTAGAGGGGAAATTAAACTTAATCTCCCTTAAGTTCCAACAAATTCCTTTAAACTCTATTTGCTCACTCAATGACGAAGTTACATATAAAATTTACTAACAAATGCAGACTTCAAGACTAAGTGCAGAAAAAAGGCTGTAGTACTTTCAATGATATGCTCTGCTTTGAAAATCACACATTAAAGATGCCTTCTGGATTCAACAGGAAAATTTCCTGAAAGCTCTAAAACTATTAAGCTAGTAATACTCTTAAATCTAGACACTAAAACAAATAAGCTAAATGCTCCTGAATCTAGACATAAAAAAAATGAACCATATCTTACCAAACAACCAAATCAGCCACCTCCCACCTTATATGTAAGCTATTCACTAGCATATACAGTAGGTCAAGATCAAAGCCTTTGAGGCACCATGTTATCTAGCATGGTGCCTTCTAAAAACAATCCAGCTGGGGAAAAAGGCGGTGGGAAAGGCCTCTTACCCAGATAAATGTGACAGCATAAAGTTTAGTTGATTCTATTGAATCAAAGAAGCAATTTATACTAGTATCGTTCTATAATGGAAGTGCACATCAGCTAACCTGATAAATTTCTGCTGGATTTCTCTGTACTGTAGTCCTTGTCGAAGAAGTTGCATAGAGGCTGTTCTGTCTTCTGTTCCTCTCTGGATTTTTTTTAAAAGCTGTGAAACCTGCCAATGAGCAATACTGAATCAACACAAAACTTTACAGAGAAACCAAATCTGAAATGGAAGCTTGTTTTTATTCCACTTGATATGGAAGGCAAAAATAAACCACATTTTGCAACAGGAGAGACTTTTTTTGTCAAGAAAACAAATGGATCATAGAACAAATCAATCCAGAATTTTCACTTAAGGAATAAATGGCCACTTAAATGATAATAGGGGTTGTGAAAATCAAGATTGCTATAGCTAAAGCATGAATGACTGTCCAGAATGGATCAACTCATTAACAACTGCAACTGGCATACCAGAAATATTGATAAAACCTTTGCTCACCATCATTTGTAAACCTAAAGACACCCTCTGTTCAGTAGTGAATACAGGTAGTCCTCGATTTACAATTCATTTAGTGATTGTTCAAAGTTACAATGGCACTGAAAAAAGTCACTTATGACTGTTTTTCACACTTACGACCATTGCAGCATCCCTACGGTCATGTAATCAAAATTAGATGCTTGGCAACTGACTTGTATTTATGATGGTTGCAGTATCCCTGGGCCATGTGATCCTTTTTGCGACCTTCTGACCAACAAAATCAATGGAGAAGCCAGATTCACTTAACAACTGTGTTACTAATTTAACAACTGCAGTGATTCACTTAACAACTGTGGCAAAAAAGGATGTGAAATGGGGCAAAACCCACTTAACAAACATAATAATGCTGGGAATGGTGAAAAGAAAGAAGCAAGGTGAGCAGACTTGATTGTAGCAATGATATGCGCACTGTTGCAAGACCTGAAGGACCAGGTTGAGGACACATCACCCTGGAGAAGGTCTACATAGATAGACTATATGTAATGACTACATAGTCATTAATTTTATTTTTATTTATTTTATTTTAGAAAATTTATATTGCCACCTACGCAACTCAAAGCGGCTTCCACAGATATTGACACTGACTCATGATAGCATCTGATAGCATGTAATCAATCACTCTTTAAGAATGCTGAAGGGCGGGCATTAAAGCAGTCTCTGGAGAACGGCCACCAGTACTTTAGGTAAGTTTCCAGAAAGTTGATAACCCAAAGACTGGAACTGAATATACTGCAGTGAATTCCAATTCATTTAGTGATGTATATCTTACCTCTTCCTCTGATAAAAGAGCTGCTGTCTCACCATCCATTTCAACTTCTCCATCAGATGACTTGTCTTCACATAAACGCCGCTTACTGAACAACTGTTTTAGCCTCCGAGCACTTCTCAGAGCTGTAACAAAACTGTAAAATTATCAAGTGCCCTTGTATAAAAGAGTGAAAAGAATAGTTTAATGCTATTATACAAGATTACACAGCTGTTCAATTATATAAAAATGCAATTGACAAGGGGAAAGCATAATGAAAGCTTAAAGAAGTTTATACAAATGAATCAAAAAATGGATATCTTTTGAGACATTTAGTAAGTTTGACTAATTTTTTTTATATCTAAGTTATATCTAAGTTTATATCTAAGTTAAAAGTTTGGATGGAATCATGCTAAAATGACAACATAAATGGGATAAAAAATAATGAATTGCCTCAGTTCAAAACTAAATAAGGAAATTAGAAACACAATTACCTGCTTCTTTCTCTCTCCGCCAAGTTCTCAGGTGCTCAACACTGCATCCATGCGAGCGGTAACAACTTCTCTTCCAGCTTTTCGGACCAGCCGTTCCTGGTAAAGCAGCCATCATGAAAACCCGAGAATGGACGAATAGAAACAGTAGCTGAAAACAGATACAGCGCTATGGCACGAGATGGCGCCCTCGCTTTAAAGTCCAGCTTAGTCAGCTCCAGTTCTGATTTGGACTCTGTGTTTATATATTCGTTTTCTATGCTAGGACTCCTAACGTCGCATTCACACGAGTCAGTAAGAGGCGCTCTATCAAGGCCAGTCCACCTTTCCTCAGCGCTTTCGAAGAGAGCCAGAAGGGAAATGGGACATGACGGAGCAGTTGTCTCTAATAATCTTTTCCGGAAGGCCTTTTCCCGGTGCGAAGGGCTACTACTGTATGCCGTTCCTAGAAGAACAGAACCAAGACGAGCAACCTCCCTTCTCCGGCCCACGTCGGCTTTCCACAGCCTTTTTCGCGAGGACACGGGCTTCGCACAGCGGTGGAACGTCTGCGCAGCAGAAAGGGGTGGAGCCGTGTTGTTCGGCTTGGATGATATAGCCACGCCCGGAGAAAGGAATTGAAGGTGGGGGACGGTGGGGGGGAAAGGAACTGCAGCTCGGAGGATTATAATGTGCTGCGCGACTGTCTCTCAGAAGGGGGGGGGGGGGCAGAACTAACGTGATATCTGACAATGTAATTTGACAAAGTGACTAAATTAGCGAATAAGGGGAATGCTGAGGACATAGTTTACTGTACTCGGACTTCAGTAAGGTATTTGACAAAATAAACCACAGTCTACTTCTGGTAAGATAGTGTAGGAAGTTAGCACCCACCCCTCTCCTGGAAAAAATGAAATATCCTAGGAAAAATTAAAAAGGCAGAATATTACCGTATATAGAATATCCCTAGAGAAATTAAAAAACATGCTTTTAGAAAGGAAACAGACTCACTCTTAGTAGCCCCCACCTTTGTCAATGGGCCATCAAGGAATGGCCCAGCTCACTCATCCCCCCACCTTTGTCAATGGGCAGTCTATTCTACATAACAAAGATAGGATTAGCCCTCTGCCTCATGGCACCTGGGAAGATTGCATCAGCCAGCACTCAAACTAGCTTGGTATTCAGGACAGCCTACAGAGTTGCCCCATGGGAGTCTGACAGCCAATGGGATACATTTCTGTACAGGAACAGGAAATAAGAGGTGGGGCCCAACAGAGGTCATAAAACCAAGAGACTCAGCATCTTTTCGGCCCTTCTCTCTTCACCCAACATCTGGAAGCATGTGATCCACCTTTTCTGTTCAGGAACTCATGACTAGGTTTTAAAGGGGTTTTGAGTTTGAGCTCAAAGGCTGCTTGGAAAGAAGGTGAGTACCTCTAAATTTTAATTTAAAGCATGGGAAAACATGGGAAATGTGTGTATGCCTGTGTGTGTGTTTGTGTGTAACTTTTGTTTTTTATTTTTACTTTATGGCATATGAAAATTCCAATTTCAATTAAACAGTGTGTTATCTGGGTACAGATCATTTTAGGAAATAATAATCATACTATTTGTTTAATCAAGTTAATGTTTCTTCCTTATATCACTAATCCTTTGATATATTTCCTTTTTTTTCCCCCTAGCCCTGTTTTGTCTGGATATCTGGCAGGATATTCATTTTTATGATGGCTACTCTTCCCATCAATGGTAGTTGTAGATTTTTCCACTTCTCCAAATCCGTTTTAATTTGTTGCACCAATTTATAATAATTATGTATATTTTTGGTTTTTCTTACCTAAGTGTAGGACTTTACTTTTCTCTGCATTGAATTTAATTTTGTTAGAGAGGGCCCAGTGTTCAAGTCTGTCAAGATCCATCTGGATCTTGAGCCTATCCTCTAGGGAGTTAGCTATTCCTGCCAGCTTAGTATCATCTGCAAATTTGGTTAGTTCCCCTTCTATTCCCTCAGTTAGGTCGTTTATGAAGATATTAAAGAGTACTGGGCCTACTGTCTATCCCATTTTTTTCTCTAGCTTGAGAGTTGCCTGCTACTTCTTTGCCGTCTTCTCTAGTGGGCCAACTGTTTCCTCAATTTTTATCTTGTTTATGTGTTGGAAGAAACCTTTTTTATTATCTTTGACTTTTGTTGCAAGTCTTTGTTCAATCTGGGCCTTTGCTTTACTGATTTTTTTTTTCTTTTGCAGATTCTGG